>RWGZ01000937.1:1089237-1393596 GCA_009725065.1 Utricularia reniformis
TTAGGGTGGTTCTGGTCGACCCGACCCGAAATCACATGTACCGGGCTGTATTTGATTTTTTATCGGTGAGAGGCAAAATTATGCATACCGGCCTGTATAAAATCATTGGTTAAGACCCATCTGCCTCCTACTTTTCTCTGAAGACATTTTTGTTGAGTAAGGCACGATATCCTTTCGGCACTGCTGTCAAAACCCAAGTATTGTTCTTCGACAAGGATGCTATATCATCCTTCATAGCAAGCTCCCAATTTTCTTGCTCACGAGACTAAACGACCTCTCGAAAAATCTCTGACTTTCCATCGTAAAGGTAAACAAATGATTAGATTTAATTTCTCACATTGATGAACATTGTTACTTCAATTTCAAATGGTAATGAGAGAACTAAAACAATGATTTTGGAATTGAGAAATTTTGGGAAAGTAGAATGGATGAATGATGAAATAAAAAAATTTGAATTGTGTTATGACTTTAATGTCCTTTAATTAATTGTTAAATGAATTTTTAATTTTTTAAATTCATATTTATTAGGCTTTATCGACCAGTCTCAAGAACTTTCATTAAACACCAAAGATCAATTTTGAAAGACAATCGGGCTTTGATCCCATAAATATCATTCTCAGCCCAAAACCAATTAAAATAATATGATTTAAAAAACCAACCAATAAATTATCGATCTGGTCCTATAACGGGGTTTTCAATATTGGGTTGTTTGGTCTTACGGGCTGGGATGTTCTAATCCCACCTCCATTCATTCCTCTTCTCAGGGTCCTTTTGGGCATACGAAACTCAACCCAACACCTTGATACGATCCAACTTCACCTTCATTCTAATCCACTTCTCCTCAGGCAACTTGAAATCTAGTGGTACCGATAAACTCCGATTGTATGCTGCTGTACTCATAGAATCTGCCAAGAAGGTCTTTGGTAGACGAGTGTGCAGTCTTATCGATTAGACACACTTATTCAACGTTCGTCAACTCCATTTTTGCATTGGCTTGTTCGGGACCGAAATCTCCAACTGTATACCGTTCGACAAACAGTAGTCTAAGAAATTCTTTCTGTCATACTCTCATCCATTGTCTGATTTTAGACACTTCAACTTCGATCAAGCCTCGAGTTTCATCTTTGCTTTCCACCTTTTGAATGTCTCAGAGATATCAGATTTCTTGCTTAGAAAATATACACATACCTTACGGGTACAATCATTAATGAATGTGATGTAGTACTTTGAGCATCCAATGGATTCGACCGGTGCCATACCCCACACATCGGTATGCATGAGTTCCACTTTGGTGAGTTACGTAGGAGACGAGAAATATATCTGATTCCCACGGAATAAGCACGGTACATAGTCATCGAGAAAAAAATCCATCTTTACATATTCTATTAGTACATGTGTATAGGCGACATATCATGCTTAAAATAGAGAGATTCTTCATGTTATGAAAGTATTTTGACTCAGTATCCACATCGACAAGTTTGAGATTTGATCGACTACACGACATAAGATAATTTATGTTTCTATTATGTTGTATTTTAGATAACCAATTTAGTCAAGTGTTCTGAAAGTAGTTAATGAAAACACCTATATTTTTTTAATTAGTATCCGATCTCTATTATTATCATATAATCGTTTGTCCTGGTAATCCACTAAGTGACCCTGCGTCATTTTCACTAATTAGGAAACTACTTAAATGTTCTTTACACATACATGTTTCACGAAGCAACTAATCAAATAAAACAAAACAAGACAAGACAAAATCGTAATCAAGTAAATGATAGGGTTAGAAATGCTAAGTTTTCTTTCTCAAACCCTTTAGGTGTTGCAAACGTTCAGATCTAAGTGTTCTAGGTTCCCGATATGAAGTTTCACTAACAGATATGATATTATGAACATTTAACTTTTCATATTCTTGATTGTGTTCAACATAACCACAAACTTAACCGTTTATTTACCTGAACATTTTAAACACATGTTAGTAGATAAGATATGAAAGTGATATAAGACTAACTTCAAAGTCACAAATATGAAGTTTCTTTAATTGATCTAGTACCACGAAACAGAAGATATATAGCCAAAGGCTCAAGAACTTCCCAATAAAGAACCAGTCAAGATTTCTCAACCAAAACTTGACAGATCTACTCAAAACTTCGTAGATCTGGTGTCTCACTATCACGACCTAAAACAATATGTTAAAGGCAGTTTCAAAAATGAACCATAAACACTCAAACTCAACAAGGTGAGCAAAAAAGTTTTCTGTGTTTACATACTTTAGTTTCAAAAACAGAAAATCAAAAAAATTCAAGAGTAGCGCTAAAAGTAGTAATGAGTTTCAAGAAGATTAAAACAAGAATGGTATAAAACGCAAACATTCATATCTAAGGAGTGTAGAGGCTAAAGAGAGCAGAGCAGTAAACACACAAAGCAGAAAAAAATGAAAGCACTTGCCAAAAATAATGAAGGGCGTCTAGTTTATATATCTTAGGCTAATCACCTTAAATCCAACAAAGCAACAACCCTATAAGCTTAACATAGTGCAATCCAACTTAATTGATAGCAGACCCATCGTGGGAAATACACAAAGCCCATAAGTATCCCAAGAGTCCAATGACCAAATCCAATAGTACGATATGCAAAGATTATGCATAACATATTATGGCCCACACTACGTAATTCCACATTTCACTAGACTAAACGCAATAGATTTCACTCCAATTCGACAAGTCCAATAGTCGATTGATTTCACACTTTCAAAAGTGGATACATAAATTCAGAAGACAATGAAAAAGTGAGAGAGCTTTATTTCTATTATTAAAAAATGATCAAAAAATCATGCCTACAATAGTACGTATAGAAGTTGAAAATATGTCAAGTTCGTAATAACTTCTCTCCAATCATATTTGCAATCTTATACGTTTATTCTCTCATTATAGCCGTGATCAGAAATGTACCTTTCTATTTACGATCCCGTTTTCCAAGATGCTTCGATAACTCAACTTTCTTCAAAAAAGTTCCCAACTTCCAACATTGGCAAACTTTCTTATGTTGCCTTCTAGTCATTCGCATCTTACATACCTTCATCCGAATGACAACTTTCTCTTTGAGGTCCTCAATTGTTGTAGATCTTATTGGGGGACCTCTCTCTCTTCTCGAACTAAGTGTTGAGATTTGCTTTTTCCGATCGCAAGTCTGGTATTTCTTTTAGGGTGCTAATTAGCTCATCAAGGTGACCCAACTAAAATAATATTTCAACCTCATAAATTAACTCACAAAAATTGTTGGTCGCATGTCTTAAACGCATGTTGAAATGAAAAAATATATGGGACTAATTAGCCCGAAGTGGGTGTCTGTAGAGGACGGGTAGCTCAAAGATCACCATTTTTTCTTCAATAATAACAAAACTACTCATAATGGAAATCACGAAAAGTCTACTTCTTGAACTTTGACAATGATTTTTTCCAACCTGTCACACAATTTGCAGGAATATTGTGTGATCTATAACGACGGAATTCGATGACCCCATGGTCACTCAATCCCTCATTTTATCGAATAAACAGAGTGCAATGCAAGTCAAGCTCTTCCATATTTTTCGGGAATCCATTTAAAGAGTTGCAAAGGGGATGTCCATGGAGCTGCACTTTCTCACTTACTTTAATGCGCAGAATCTTGTTGCATTAAAAGCGGGATATAAAACCCAAATGTCTTTCAAATGAATCATACCACAATGTAGTCAAAGAAGTTATCGATTACATGACCGCATTGAAAGACGCAAAGATCGAATAAAATTGATCCTTGAAGTCTTTGTAAAAGATGATTGAACATCTCAGTAAGCGACTGAACCACCTAAGTGCGGAATATTTCAACGAGGCGGAGAAGATGAAACACATAGTCGCATCACTAAAGTTCATTAATCTCATGTGGATTTCCAAATTGGAAAATTTGAGCATTAGGGTTAGTTGAGCATCGATACTGTGGGAGATTCTTAGGCATCACGATGCATTGAGATCTACTAGTTGCATTAACTTCTATGGAAAATAATGATAACACCATCGAAGCATTCCATGAACTTTGTAAAGCCTTACAAAGTTCTATGGTTCAATCGCTCTTTTATAACCAGTAGCTCTGAAGTCGTCCTCATATGTAGAGGTGTGATACTTATCTATGGTGTGTCCACCATACACCCATCTTCGTTCATTTCCAAGGCTAAGGTTATCCTCCAATCGATTCATTTGTGTGTGGTTCTACTCAATTTTTCATTCATTTGTCTAAACTTCGACTGAATACATTTTTTGGTACGCTGCATAGTGAATGATTGTTCTTCGACGTTGAAACAGGTGGAACTTGGGGGTTTAGGACTTTATTAGCACCTTCGTCTGTAGGGGGTCAACGAATATCCTTTCTTTGATAGTTCCTTCTTGCCTCAACTTCCGATAACTAGGCAAATAAAATTCACCTCTATTCGTCCAAATTAGAACTTTCAAAATCTCAATCAATAAACCATGCAACTACACGCGATAAGAGAACACTTCTTCGAGACATTAAGTAACCCATTCTCCCGAACTCGAAACATCTTGACAAACACCTATGGGGCGAATTAACCATATTCCATGATTATTTCTTCACTAGGAAGGGTGAGAAGACATTTCTTGGCAATGGGGCTCCTCATGAGGTATAGGCTGAGCCCCGAGGTGCTATCTCGCCCCTGATATTCCTAGCTGCATGGAGACTTGGTTCCATCTCTAATTCTTCTACATAACTGTCATCTTTGTAATTCCGGATTATTATGATATCAAAACACAATCCGGTACAGAACATAGCTCTCAATGGGACTAACTTTCGTATTCCCCATGGGCAACACTAAACTTATCTTATGCAAAAATATTTCTTTATTACTTGTTCGATGAGTACTGAATTTTATGATTTTAGCTAAATTTTAGAATTATGTCTAGCATATGCGATATACGAGGTTGATCTCACAATGTGAGTTTACATTTTCAGAAGAACAAATTATACCTTGGTTTCAAATGCGGGTTACAATATAGTTAATGATCACAACCCACACACTCACACAAAACGAGAACATCCCGAAACGAGTCGGAATATTGCAAAAATTGTGATTTGTACGAAATCACTCAAATAAAGTTCATAAATACGAAAAGTATGTAAAACAACGACGTTTCAGACTTAACAACAAAACAACGCAAAACAAGTGTCATAACCAAGCGAGTTTCAAGCGAAATCACACGAGTTGCAAGCGAAAATCACTCGAGTTTCTTGCCTTGGAATTTTTTTCAAAGTTTTCCCCATATAAATGACTTTGAACTAAGTATTTATAGGCACTAGAGCCAATCTCTCACTTTTTTTGCCTAACCTTAACCAAATCATAGAAAAACCCAAACTCCATGGTATTCTTCGTGATACGTGTCTAACCATCTGGATGATGAAATTTTTCCAAATAAGTCTGTAGATATCAAGAATATTTGAAATAATGATGATAAAACAAATAAACACTACAATTATCTCACATTTGTGTATTTTTAACGATGATTTGATTATAAAAAAACAACCAAATGAAAAAATAATGATAAGGCAATTGTAATTTATAATGTTTTTAAACAATACAGCAAAAGTAGCAAACAATCCGAATAATTTTAAACACTATTAAACTCTTTGGAATAGGATAACTTCAATAACTTTTATATAGTTCTCATAACTTTAGTTTTATATATATAAATTTTCTCATTGGATTATTATCATTTACTATTATTATATAGTATTTGACTATTATACTTGCTATTTTTAAAAATTAGGTTCGGTAAATCATTATAAATAATTAATGCTCGAGTGGTCTTATAAGTTTACTCTTACAACCTCGAGGACGGTTTTGGTGTACGTATAGCTAATATAGTTGTACCTAAGTGAATCGGAAAAAACATTTGTCTTGGAGATGCAATATTGGAGGACAGAGAAGTTAGTGTAGAAGGCGAGAACGATCAGAGGAGCAGAAACGAAAAGCTGTATTCAATTGTTGATCGAAATCAGACTTCAGTTTGGAAGAAATCAGGTGAAATCTAAAGAATGCGAAGCATAATTTTGATCAGCGTTTGAATATTGTTGCAGAGAAGAATTGGAGCAAATTTGATTAGATACAAGACTGAAGCTTTTTATTGCTATACGGCATACTTTCACCCGAATATGAATTCTTGGAGCTAGAACAGTGTCAGCCCATCCCAATTTTTCTTCTCGTGAGTTCATATTTCATAAAATTCGAAGCCCAACTTTTTTGATTCATTATTCTGTGTTGAAACTTCGAGCATAAAGTTCTCAAGTTGAGTTGGAGAATCCTAGTTTGCTTATTTTCTGATATTGGAATTTGAGCTCTAAATGAAATGCTTGATTACTGATGGATTGTGGAGGTTTGCTTTGAGTTTCAGTGATGTGTTTTGTATATTGATTTTGAGATTTAGTTCAATATAGGGTTCACTCTGATATAAAAGCTTTGAATTCTGAGCTCAAAGTTATCTGATTTGTGGTTTTAATGTTGAAGGGTTTTCTTCATTGATAGATTGAGATCACAGAGTGTAAACTCAACCAGGTAGTACTGTAGTAATAAGAGATGAGTTTTGGTTTGGCATTATTAATATTGTTACTGGAGAGGTTAAATGTTGTCTGGATTTCTTGCTTTTGGAAATTGAGCTAAGATTCGGTGTTAAGTTTGTGTATCATCATCTCCTGGCGTGTATATGGATGTTTAGGTTGAGGCTATACCGAGATGAAACCACCTAATCAAAGTTCACGGATCAATCTTGTGGAGCTGAAAGCTCAGATGACGAAGAAGTTGGGGCCAGAATGTTCAAAGCAGTATTTTGATTACTTGCACAAATTTTTGAGTTCGAAATTGAATAAGCTTGATTTCAATAAGCTTTGCCTGAGAATTCTGGGCCGGGAAAATATTAAGCTTCACAATAATTTGATTCGTTCGATACTTAGAAATTCTTGTGGTGCAAAAATTTCTTCTCCTGGTAGTGAGTCAAATGATGCATTAGGCCATGTTACACAAGTTGTCAAAGAGAATCCAGCTGATGTTCACCACAAAAATGGGGTCCACAGTAGTTTTAATCAGGTCACTTCATTGAATGGAACTGAGATGCTACCAGTTTCACCTCGTAAGGCTAGAACTTGTCCACGTGATCGTAGAACTGCTGACCGCTGCAGTGCTCTTGCACCTAATGTCAAGAGTAAGTTTTCGCCTCATTTAAACAATATCTCTCAGTTGAGTGATTGCGGTGTCATTATGGAATACAGAGATTTGTGTTCTCTAAATGTTGGAAGGTCAATGCAGCATCTTGAAGGTCCCATTCAACAAACTAATAATGAACATGAAACCTTGATTTCTTGCACTTTTGAATTGCCTGTGAAAAGCATGCTAGTTGATGATCCAGCTACAGCATATTTGAAGGGTCATCAGGAGGTTTCAGAAAAAAGTAGGAGGGACCCTTCATTTGTGAGGCCACTTCAAGTTCCATTGCTTCCCAAAAGCTCAGAAGGGGTGCAAAAAGCTCTGCCTCCTGCCAGAAGTCGTAGGTTTATCGGAAATTTTAATGATGGAGCTTTGCTAGACACGGTTGCTTTAAGGGAAAGGATGGGACATGTTGCTCAGGGCCAGGGTCTTGAAGGGGTGTCATTAGAATGTGCAAGTGTGTTAAACCTTGGATTAGATTTGTATATGAAAGAAGTAATTCGGTCATGCTTAGGTCTTGTTGGATCAAACTCAGGGAATGAGACTAATCTTCATATGAAGCTAAATAATAGCATGAATTTAGTTTTGGAAGTACAAAAAGTGTGCCCGCAAATTTGTTTGCAAGACATTAGAGTTGCCATGAGTTTGAGACCACCATGCCTTGGTGAAAATTGGCCTTTGCTGCTTGAGAAAATATGTACTCATAGTTTTGAAGAATAACTTGGAACACAGATACATTGCTTTGCTATTGAGAAAATTGATCCCTAGTGGATCAATGATATCAAATGCTAATGTCAAAGAACCAAAGCACGGTGCAGAAATCGACAAGCAACGGTTGTATGACTAGCACACTCCCTTGAACTGTATATTTATTTTATTTTCGTGTAATTTAGATGCTGAAGAATGATTAGAAAGGTTATGCAATAGTAGGGTTTGTGGCAAGGCTAGTCTTGAGGCACTTAAATTGAGATATATTACTTGTTATTGCAATTTGCAGCATGAAGAAATCCATTTGCTTTGGTATCTCGTGTAAGTTCCTTTTCTGTTCCAGGCTTTGAAATAATATACAAACAGAGAGAATTCCATAGCAAGGCACGATGGGTTCCTTACACATTTGGATATTATTATTCTACTTTTTATGTACACGTTTCACGGGGTTTCTCACCCATAATTTTTTTGGTTCGATAACAATACTGATATATTCTTTAGTTTGTAATTTTTCTGCCTCAACCTGTTTGAAATTATAAATTATGGTGGAAATTACAATAGAAATAATGTGAACAAATGAGATGATATAATACATAAAATATTTGATCAAGTCATTTTTTAATGACATATATCAATTTTATAAATCTAATTAATCTTATTTTTATAATTAATGTGAAAATTTAACAACTTCAAGTCTAGCCATTTGATTATTGTTAGAAATGAAAGACTGGTGTAAAATGGAAAGAAATGATTTCATTCAAAAGATGACCGAAGAGTTTACAAAGGAAGATTATATATTCTAAACAACTCTAATGGTCATACTATAATCAGTGTATACTTTCTATAAATAAAGAAATCATAATTATCTTGCTATGAATAAAGATATTCAACATGCCCCTCAAGTTGAGCGTGGATGTCAATCATGTTCAACTTGCACTAAGATATTCATGTTGAGCTATGCTGAGTCCTTTCGTAAAGATATTTGCAATCTGATTGCTAGAGCAGATGTAGATGACCTTAATCACTCTTGCGTCCACTTTCTCACGGATGAAGTGCCAAGCCAACTCAAAGTGTTTCGTTCTTTCATGCAATGTTGGATTCTTTGCAATTTGTATATTTTGCCCATCAACCTCCACATTTTCATTCCCACATATGTCGGTAATTTCACTGACTTCATGACATGGTTCTTTCATCGTTGCAAACATAGGTTAGTTTGAAGCCCTTTTGTTGATCTCGGAAGCCATGTTCTCAAAGTGACGATTAGACGGTGTGGAATTAAGATGAGATGCATAAGATGGTGAGAATGGGAAGATATTTTCATGGAAAATATCATCCCTTGAAATAAAAATTTCATTGGTATTTAAATCCAATAATTGATATCCTTTTGTACCCATGGGGTACCTGATGAAGATGCACTCTCTTCCTCGTGTATCGAGCTTTGTTCTTCCTCGTTTAAGAGTAGATACATAACACAAACTCCCAAAAACTCGAAGGTCATCATATTTAGGTTTTGTACCCGTTAGTTTCTCATATGGACTGATTTTGCCAAGAAGTTTCATTGTAGTTCTATTAATTAGATGTGTAATGGTAAGAATAGCGTGACCCTAAAAATTTAAAGGCAAATAAACTTGAAAAAATAAAGAACGTGCAACATTAAAAATGTGTTGATGCTTACATTCAACTACTCCATTTTGTTCGGATGTTTCTACACAAGAGTGTTGGTGGATGATGCCATGCTATGAGAAGAAAGGAAGTAAATTATATTAAGGGGCATTTTCGCTTCTAATTATATTAATACTAGAATTAAATTGATTTTTAATAAATGAAGAAAGTATGTGAGATGCTTGATGTTTAAATTTCATTATGTAAGTCCAAGTGGGTAAGAAAAAATGATGTCCATTTAAACCACCAACTTTATAAGGTCCCCCAGTGTTTACATGTATAAGTTCAAATAAAGTTTCATTTAAAGAACTCTGGATAGGGAAAGGGAGTCGTTTTTGTTTAGCTCTAGGGCATGTAAGACATACTTCATGTGGCATGCTTGAAATGTGAGGAAGTTCATTCGTAATGTAAGACATAATATCAAGAGATAAATGACCTAATCTATGATGCCATAAGTCAAAATTAGAAACACAATCGGAATCTACATTATTTGTAGAAAAAAGAACATCATGCTTATTAGAAAAAAATATTTTTGTTTGAATGAATAGAAGGAAAATATGATAACGTCATAATAATAAAGGCTTTTGTGGGTTTTACCCCATCCAATCATTGTCCAGGTAGACGAGTCCTGAAAATAACAAGTATTAGGCCCAAATGTAGTCCACAAATTAATTTCAGATGCAAGCTTATGTACCTATAATAAGTTGACTTTGAAACTAGGAACGTGAATGACATTATTTAACTGAAGGGAAGGTGATAGATTTACAGTCCCAATATGCAAAACTCAAGTTTTAAAATCATTTGGAAAACTTACGGTAACATCACTAGATGTGTAAGTAGAAAAACAATTCAAGTCAAAACACATGTGATAATTAGCTCCAGAATAAACTATCCACTTATCATTACCTACAAAGTGGTCTGAATGATCTTGTGGTGTTCTAGAGATTGAGTTCATTCCAAGGGGTTGTGATGATATTGATGTATTTTCCATATTTTTGGAAGCAGTCCCTTGTAAATGTTGGAGAAAACTTTTTAGTTGCCCATTAGTAATGGATGCAAAAGCTCATTGTGTAATAACCCGTCTTTCCGCTTGTACGATATTGTCCGCTTTGAACTAGGCTGACCCTAATGACACTCATATAGTCATCACGGTTTACTTTTTCCTAGCCCCAACACTTCCCAGTGGGTCACCCATCCCTGAATTGCTCCAAGGTGAGTACGCTTAACTTTCCAGTTCTAACGTTCCGCTTACCACTTTGCTAGGGAAAATGCCTCGTGCAATGGAAGATGAATCATTATACTTAACATAAGATCGTTCCCGTCTATAGCCGATGTAGAGATTCGCCTAAGGTGCCCACTATCTCGCACCCCCGAGGGGTCCTTACATTCACCCCTCCTTATGGACTCAGCGTCT
Organism: Utricularia reniformis; assembly: GCA_009725065.1. Taxonomy (NCBI): domain Eukaryota; kingdom Viridiplantae; phylum Streptophyta; class Magnoliopsida; order Lamiales; family Lentibulariaceae; genus Utricularia; species Utricularia reniformis. The sequence goes on from RWGZ01000937.1 coordinate 1,100,262, forward strand.
TTGCTGAGGTTTGCCCCAACACATCGTCTGTAACCCGGGTGCTGCTCCGATTGTCTCTTGAGATGCTTTCTTTCCCCTGCGTATGAATATAATTAGATCTATAATGAGATGAATCTTCTCTTATATCTCTAGGAGTTTTGTGCCTAAAATCTTTGGGATAATCAATGATTTTGTAGCATTGTTCCACACTATGATTTGTGAGAGTGCAATTAATACATTTGCGCCGTAAACCTTTCTTTTGTAAATCTCATTGCCCCAATAATGCATATCCTTCAAGGGGTGGAATCTGCCCATGTATGAGGTGTTCTTCCTCCTAGTGAAGGGTGTTATAAACTACATCGATTGATGGGAATGGACTCCTCATCAACAGCTACGATCGGATGCTGCTGCTATATTCATTGTTCAAAGCATTGAGAAGAGTATATATCAAATCTTTCTTGTGTTGATCACGAAATTTTGCAAAACATGCATCATTGAATTTTACACATCCCTCATCACATCGTGGTAAAGGACGACAGTTGAGTAACTCTTCCCATAGGTTGGTTGTGGTGGAGAAAAGGTCATCTATATTTAGAGATCCTTGAGTAAGAGTGCCAATCTCACGTTTTAGTTGGCATAACCCGTGTATCATTTGGGCCAGAAAAACGATTTTCAAGAGACTGCCAAATCTCTCTAGCTGATTTTTTGTAGAAGATAATCGAGGCCACGCTTTTGTTAACACGCCGAAAGAACCAAGACACAATGAGGTCGTTACAACGCCGCCTTAGGGTATACTTCGGGTCGGTCGTTGCTGGCTCGGGGAGTTCTCTATTAATAAATCCTAACTTGTTCTTTGTAGAAAGACTAAGCCTGACATTTCCGGACCATAATGCATAGTTTGTTCCATATAAAATTGTGTTAGTGATCATGGCTTCAGCATTGTCACAAGGATGAAAAAAATATGGTGAAGATGGATCAAGAAATGCAGATGCCGAATGCACATTAATTACATCCTTTGGATCATGTGACATTCTGTGGGCAGCGGAAGAAATAAAATAGAAAAATCAAGGCTCCGATACCATGTTAAATTTCTAGAGTTGGATCAATTTATGTGGGGAGTGTGCTCAAATATAACGTATAAGAGGGAGGAGACCACACCGTAAAAGACTTGAACAAGTCTTTTTACTATGATCTACATTCCTTCTTATAAACCAATCCATCCCACTTTTCATTTCCAATGTGAGACAAATTACAGTATTTCAACACACCCCCCTCAAGTTCAACCATCTGACAAATTGGACTTGACAATTCAAAATCGGTGGATTACCAACCAATCAATTTCATAAACCGGACTAACCTCCGACAAGGTCACTCAAGATTTTTCCGAACCCTCTCCGATACCATGTTGGAATTATATAGTATGACCGATATTACAACAGGAGAGCATGAACGAACGAGATTAAGGGAATGAACTCACACATTTAAAAGACTTTAACAAGTCATTATTTGATGGAATTCTCATCCTTATAAAGCTAATCAATCTCACTTCTTTTACCATAGTAAAACGACTTGTTCAAGTCTTTTACGATGTGATATCCTCCCTCTTATACGTTATATTCGAGCACACTCCCAACGTAAATTGACTTGACTCTAGAAATTTAACAACTAGTAATAACAGAAGACTTAGCCGGTGGGTACAATTACACTTAGTACGAAAGACTCGGTTTGGTTGGCCGGCATGACCGTCTAGGGTATCGAGGTGGACAAGTAAGGTTATGCTTGGAAGACCAACCAGAGGAAAACTTAACATTGATTAGGCGGTATGACCGATCAAGGTTAGCGATTGGATGATTGTGATTGGTCAATTTTATAAATAACACTTTGATCAATCGAATTGGACTTGCATCGAGATTTGCGAGTATCGAAAGACAAAGATTATTAAACCTACGATTTATATGGATTAGAATATTATGATATATATTTATATATAGAAGACGTGGTCAAAGATATGGAAGAAACATATATTTATAATATATGATGCAATATTGTAGAATATTTAATATATCTTTCATATTTAGATCCTAGTCTAAAACTCTATAAATANGGATGCATATGGCCCGTCGAGTCATCCAACAGCTAACGGTTGGCTTGGGCGGGACATGCACCGAGCATGTTAATCTCGGCAACAGAAAAGTTAATGAATGATGGAAATGATAAGGGTTAAAGAAGAGGGAAATAAGAAAACGGTTAAGTGAAATGGTTCATGTGTGTGTGTATGATGTAACTAAGAAGTAAGAAAGATAATGTGTAGTGTGTGTGAAGTTTCCTTTAATAGATTGTGACCGCTTTACAGATTTTGTAGGTGACGCAGGTGAAATATGATAGGGAAGGGGAAGTAGGTCGTCGGTTGTCCGGTGATAGAGTCCGGTCCTTCGGAGAACACTCTAAATTATGCGGTCGTACTTTAATGTTTCGAACTATGTTTTAAATTTGCTTCCGAATATTTCCGTTTTAATTATCATGTTTTAACAAAACAACTAGGCCCAAATTAGGGTCGTTACAATGACCGTCTAGGGTATCGAGGTGGACAAGTAAGGTTCGGCTTGGAAGACCAACCAGAGGAAAACTTAACATTGATTAGGCGGTATGACCGATCAAGGTTAGCGATTGGATGATTGTGATTGGTCAATTTTATAAATAACACTTTGATCAATCGAATTGGACTTGCATCGAGATTTGCGAGTATCGAAAGACAAAGATTATTAAACCTACGATTTATATGGATTAGAATATTATGATATATATTTATATATAGAAGACGTAGTCAAAGATATGGAAGAAACATATATTTATAATATATGATGCAATATTGTAGAATATTTAATATATCTTTCATATTTAGATCCTAGTCTAAAACTCTATAAATAGAGGGTATGATAGACACAATTATACAACGACTAATATCACGAGTTTTTTATTCTTATGGTAATATTGAGTTCACCACAAAGGTTTATCGGTCACGTATCTTTTCCCGATTATTGAATTTCCATGCCAAATCTCATGTTTTCTTTCATTTCTTCATTTACTCTTTGTTGCCATAACGTGAACAACTCTACAACCTAGATAAAAGGAATTTTCTTTTTTGAATTTCCCAACATTACAACGGTAATGACAACCAAATTTTCTGACTGAATCAACACATTGAAATTATAGAGTCTAGCAAAATTTACCAAGGGGATAGCGAGAACGAAATGAATAGAACAAGAGGCGACTTACATTAAAAGAATTCGCAAAGTTACTTTTTATGGTACTCTTTTGGTCATTTTTAGGTGATGCATGATTATCGAGAACTAATCAAAGTGGGAGTAAAGAATCAATATCAACTACTAGGATTTGATGATTTGTTCAATCATCTTAGAGGGGCGAGAGTTTTTCAAAAATGGACTTAAGTATTAGTACCACCATGTCAGGGTAAAGGAGCATTGCTAAGACTGTGATTCACACAAGATATAATCATTTTGAGTGAACATTTGTTATATTTGGCATCACGAATGCTCCTCTGTGTTCATGGTTTTGATGAATATGTTAGTTAGGAATACTTGTTTGTAGTCGTGTTTATCGACGATATTTTGGTGTAGTCTTGGAATGTGGAAAAGCACAAACAACATATGAGGGTTCGTATTGCTTACATTGAGAGGAGGAGCTATATGCTAAGTACAATAAGTGATTTTGGTGTACAGAATAGCATTCCTTGGCCATATTATATATGCCGAAGGAGTAGCGGTTGACTCAACTAAGTTTGAGGTAGTGACGAGATGCGCATGGCCAAACAACGCTCGTAATATTAGAAGTTTCATTGGACTAGCGGGATTATTCGAAGTTTATTGAAAGGTTTTCAAAGAAAACCAAACCCCTTAAAAATTTGACTAGGAAGGAAGTTAATTATGTTTGTGATGATAAGTACGAATAGAGCTTCAAATTGATAAAGAATAAATTGACTACGGCATCGATACTCACCTTACACATAAGGATATGACTTCGTAATCCACAACAATGCTTCGAAAGAGAGGCTCGGATGTGTGCTGATACAAATTGAGAAAGTCATCGTGTATGCCTCTAGAGTTGAAATCCCACCCATGACTTGGAACTGGCAACAATGGTTTTTGCACTAAAATATAGGAAATACTATATGTATGAAGTGTTCACGAATTACGAAAACTTAAAGTATTGTTCACAAAGAATTAACTAAACAGGAGATAAAGGCAATTGTTGAAATTAATCAAGACTATGACATTGATATCCATTACTACTCGGGAAAGGCAAACCAAGTTTTCGATACTTTAAGTTATTGGTGAGACATATGTTTGAAGTGAGTGAGTCCAGAGAAGTGTTCTTGGGGCCATAACGACAAAACCCTACATCCTCGAAGAGGTTAAGAGTGCATAAGGAGAGGATAGCGAAATAATCCAATTAAAAACGCAAGTAAAGCAACATGACGAGCAAATGATAACAGTTAGCCTAGATGGACACATAAGGATTAAAAGTCAATTGTGTGTGCTGAATGTCACCACATTAAGGGAAATCATAATTGAAGAAGCACACAATTCAATGCATTCTATTGACCTTGGTAGCACATAAATGTATCGGGACTTAAAAATACACTAGTGGTGGCAGGAAAAGTGGAGCATCAATGCCATGGAGCATTACTATGACTCCTCATCATCTCAGAGTGGAAATGTGATCACACCACCATGAAATTTTTGGTGTGACCACCAAGAATCCCAGAGAGGAATGATGCCATAGGGTTGGTACTATATGGACCCACCATGACATCACATTTCCTAGCAATGAAGTCGAAAGATAGAATCTATAGACTCATGAGACTGTACGTGGAACACACTATGGTATTACATAAGGTGCAACTTAGTATTGTTTCAGCCAGAGATGCAGGATTTACCTCAAAATTTTGGGAGAGCATGCAAAATTCTTTGCACACAATTGATGATGAGCACAAAATAACGCCCATAGATAGATGGACAAAAAGAAAGAACCAAGAAGACGATGGAAAACATGTTGTTAGGTTTCCTCCGGATGGTTTTTCATACCGATCGAAATTAACCCCTCGGCACCCCTGGTCAGTCATGCCGACTGACTAAATCGAGTCTTCCAGACGATGGATCATGATCAATCATGCAAGTATATTTGATCTCCCAAGTTGGTCTTGCCCACCGACAGACCCTTCAACTAACACATGACCTAGTAAGTGCCGAGGGGATAATGTCGATTGACGTAGAATACTGATTATAGGAAACCAAACATGAAGTGGTGATTTTGATCAAACAATTGGACGATTGTGATGAATCTATTTGATAGAAGTTATATTATAATTGGATAAGGATTCAAGATTATTGAACGAGAGAAATTCTTTCCTTAACTGACCAGAGAAATATATGGAAAACTAGAAGACCATAACGCAATACAATACTTTTTCAAGGTAAACAAGATAGAACACACATAATTCACTAGATTGCAATAGTTTTATCTTTGGAAAATAAGATGTGAAGTTTTTATTTCTAGTTTTTGTAGTATTAGGAATGAATTACATAAATATGTATTCTCTATGATATAAATAAGGGAGATAAATACTACATAAAAAATACAAAGTCATTCTTTATTATTATAAGACAAAGATAAAGATGAATGTGAGACTAACTTGGTCAAGAAGAAACATAACCATTTGGTGTCTTTGGAGAGTGAATTTGGACGAAACCAGAAAAGGGGAACATTCTTAGGGTGCTTTTGAGCTTAGAAAATGTAAAATCAAGGCTGAAAACTAAAGGTTAGTTTCATGATTGGAATTTACAAGTTAAAATATAGTTTCTACGTTTTTCTGTCTTGTTTTTGATGTTGTTAAATTTACTGTTACTTATTGCCTAAGAATTCTATGATGAAATTTGCATGATTTTGTTCCTTGTTGAGTCTAGTTTCTATATATGTTAATTTTATAGAGAACACATGTTAAGAAGTTATGATATGTTTACCAAACCCTCGTGGAACTATTCCTTTATTTACAATTTAACAGACCTTCTGTTAATGGCTTCTTTTAAAATGTTTGAGTGCTTTGATGAAGTTACGTCCTCTTATGATGTTTTAGCTAGTTGAAGCATCTTCAAATGAGTACTTTTACATTAAATGTAAAGTTCATTTAATCCCTCAAATTGTGTCTCGTGTTCTATATCGCTGCACTGCACCTAAAAATCAGAAAGTAGTTTTTATGTGAATATTGTCTTGTTTTATGAAAATTCGAAGAGTGGTGGACCCACACTCCTGATCCCATGGTTTTACCATGGAATTAGCCAGAAAACCAAACTAGCTTGCGGTAACATGAAAGTGGACATGGCCAAAAGTATAATTAAGGGGATCCCAATCATGCATGTTAGCATATTCATGTATTGTGAAGAAGGGTGGCTCCTTTTGATCAATATTTGAATGTCTTATTATTTTTCTTGATCCTTGATGATGCCTAAGCCAAGGGTTGAAACGGGTTATCGGGCTCGGTATGCCGGCAATGCAAGATAATGAAAAGTGTATTCTATATGTGTTTACATTTCTTATGTTGATACTTTGATTGTTTTGATGCTATATTCTTGTTCTTTCTGTATTTTCTCTTTGTAAAGTTTCATGATCACTCATCCCTCTCCAGGTAAAGATGACACATAGATTTAAGTAGGTCGATAAGTTTTCCACAAGACATAAATAAATACAGGGCTACGGGTTGCTTTTGTTTCGTTGTTTATTATGTCGTAGTCTTTCGCTGCTATGATGTTGTTTTTGTAAATAGTAAACTTTGATGTTTATGTGATGTTTTGAAGTCTAGGAAATGGTTTGAAGTTTCTAATTTCAATGTATATAAGTATATGTAAATCTCTAGATGTTTTGTAGTATGTATATAGAATATTTTAAAGTTGTAAGATTTGTGTACTATTGATTACTTATAATTTTACAAATACATTAGGTTAGATAAGAAAAACATGTATAACTTTGTACTCTATTTTATATAGTACAACATCATGTCTCAACTTAGATTATATTTATTAAAGATGTAGCATGACAGAGTGGTATCAGAGGAGAGTTGAGTCTTGGATGTGGCAAATGATCATTAGGATTAGATATTAAAATTTCACATGGGTATGAGAGTTTAGTTATATTGTGTAAATTATCTTTAATATTTAGTTATTATATTTGTGTGATTTATAGAAATTTAAATGTCTTCGGGAAGATCAAGGGGAAGGACACGTAGGGAGAGTATTGATAATATAACTCCATATCCAGAACATAATAGAATACATGGATGCTGAATCTTATGGCAAATCTAGTGAATCAAATGACAAATTTGACAAATGTTGTGATTCAGAATAGAGTAATTGATCAGAATGCATCTCATCTGAATATTCAAGTATCTCAAGTAAAGGAATTTGATATTATTGATTATCATGAAGCCTTGAAATGGGTTGGAACGAAGTTTTTTACTAGAAGAAGTCCTGAAGAGACAGAATAATGTCTTGAGCATATGAGGAGTTTGAGGTGGTAAATGTGCCAAATGCAATTCAAACTATATCTACTGTGTATTGGTTACAGGGGAATGCATCCCGATGGTGGAAAAATATGATCACTAGTTTCTTAGTAGGTGAGATACCAACATGGGCAGAATTTAAAATCCAGTTTCTCGAGAACTATTTTCCAGTTGATTTAAGGAAAGTGAAAAGGGATGAATTTGATCATTTGATTCAAGGACAGCTTACTGGGATGCAATATATAGAGAAATTTTATAAGCTTGGTAGGCATACACCTCATGTGATGAGTAATGAAGATGAGAAAATTCACAAGTTTTGCTCTGGCTACTTGGCAAAATTCGGTTCATGCTCACAACTCTGAAAAATCCCACATTCGCACATATTGTGAGTGCATCAATGAAAGTGGAAGGTGAAATGAATAAAGAAAGAGATTTTTTCCTTAAGAAACGAAAGTTTTCTAGAGAGATGAACCATCAAATAAGAAAAATGTGAAATCTGGTGGAGAGAAACCACATCAACAAGGTGGAAGACCTACCCAAAATTTCCTATTTGTGCTAAGTGTCAACGAATACATACTACTGAGTGCAGAATGGGATCTAATGTATATTACATATGTGAGAAGAATGGACACTATGCTAGGGACTTTTAACAGAGGAAACCTAAGGTTTGGACAGTGAAAGATACTCAGGAAAAATCTAATGGAATAGCAAGAGCTTTTGCTATAAATCTGGAACATGCATCGGCATTAGATAATGTGGTGACACGTAACATACTTTTGGAAAATTTTCTAGTTTTTGCATTATTTCATTGTGGTGCTACTCATTCATTTATTGATTAGAGACTCACATACTTTTTGTTAAGAGATGGCGAGGAATTTAAATGGAGAATTAGTACACCAGTGGTAGAAAACTTATATCTAGAAAATAATTTAGGGACTGCAAGATAATGATAGATAATCAAAAATACCATTCAGATTTATGAGAGCTGTAATTCTTGCTATGGATTGGTTTTGCAAGTATGAAATCAAAATTGATTGTTAAAACAAAAAGATCAGTGTTTCAAATGTATATATGATCAATTTGATGGATAACAATGAAAATTTGAGTTTGAAACAACAAGGATCTCAAAAGCAATATCAAGGGTATCTAGTTACTTTGGTAACAGATTTGCGTCAACGGGATATACATAAAATCCCCCTGGTAAGTGAGTATTTAGTTGTGTTTCTAGAAGACCTTTTGTGTCATTTATCAATTAGAGATGTGGAACTGGAAATTAATTTGGTTTATGGAGCTGAACGAGTTGCAAGCCTCCCTACCTAATGGCTCCTAAAGAATTGAGGGAATTAAAAATTAAGTTACAAGATTCATTGGATAGAGGATGTATCAGGACTAGTGCATGTCCTTTGGGAGCACCTGTATTATTTGTGGGAAAGAAGGATGGAGGGTTACGACTTTGTTATAATTACAGAGAACTCAATAAGCGAACAAAAAAAATAAATATCCACTCCCACGAATTGATGATTTTTTTGACCAACTTCAAGGAGCTAGCACATTCTCTAAGCATGACTTAAAATCAGGTTATCATTAACTGAAATTGAAGGATTCAGATGTCAATAAAACGACATTCAGCACAAGGTATGGACACTATGAATGTTTGGTAGTGCCTTGGGATTAATGAATGATCCATATGTATTCCAAGACCTGATGCATCGAAGTTTTCAACCTTATTTAGATGAATTTGTGGTCATTTTTTTAGATGACATTCTGGTTTATTCGAAAACATAAGAGCATGAGAACCACTTAAGAATTGTACTTGAAACTATGAGAGAAAAGAAATTGTATGTCAAATTCAGTAAATGCGATTTTCGGAAATCCAAGATATCTTATTTGGGTCATGTGATATCTGATGAAGACATTGTAGTTAATTAGGAGAAGATCCAAGAAATAATAGAATGATCTAATCCAAAGAATCCTAAGGATGTTATTTCTTGGTTTAGCAAGTTATTATATAAGATATATTACGAACTTTGCTCATATTGCTAAACTTTTGACAAACCTAACCAAACAAAAAGTAAACTTTGAATGTACATCTGAATGTAAAGCAAATTTTGAGNGGGGTACCAACAGTCGTCCGGTTCGTTCAACAAACGAACTCGGTTCTGATTTCTTTAAAATGTGGAAGACGATCAAAAGCTAAAAAGCAAAATAAATGCACGGCAATATATAGTGGAAACCCCGTGAATTGGGGTGAAAACCACTCGACTAAGAGCTGATTATGCTCTTAGCCTGCTCACTAATAAAATAACTCAACATTTTATACAAGACAGGCTAATGAAAATGACGAGGTAAAGAAAGCGAGAAGAATTCAGCAGAGTAACAGCTTGTTCTTCCGCGTCCAAAGGGTCCTGGTATTTCCTTCGTCTTGCCCTGTATTTATAGAGTCACCGGCGAGTGTAATCCACGTCCTGTAACCGCCTCTGACAAGTTTGTTAGAGGTTGTTATCGCAGGGTGTAAAATGAGGCTGAGACCGAGGCGTGGTCTGCGTGATCGGGCCCGAAGCATGATAAACGTGATAGGGCCCGAAGCGTGGCACGCGTGAGCCTGTAACCGTTCAGACCGAACCCCGGAGCCAGCTGGCAGATAACGCTTATATTTACTAAGGTTATCTTCGGTCCTTTGTGTTGAACCTCGGGCCGTTCTTCCTGAAGGTGTAAGTGGGCTATAAGAGTTCGTTTTGATTATTTAAGTCGGCCCAACTATTATCGGGCCTTACCAATTACAGGGTACCCGGTCCTAGAGTTCTCATCAATATTATATGATAATTAGGATTCTATCCTGAAGTAAATCACTATTGTGGGGGAAGCATCGTCCTGGCAGATGTTAGCAGAACTCTACGAGTTATAAGAAAGGAACACCGAGGGCCCTGACTGGGGATCATATAGGAAACAACATAAAACTATGGCAAGAACGTAAATTGCTCATAAGAAAGCCAAGAACCGTTATATTTTCTTCTCCTCAATTTTGATTCCTCCTATTTCATTTGATAAAGTAAGTCCCCAGTTTTCTTTGATACAGCTTCTTTTTATTTGCGAAATTAAGATTTGCCTTTACTTGATTCCGTCTCTCATAAAATCTAGCAACTTGATCAACTTCGATCATTGTTGCTATATTGGATTATTTCCGATAAGAAAATCCATATCATCTATAAAACGAATTTATGACATCTCCGATGGCAAATAAGATCATCTATATCATAAATTAAGATGGCAAATTATGCAGAAAATAATTCTCTAGACCTTATGTTCATAAATAATGACATAAATATTATACGACAACATGTTGATCCTTCCAATCATAAATAATGAACCCGGGGCACCCATAAAGTACCCATAGTCATTTCACCATATGTCAAAAGAGTATAGACCTTTCGGAGATAATTACTTGATCACTTTCATACGGATCCTAAGTAGGAATCTTCTATCGTAAATAAGACGGCAGTCCATGATATAAAAAGCTCTGTGATTCCTTAGATCATAACACATGTTTCCTTACTATAAATAAGGGAATTACCCTTGATTGCGCAACCGCATTTAAGGTAATGAGTTTCCTAATACGTCTAGGCAAGTTTCTTGGTTCTTTTAATCGTAAACCAAAAGTGCGAGATGCTCACAAGACACTTACTAGATATGCCGATCATACGAAATAAAAATACAGACTCATTACTTTAAGATTTAGTATACCCATCGTTTACCTAACCAATCACCCAACATTAACTTGCTTCTATATCATTGACTACTCCAGTTATCCTCCGGAGAATGGACGAGTGACACAACGTTGTTTGCGTTACATGACAAAAATACCCTTTGTGTGAAGTGGTTTTACCAACCTAACAAATGACTTTTGTGTGACATGGAGGAGTCAAATGTCTTTCTTTACTCACTATCCAAAATAACTCAACATTGTATGCCACTTTACAATTTTTCTCGAGAATTTTCGACTGTCTATAAAATAGCTTATTCACTAGTGAGCAAACAAACGTTTCATAATATATCATCAATAAGACTTCTTAATCATCAACACATGCAAAATTCATGGCCATAAAATATCCTTATGTAATGGCATAATTCTCTGGCAAAAATATTATGTCCTGTCGGCCACTCATTTGATCACTTTTAGTCATAACTAAAAGTCCCAGTTATAATAGAATTTAATGAAATTCGTACCATAAGGCAAATATTTCGCCATTTCGATCACTTATCTGAATGAAATCCATAAGTATAATTCATTGGTCATTCATAGGTAGATAATTAAGCTATGGGACAAATTCTCATACAATGATCCCTGTTATAGGGAGATTACTTTAAAACTTTGATAATGGGTTTGTTTGGTTCAGCTTTTTCAAAATTGCGGTGTGGTGAGGTGTGATGAGATGTGGTGATGTGTGGTGAGATATGATGATCGTGAATTTTTAAGTATGTTTGGTAAAATTGCGATATTATGATCGTGATTTATGTAAAAATACTAATATACCCTTATATATAAAATAATAATAAATATAATTATATTATAATTAATCAAAGTAAGGGTAAATGAGTCTTTTCCAAAATCACGATGAGGCCACATTTGGTTTTAACAGTTGTGATGATATTGTGATTTTTTAACGATTATCACATCGCAATTAACCTTATGTTTTGTGCACATTAAAAAAATCACGATTTCAACATCTCACTGCACCTCACCGCTGTTTTAATCGTGGTACCAAACAAACCCAATAACTAAGAATACCTTATCATAAATAACTCGAATTGATGCCATAAGGCCATCACTTGGTCACTTTGATAGTAATGAAAATACCCGATCATAAATAGTGAAAACCTTACTATAAGACATCACATGCTCGCTTTGATCGTAAGAGAAATATCTTATCATAACAAGATTTCCTAAAATCTCGGTGTTGGGCCTAAACAAGCGCCCAACACCACTTACTTAGAACGACCAGTCTCGTTTTCCTCCAAAAATGAGCGTAGGGAGCCTTCACGATCCTGGTGAAAGTAGCGTCGGATTCAGGGTACAATCCTTAGAATGATGTAAATTTTTCACTTCCACCTACACAGATCGGGTACCTCGCGCCAAAGAGAACCTTCACTGCCTATACGGAAGTAGTGTCAGATTCAGGATACAATCCTTAGACTAACGTAAATTTTTCACTCTCGAAATAGGTAGCTCCATTACCTTGGGTTTGGTGGTCTTTTTATTACCATGGAGGGGTGTATGTCCTTTTGTAGATCTCAACAAGCATCATATATCACTTCCACTTCTGGGTTTGAACAAGCACTCACTAGTCCAGGGCCTCACCAAGCACCACGACTAATCACAACTTATGGGTCTTAACAAGCACCCACTAGTCTAGGGTCTCACCAAGCACACTACAAATCACAACTCCTGGGTCTCAACAAGTACCCACTAGTCTAGGGCCTCACCAAGCACACACTAGTCTAGGGCCTCACCAAGCACCCTAACTAATCACATATGCTTGGGTTTGAACAAGCATCCGTGGGCCTCGATTAGCACCCATCCCGTTTTCTTTCTAGGTATAAACTTGCATCCTTAATCGTCCCATCCATTTTAGTCCTTACCTTTCCCGTTCTCCTCCGCAAAAGTAGTAAACGTAGGAAACATTCACTGCCCGAATAGAAGCAGCGCCAGGTTCATGGTAAAATCCTTAGACTGGCGTAAATATTTCACTCCTATTCGGGTAGCTCGGGTGTCTCGCACCAGACGACCTTCACCATCTAGATAGAAGTAGCGTCAGGTTCATGGTACAATCCTTAGACTGGAGTACATTTTTCACTCCCGCCTAGATATATCCCGTCTCATGGACTAAATGGTCCCTGTGGGACAACGGAGGAGACATATGTCTTTCTGCCTCACATACAATCACGAACTGCAACCGTGACATGCCATCTCATCTGGACCTTTCCCGTTCTCCTCCGCAAAGGTATGTAAACGTAGGAAACCTTCACCGCCTGACTAGAAGTTGTTCCAAGTTCAGGGTACAATCCTTAGACTGGAGTAAATATTTCACTCCTACTTGGGTAGATCGAGTGCCTCGCACCGGAGAGTCGGTCCTTGAGTATTTCTGAATACGCCTAACTCCAGCTTCAGTCATGAAGTACCAGTGGGACTTCGGGCCGGTTATTTCAAATATGCCAAGTTAAGGATCCTGGGCCACGCAAGTTCATCTTTTTTCATCTGGGTCGGCCCAATACGATTGGGCCTTACCTATTACGGGGTATTCGATCCTGGAGTCCTCATCAATTACTATATTAATTTTTTATATTAATAAATTATAAAAACAAATTTATAAACCAACGGTTAACCATCGGGTTGGGCGTGGCGGGTAGTGAGCGGGTTATGAAGGGGATATGGCGGGGAGGATATGGAAACGGTTAGGCGGTATGTTAAACGGGGNATCTAGATAGAAGTAGCGTCAGGTTCATGGTACAATCCTTAGACTGGAGTACATTTTTCACTCCCGCCTAGATATATCCCGTCTCATGGACTAAATGGTCCCTGTGGGACAACGGAGGAGACATATGTCTTTCTGCCTCATATACAATCACGAACCGCAACCGTGACATGCCATCTCATCTGGACCTTTACCGTTCTCCTCCGCAAAGGTATGTAAACGTAGGAAACCTTCACCGCCTGACTAGAAGTTGTTCCAAGTTCAGGGTACAATCCTTAGACTGGAGTAAATATTTCACTCCTACTTGGGTAGATCTAGTGCCTTGCACCGGAGAGCCTTCACCATCTAGACGGAAGTAACGTCAGGTTTAGGGTACAATCCTTAGACTGACGTAAATATTTCACTTCCGCCTAAATGGATCAAGTACCTCGGACTAAAAAGTACCCGTGGGACAACAGAGGAGACAGATGTCACTATGCTTTACACTTGCTAGCATGCTACACCATCATCACCATATCTGGACCTTTCCCACATTCTATCGAAAAGACTTGGGTGCTCTCACTATTTAGGTAGAAGTTGCATCAGTTTCAAGGTACAATCATTAGACTAACATAAATATTTCACTTCCGCCTAGACGAATCGAGTCCCTCGCATTTAGAGGTGTTACCCACTTAACCATCTGAACAGGAGGATGTCACAATGCTTTACACTTGCTAGCATGTTACACCATCATCCTCATATCTGGACCTTTCGCGCACTCTACCAAAAAGTGTTGGGGGATCTCACTATCTAGGTGGAAGTAGCGTGAGGTTCAGGGTATAATCCTTAGTCTGACGTAAATATTTCACTTCCGCCTAAACGTATCGAGTCCCTCGCGTTATGAAGTTTTACCCACTTAACCATCGGAAGAGGTGGATGTCACTAAGTTTTACACTTGCTAGCACGCTCCACTATCACCAATCAGACCTTTCCCGTTCTCCTCCGCAAGAGTAAGTTAACGTAGGAAACCTTTGCTGCCCGAATAGAAGTAGCGTAGGTTCAGGGTACGATCCTTAGACTGGCGTAAATATTTTACTCATACTCGGGAAGTTTGGGATCCTCAAACCAGAGGATCTTCACTATCTGGACGGAAGTAGCGTCAGGTTCAGGGTACAATCCTTAGACTGACGTAAATTTTTCACTCAAGCCTAGATATATGAAATCCCCTGTACTAAATGGTCCTTTTGGGACAATGGAGGAGACTTATGTACTTTCTCACTGCGGACTGTGAGAAACCTCCGACGAGGCGCGACCCTCGGTGGCGTGTCAGGGAAGAGTTGGGCATAAAGGCTCCCGTGTGCAACAGAAATATGCTCGGAACGTGGCCTGCTATTAAACTATCAAGCCCCTTTACATATTCCAACAATATATATATACAGACAATTCTACTGAAGACAGAAACTCTTCGGTTTCAAAACTATTTTGACCCAACATCCAATTTGATGAATTTGAGGTTGATCGACTACACGACAGGCGGTACATTGCATTTCTAATTTACCTTAAGTTATTTAATTTTCCATCCTCCATCAAACTTAAATGCAATAAACTTGACTCCTATCTTACGAGTCCCCTAGTCGATTGACCTCATGTCATAAAAAAGGATGTGAAAAATTCATGCAAAGAGAATGTTGGGGTTGGAAGACAGTTAGGAAGCACATCACTATCATTCGTCGAAGTTCCAGTCGCCATGCCTTTGATTATCCTATCCCAGGGAGAAACCTCAAATGGGGATTAGAAAGTCGTCCCCACGGACGGTGCCAAACTGTTGTGGTTAGAAAACCAGGGGTACGAACAGTCGTCCGGTTCGTAATAAAATGAACTCGGTTTGAATTTGTTTAAATGTGGGGAACGATTAAAAATGAAAGGAAAAGCTATGCACAATGATTTAAGAGTGGAAAACCCCATCGAAGTAGGGAAAAAAACCACCTGACTAATAGCAGGAAACGCTCTTAGCCGATTCATTAATCAAATAGTTCATTACAAACATAAGGCTTATGAAGATAACAAGGGAAAAGAAATCGCAGAGAATTTCGGCTGAGTAACCGCCTATTTTTGTACATCCAAAAGGTCCTCCTAAGCTTGTCTTCTAGCTCTGTATTTATAGAGGTGGAAACGCATATGGATCACGCCCCGTAACCGCCTTTGACAAGGTCGTTTTCCCATGCTGGGAAACATGGTTGGATCCGAAGCGTTAACTGCGTGAATAGGCCCGATGCGTGGAACGCTTGTGGATGCCTGGAGCGTGGGATGTGTGGGCTGTAACCGTTTTGGACCGATGTGAAGAGTCGGTCCTTGAGTATTTCTGAATACGCCTAACTCCAGCTTCAGTCATGAAATACCAATGGGACTTCGGGCCGGTTATTTCAAATATGCCAAGTTAAGGATCCTGGGCCACGCAAGTTCATCTTTTTTCATCTGGGTCGGCCCAATACGATTGGGCCTTACCTATTACGGGGTATCCGATCCTGGAGTCCTCATCAATTACTATATTAATTTTTTATATTAATAAATTATAAAAACAAATTTATAAACCAACGGTTAACCATCGGGTTGGGCGTGGCGGGTAGTGAGCGGGTTATGAAGGGGATATGGCGGGGAGGATATGGAAACGGTTAGGCGGTATGTTAAACGGGGTGGGTAGCGGTTAGTGGTGTAACCGCCCCATTGCCATTCCTTTTGATGGCTCATTACATTGATGAAAATTGGGTATCGCATAATAAGTTGTTGAGTTTCTCTCCAATTACATCACACAAGGGAAAAGACATTGGTGTTGTTATTAATAGATGTTTGCGTGATTGGGTTTAGAGAGATTTTTTTATCATTACTGTCGATAATGTGAGTTCAAATGATGTTGCAATTTGCTATTTGAAAGATAAATATTGCAACATGGAGGGGAAGTATCATGAAATGTGAATTTCTTCATATCAGATGTGTTGCTCACATAATCAATTTGATTGTAAGAGATGGATTGAAATTGGCATATGATTTAATTAAGAAAGTTAGAGAAGTTGTAGCTTATATTAGAGCATCTCCTCATAAGTTGTTGAAATTTAAGGAGTGCGCAACGTTGGAAAAAATAAATACTAAAAGTTATTTGATTTTAAATGTATCAACTAGATGGAATTCAACTTTTATAATGTTAGAAGTTGCAATTCAGTTTGTGAAATCTTTTGAGAGATATGATGATGAAAATACAAATTTTAGAAATGAACTTGAAGATGATAATGGTATATGCATGATTCCAGATTCACTAGATTGGGAGAAAGTTAGAAAACTTGTCATGCATCTTAAGTTAGTCTGCGAACTTACTATGAAAGTTTATGGTTCAAAGTTTGTTACATCAAGTTCTTTTTTTCATTAAGTAGCAAATCTTGATGAGATTTTACGTGAATGGCAACAATATGATGATATGAACTTGTCAGCAATGGCAATAGATATGACATTGAAGTATCAAAAGTATTGGGGTGATACTAAGAAGATGAACAAGTTGAATGTAATTGTTGTTATCTTTGATCCACGACAAAAATTTGATTATGTGGAGTTGTGTTTGAATGATATTTATAGTGAGAATGCAGATGTTATGATTTCTCATGAGTACAAGAGAAAATTGATGCGGAGAATGGAATGGATGTTGGGAATACTAATGGGAATGATACTAATATCATGGATAAAGGTAATTCATCCACTTCGATTACTTCTGATAGTGACATAAAGCTATTGCTGCGGTTGGAAAGGTCGAAGAGGTAAAAATATGGAAGAAAGGACCAAACTTGACAGTCATGTGGAAGAGTGTATTTTCTTAGGATATAGAACATAATATTTTGAGTATATATGTGGAACCCATACACAAATATAGTATTCCGATTAAGGAATGTGGTGTTCTTGGAAGATATGAATATCCAAGATATAAAACTGGAAGACTCACAGTGAGGAATTGGGGAGAAAATAATATTACATGAGATATCACCTTTAGGTAGTAAAATGTAGTCTGATCTAACTAATTCCTTTGATATGCAGGTGGATGACTCAAGGCAAGAAGAGAAATACCACAAGAACTTGCAGATGAATCAAGACCAGAAACTGAAATTTCTCTCCAAATCTAAGAACATTGAGAATTAGAGAGCCATCGTTAAAATATAATCCTGATGAGTATGTTTTGTTGACAAACGATGGCGAACAGAAACAATAAAAGAAGCACTAAACTCAGTAGAAAAACACAAGTAGTTATAAACCTTGGAAGATGAACTTCACTCTTTGAGAAGAAACCATACATATGAGTTGGTCAACATACCTCACGGAAAAAGACATTTGGAAAACAAATGGGTGTTTAAACTGAAACAAGAGGCAAATGGATCAAGAGACAAAAGGCAAGACTACTTGTGAAGGGTTTTAGACAGAAAAAAAGAGTACATTTCAATGAAATCTTATCACCTGTGATTAAGTTCACAACCATCAGAATTGTGCTACAATTGGTAGCACATATGGACTAAGAACTCAAATAAAAAGATGTAAGACGACATTCCTAAATGGAGATCTGAAAGAGGACATCTACATAAAACAATCTGCTGGTTTTGAAGTGAATTGAAAGGAAGTAAAATCTGCTGGTTCAGAGGATGAGCCATTGTGCTCCCAATCGTTGGCCAAGTTTTAGTGCATCATTGGTAGCTCGGGCTTCTGCATGTTCAGGAGATGTGGATTTGCTGATCAAAGCCATTGTGACTTCAACTTGGCCATTTGGGACAATAGAAGTCGTTTACCAAACGTAGAGCATGCAGGGCTTTGAATCCAAATACATTTCCAACAATGGAAGTAAACATGTTCGTAACATAATGCTCAGACAGAACTCGGCGCTCATAGCTTAATTTCCAAAGTTAAATCCCATACGACTCAATGAATTAAAACAAGCACCTAGTGTAACGACCCTAATTTGGGCCTAGCTGATTTGGTAAAAATGTACTAAATAAGACAAAACGTTTGAGCGTAAACTAAAACACAATTCAAAAAGGTTAAAGTCTAGCGACATAATTTAGAGTATTCTCAAAATACCGGACTCTATCACCGGACAACCGACGACCTCCTTCACATACTTCACATACCTCGTTCTTCAATTTCTTAAATAAAAAGTACACACACACGTAAGTCGTTTCTTTTAATCGTATACTTATTTTCTACTTCTTATTTCTTTTCCCCCTCCCCTCATCTTTTAACTTTACTGTTGCCGAGTGTAACATGCTCGGTACATGTCCCGCACAAGCCAACCGTTAGCTGTTGGTTGACTTGACGGGCCGTATGCTTCCCTTCCCCAGGTGAGTACTTAGGCACTACCCCTTTTCTCACCCGGATCCGTTCTGCCCTTTCGTACGTATCTTTCCGTTCTGGAACTTATCGTTCCCTTCATTAGGCATGCCCTTCCTTTAGCGAATCGTGTACTAAGCACGATGCCGGGTTCGGTCGGACGGTCCATCCTCCCTCACCCAAAGTCTTATTAACATTTGCTTCTTTCATTCGTGTCTTTTACTTTCTTTCTTACTAGCCCTTCCCGTTTCCCTACGTCGGAATATTCCCTTACTATATTGTGTTCACTCCGCTTACCTATTGCTTTCACTTGTTATAATCCCTTCGTGCTTCCCGTAGACCCTACGTATCCTTTCTCTCTCACGATCCGACGTTGAAATGCGATAAACTAGTTTGATGTTTCCGCGATAAACTACTCTCCTTCCTTGAAATCCATGACAAAAACTAAGGTTTGTGGTTTAGGATTAAAAACCGCGATAATTTGCTGCCTTGGGAGAAATCTGCTACAATTTTGGGGTTGGGGTTTTTTCCGCGATAATTTGGGGTTTAGGTTTTTTGCGATAAACTTGTTCCCTAAAAAAACCACGACAATTTAATCCCTCAAAAATATGCGACAATTTGTTCCCTAAAAAATCCGCAACAATTTGTTCACTCTAGAAAATTTGCGATAATTTCGTGTTTTTGGATTTTTTTCGAGGTGTTTTCGTGTATAAGTGACTAATGGCTTGGTTTTGGGCCTTTACACCCCTATTTATAGAAATTTTAACTTCCCTATTTTACATTTTGACCCCTCCTTGATCTTTTGTCTCACTTTTCTATCTTTTCGTTGCTTTTTCATCTTTCGTTCCCGTATCCCTCGTTATTCCTCGTCTAGACCTTACCACTATATTTTCTCCCATTTTTCTAACATACCTTTTTCCTAGGCTATCACACCTAAGATGTGAAATAAAAAGTTTGATGGTTTTATGCAAGAAATATTATGCAGAACAGAAAGCGATCATTGTGCTTATTTTAAAAAGCTCGAAAGAGGTAATTTATATTATACTCTTATATTTTGATGATCTTCTAATTGTAGAAACAAACAATGAAGGAATAACAGAATTAAAGGCACATCTGGCCATATTTTTTGAAAAAAAGACCTAGGCAAGCAACTAACTCATTCAAAAGTCTGCACGTAATTGCCCATGATCTTGGAAGTTAATTGCCCCTAGGATGAGATAAATATACAGACGTGCAGAAGTCTGATGAGTGTAACAAAAATCATTCAAAGCATAAACACAATGAGAAAATCAAGAAGAGGGAGTCTACTCACTGGTATTCTGAAGAAGTCTTTTTGAAATTCGCAAGAGGGATAAGGCTGAAAGTGCTAGATCGACAGATTGTATACAATAGAGGAACGATATCGAAATTGCAGGAATCAAGATTGTAACTCGTGTATCTAAAATTGAGAGTTTCTTGTCTCATATCTCTCTAAGTGGATTAAGAGTCAAGGTGCATACGTGACTCTCGTGATTTATTTCGGGATTCTCTTGTTCCATGTAAACATTGTGCTTGCAATAAATAATCAAATAATAAGAGATCATATAAAGAAGAAAATCAAAGATGTGAAACCTATCCTTACCTTATTATGTGTCTCATCAGAGGTGGTTTTGAACTCCATCACATGCCAATAGATCACATTGTGACGACCCGGAAATCCGCTCCCAGATAGAGGGTTCATGAAAGTTTAGTGGATGTTCCGCCCTTATTATGCATATTCGTGCTTTTACAGATTGACGGAGACTTTCTAGTATCGATGGATACCAAAAAGTCTCGCCGGAGAAAGCATACAAGTAAATTTTGCATGATTACCGGGTTCGGTGAAGTGAAAGCATACATGTCTCGCCGGATCATGCCACGTAGACAATCATGATCGTGACCCACTAAATTCTGCATGATTATCGGGGTCGGTGATGTGAAAGCCTTGAACAGTGTGAGAATTTGAATCGACACGTGCAAACCACGTGTGGAATATCAAAATACGCATATCGATGGATCCTTGTAAGCGCATAAAGCATGACGAAACCAACTCCTTTCAACAATGAAGATCGAATGAATTTGAGGGGCTAATGTTAATGCATGAATTTATGACGACGAGTTAGAATACTTTTTGAAAAAGGGCTGTCGCGACTACCCGAGAATACTCTTTTACCAATTGATCATCTCCAAATGCTTAGGAGGTAGCCAAAAATATTGCGTAAGGTCACCAACGAGCTCTCCAAGTGCCAAATTATGAAAATACCACTGGTATCATTTCCCACCGAAATTATCCAAAACAGCTCAAAACACCATCAGAATCCTCATACGTGGGCCCGGGATGCCCAAATTACGAGATTACCCCTTAAATCACATCACTCAATAAAATATAATAGAAAATTAAAAATACGATTTAGCCACGTCAGACGAGCACCGGGGTTATCATAATTACATAAATAACCCCGGGCAATATCAATAGTCCCCTGGTTTGCAGATTCAGATTCTGAGTTGTAAACCACATTATATCAGCTCGTCGGGAAATCCAAAACCCGTTCATAAACTTTTTTGAGAACACCATGAATACGGTCGAAATCATCTCGTTGTCACTAATGGTATTAGATTATTCAAGTCGGAGGGTTTGCTGTTAGACATATCTCTCTTTTCTTTGCGTACTGACACGTTTCATTATACACTGGAATTCTGATGCACTGCTTCGATTCCTAAATATTACGCAATCGAAGTTAGAAAATATTTTTTAACTATCTATCAAGATGCTTCAATTTCAGCGTGGAGCTATCACTTTTTGCTTCATCAAATTCCAGCTCTTCACAACTTAGGGGGCCTGTCACACTACTCAACTTCACAATTCAATTTTGTTCTCGTCGTGATTGTTACTCTGCGACCTCGAGCTCATACATCTTTTCTGTGCATAAGATATCCCCATTTTCGAACAAGAACATTACTTTCTCACCTCTGCTAGGAGGTCGGTACTTACTCCTTTGTCATTCTCACTATTTCGGGGCAACTATTTTACGATTACAGTAGATCATGTGCATCTTATATATGCAGCTCAATTACCGGCTACGTGTAAAGACTATCGTCTATATAGCATGCTTGCTTTCTTAGTAAGGGGCCGTTAAAATAAACAAGGCCATGTGTTTAAACATGAAGGGTAACATTTGAATTTGAGGTCGAGTTCCCAACTTTGAGGCGAAATGATGACTTATAGTCTCTTTTAGATACGATCCCATAAAGAACAAAGTGTCTCTAGCCGACATCTAAGTATACAAGGTAGTGCTCAACTGAATAATAGCTTTGACGGTCATCGAATATTATGTAGACATACCGATCGAGGTAGGGTCGTTACCTTCCCAGTATTCCTACTTCCCATATATATTATCCAAGAATTAAGATTCTTTCTTATGTAAGTATTTATCGCTGGGAGAACTTCTCCTCGGAAGATATTAGCCGAATTCTATGGGTTATAAGGAAAGAAAACCGAGGGCTCTGATTGAGAATCATATAGAAAACCACATAAAGTTATGGCAATAACGTAAAATTGCCTCATAAGAAAGCCAATGACTGTTATATTTCTATCTGACCAATTTTGATCTCCCATATGTTTCCTTTGATAAAATAAGTCCCAGTTCCGTTTGAAATTGATTCTCTTTATTTGTGAATTTAAGATTTGTCTTTGCTTTGTTCCGTCTCTAATAAAATCTCACAACTTGAGTAAGCCTGATAGTTGTTGCTATATTCGTATTATCTAGGGTAAGAAAATCTATGCCGTCCATAAAACGACTTTATGATATCTCCGATGGTAAATAGGATAATCTGTGTCATGCACGAAATAATTCTCTGGACCGTATGACCATAAATAGCGACGCACGTGTTATACAACAACGTGCTAATCCCTCCCTCTAATAGATAATGAACATGAGGCATCCATAAAATACTTAAGAGTCATTCGCTATATGTTGAAAGAGTCTAGACCTTTTGTACGAATCTCGGGTAGGCACTTTGATCGTAAATGAGATTGTAAAATAAGTTTCATTACCATACATAAGGGAATGACCCTTGACTATCGCAACTGTGTCTAAGGGAGCGATCTTAATACATCTAGGCCAGCTTCTTTGTTCTTTCAACCATAACAAAAAATACGAGACAGTCATGAGACAATTATTGGATACACCATTCATACGAAATACATGCTCTAAAATACAGGTTCATCCACTTCAGAATATTCCTTGCTGTGGTTCGCTTCTCCGATCGCTTTGATCATAAATGTGAGTCCCCAGTCGTAATAGAATTTAGTTGAATTTATACCATCGGGCAAATATTTGGCCGTTCTAACCGTTATCCTAATGAAATCCATGAATATGATCCATCATCAAATAAATGCACGTGCAGATGATTAAGCCAAATGACGGATTTTTCAGACAATGGCCCATTTTATAGGGGTATAACTTTACAATTTCGATAATATCTGAGAGTGTCCGGTCATAACTAACGAGAATTGATACCATAAGACCATCACTTGGTCAGTTTGATTGTAAATGAAAATATACGGTCAAAAATAAAAAATCCATGATGTAGGACCATAATGTGGCCAATCTAACAAATGAGGCCATGTTATAACGTGGCTTCATAATTTCTCCGATAGTAAACACTCCTCGTTATATAATGAAACTTTCATTCATTTCTTTTTAATTTCCCTGATAGTTTGACGAAAAATCTCACTTCGGAGAATCTGAATCGAGAAGTTATCCCCCAAAATAATAAAAGCTTTCCATATGATTAGTTCGCCAATTAGGGATAAATTATTCTTCGACATGATTTTGTGAAGAGATATTCGCAAATGTGATAGAGTTTCCAGATAATCACAGAAAGCTTTTACGATAGTTCAGAGCATGGGTACGAGCCCCCAATAATCACATCATTTTGTGGAATGTAAACCATAAGGCGAATATTTGGCAATTTTGATCATTTACTTAAGTGAAAACTATGAATACGATCACAAAACTCATACCAGACATTCCAATCAAAATAGAAAATGCGTGATCTTCTAGCAGAATGTATCCCTCGGCGATGATAGGTAAACCAATCATGTAACAATGTACTTTCATAAATTCTTTCTTCGACAATAAATAACAAGATTTCTCCCAGGGTAATCTGCCATTAATTTCATAAACAAGGATATCTCTATCGTACAAACGACATTTAATATTTCTTATAATAATATGTTCTCGACGAACTTGCATTCTCAGTGAGTATAATTTTGCACTCGAGATCAGTTTAACAAAGCACTTGCATATCTGTTTGCACGTTCTCTTCTGGCATAAACCTCCACAATGACTATCACGCTTTCCCATCAGCATTGCACCGTGGTCATCACATTGTCCCACCAGTATAAACTTGCACCCGAGGTCATCACGGTGCCAACTTGCACCGCGACATCACATTGTCCCGTCGTATAAACTTGCACCCGTTGTCATCACGGTGCCAACTTGCACCGCGACATCACATTGTCCCTTCGGTATAAACTTGCACCCGAGGTCATCACGGTGCTAACTTGCACCGCTGCATCACATTGTCCTGTCGGTATAAACTTGCACCCGAGGTCATTAGAGTGCCCACTTGCACCGCGGCATCGCATTGTCCCATCGATATAAACTTGCACCCGAGGTCATCACGGTGCCCACTTGCACCGCGGCATCACACTCTCACCGCCGGAATATACCTGCACCCCGGGCCATCACATTCTCGCCACCGGTATATACTTGCACCCGGTGCCATCACACTCTTGCCGCCGGTATATATTTGCACCCGGGGCTATCACATTCTTGCCGCCGGTATATACTTGCACTTGGGGCCATCACACTCTTGCCGCCGGTATATACTTGCACCCGGGGCTATCACAATCTCGCCACCGGTTCATACTTGCACCCGGGGTCATCACACTCTTGCCGCCGGTATTTACTTGCACCCAGGGCCATCACACTATTGCCGTAGGTATATACTTGCACCCGGGGCCATCACACTCTCGCCGCCGGTATATACTTGCACCCGGGGCCACTACAGAAATGGAACAGCCTCCGACGAGGGAGCGACCCTTCCCGGCGTGTCATGGAGGAGTCGGGTATAAACTTGCACCCCGTTTTGCCACGGAAACATGCTCGGTACTAAGCCGGCTATCTCATAATAAATCGGGCCCCTTGACATATTCCCACAATATCTATGTACAGATGATTCTGCCGCGGACAGGAAGACTCATCATGTTCAAAGTATTTTGACACAGTATCTTATTTGACGAGTTTGAAATTGATCGACTACAAGGCTGGCGGTACATTGCATTTCTAATCTAACCTATTATTTTATTCCATCCTCCATCATACTAAAATGCAATGGACCTACTCCTATCTTACAATCCCCAAGTCGATTGAATTCATGTCGTCAAAAAAGATACTAAAAAAATTAGAATATGACCATAGATAAAGGGGGTGTTTTGTTTTAAAAAGATCGATAAGTCACGTCTATACATAACACTAGCGCATATTGGAAATATACCAAGTCCGTAACAGCTCATCTCCGCTCATGTTCACAATCTTATACGCTCATTCAATCATCACCACAGTAACCTCATACATCGTACAACGTGCATGCAATTTAACAACAATTAATAGCAATGAACGCAATTGTAATATCATACCTCAATTTAACTACTTGCGCTCCTTACGAGGTTCTTAATACATCGGGAATTTAGCTTTCACGTGTCTCAATAAAATTCATTACTGACTCTGAAAGTCCTGGGCATAGAATGCAACATAATATTGCATGCATTATTCACTCGTGCTTTTCCCCAAAAAATTGTGCGCAATATCTAACATTGAAAATATAATTGAAACATTAGAGGGAGCTTCGTTTGCCGCACGCAGGCACGAGACATTGTTTCTTCTAGATATAATAATACTTGCATAATTCACTTGCTTGCTTTACAAATAATTTCGTTGCATTATACGACACCAAGTCCTCAGGAATCCAAAACTAGCAAACAATACGATCAGAACGAAACTCCTCATTTCATGTTCCCATGCTCGGGATACTTATTCGACTTATATACGTTCAATGTCTCATTTTAATACCATAATGTACAACTCCTTCATGTCTACTGCCATCGCGAATGCCCATACTAATGTGAGTCCCCATGTGTTGACTGGGAAATCATGAACAATAGTTTAATTGTCGCCACATATCGTTAGAGCAAATATGACTCAACTTATAATTTCGCTTGCGATAATCACTGTAGAAACTTAGGGAAACACTGACCCAATTTCCAACTTAACTTGCAATATTTATCTCATCATCTTTTCACACTCAACATAGTTCCCGGTATAAATTTCCTTCTTGAATGCACTTAACTTGCATAAGATGAAGAACGAAGATATATATGGCCTAATAACCGATTATTTATACAATTCCACGGATTGGTCCTCATCTTCAGGTGACCTCATTAGTTGATCTCCCGACAATCATAATTGACAGTTGATAATAAATCATCTCTATCACACTTGATTCGTTAGACAATAGGTGGATTCACACTAGTATTCTCTTGCATCGCAGTACACTTCACTGTATAAAATATCAATCTTGAAAGCACATTATTCTGAATATCCCACGAATGCATAGAATGCATTTCACTAAACATCTTTGTTTATCGATTTGGAGAAAGATAAACTTTTATATGCTGACTTGAGGATAAATCCGTTAGCACTATCATGTGCGGATAAATAAAAGAACCGCTTGAGCAGAAGGACATGACTTTCGATAATCGATAATATGTATCAAGAATTCTAACAACAATGGGTTTAACTCCCATCAATAACTTTCCAATTGGAATAAACTCTAAATTCCTTGAATTTGCTTCGTCACTATTACTAGTTAACGGATCACAATCATAATATTATCACTTCAATTCAAAACTCTCATAACATCCTCACATTCTTCCATATTGACCAAACGTTTTAATTCGCAAGTCCCCAGTGCTGAATGAATTAGACTTACGAATATTGCAAGTGTCCGCAATCTCCACTTTGAGCATTTGAAATACCGGTCATAACAACTTAATAAGCGCACTTGTTTTATCATGTAAAAAAATTTTCGTCTGTATCCCGCTACGGGGTTATATATCATAGGTCTTTACTTCTTCGGCCATCAAAACATGTGTAGTACCAGTAGCGGACATTGCAAATGTGACAACATCACATACAATTCCTTTCAACGTTTCTATGAAAGGAAATAATTGCTCCGTCCCATCTTGTCGATAGATGGTTGCTCATATATGATCACTTTAATGAGACTCACTTTTAAAGATCTTAAATCTTCTCTCTTAACACATCTAAGGTCGGTTCATCGAAATTCCACCTCTTGTAGTTTCCTACTAACATCATTATTACCCTTATTTGTCATCATCAAACCCAACTAAGGCCGCACTTATGACTTCTTTGAATGCGTAAAATATAACCCAACGGTTTTTGATGAGGAGTTGAGACATAAATGAATCGATATTTATATAACATTTTCAAACTTCAAAAGCCACTCAACTATGTATGAAGGAATATAAATTTTTTCTTGATTGATAACTTATCAATTTATATTTCTCTTACAAACATCATAGACCAAGAAAATTTATCTTATCAATTTTTCTTGATTGATAAAATTTTCCGTCTTTCACCAAGAACTCACATCTAGGTGGATTCTACCTCATTTAAGTCTTCCTTAGTATTCTCAACCACTGGCTCAAATATTAGAAATGATTATTTGAATACCGGTATTTAACAGTATACCATCATTATTGACTTCCACACAGTCTTCTCCCCACATATTTAAATATTGATTTCATCGACCGTCGATACATGGCATCTGATTTTTTGAACCAAAAGGCATAATTGGAAAACTACAATCCGGTCGGATAAGCCAGTATGTCAATAGTGCCAGTAGGCATAGGTCCTCTAACTATGCTTCACTTGACTAAATGAAATC
Organism: Utricularia reniformis; assembly: GCA_009725065.1. Taxonomy (NCBI): domain Eukaryota; kingdom Viridiplantae; phylum Streptophyta; class Magnoliopsida; order Lamiales; family Lentibulariaceae; genus Utricularia; species Utricularia reniformis. The sequence continues at coordinate 1,128,672 of RWGZ01000937.1, forward strand.
AATACAAACTCTCTAGGTATCGTTCGACTTTGGAGCCATCACAAGATCCGTGGCCGACTATGTGTATTTCACAAGTTGTATGAGCCCTGCTTGCAACACGATTTCAACATCTTCAAATAATTATCTTTTCATTTTCATGGGAGAATATCCACTTATTTCGAGGAATTCATTTTCATTCTTAAAAAATCCCTTTAATAATAGATGTTCCATCTATAAACCATTTTCTATTTTTCTTCTAGAACAAAACCATATCATGTTAATACACGCAATCTTCCGTTTAGAAATTTACCATATAGATGCATTTCTTCGCACTAGACACCTTCATACCGCTTCTGAACATAACACTAGGAAGATATTTACTCCAAGGTATGGAATTTCACCATCAAAATGGGGTGGAGATATGATAGCTCCGATTAGATTTAAAGCACTTCCAGCAAGGGAAAAATTGTAAAAGAGGATATGAAGATCCACCACTACGAATTTCGTTAATAAATGCCTTGATATTTCCTGATATCCCAATGTGATTGGGAGAATAACAAATCGTTCGAGAGCAACAAAAATGTTGTTAAACCAGATCAACTGAACACGTTGTTCATTAGTTCTATGCCAAGAACTAAACCCTAAAATACATATACAGTCAAGATACTCATCAGCTCGATAATGTCACGTGTGCATTAAGAAAGCATGCTCAGTAATCATATATTTCCAGATGAATACCATTCCGGGCGATCAATAAAATAACACAAATTCGACATCTCTTTCGTGAACTCCAATTGGCATAGTATGAAAGTGGTTGAAGTTGTTTTGAATACCCAAGAACCATAATTCTCGGGATCTCATTAAATGACACAAACATGTATCGCTGATAGATAACGTAGTAAAGGTATTTGGAAAGATCAATTAATCACAATGGCAGATACGGTGATGCTATGACTAACAACCATAATTTTGGATTGCGTAGTAAATCGAACAGGCAAACCCTTCACGATAGAATAAGAATAATCCGAAAGAATACCATCTCGGATAGGATAAGAATATTCCGAACATATCTCGAATAACATAGGGTTCATGTTATCAATATCTTGATCATCGAGTAGAGATTTAACTTCAACCATTGAAGCTCAATCATTTTCTTAATTCCAAATCCTCAACCATAATCCCAAGAGTTGCGAGACTCTTCAAAGGCTTTCGTTAATGTAGACCCACACATGATCCAAATAGAGAATACTTATCGATGTAGATAGGTTTAACCACTCAAACAACAAGGAAGCCACCGTGATCCGATTACTTCATCAAATGCTCGAATATTCTTGAATAATAGATAGAACACCTGCACAATTCGTATAACCATTTAGGATGTTCTGATTACTTAATGTGTGCCGACACATAGATATACGCCCCACAGATCTTTCAATAACACAGCTCAACGCCTGAGTTTCATTTTGTGATTCTATGATAATTAATGTGTTCCATAGTTATTCATCGATGACTATCTTGTAATTTCAACAGCTTTTTCGGTATCCATATTTGTAATTTCTCCATCTATAACGACAAATACTTGTTCATTCCCCAATGCTTCGTCTTGCAAAATGGATTCTTCTCTTACCATAATAACCTTTCGGTGTCGTATGAGTTCCCCAAGTTCGTAATCTTCAACTCCTCAATTTGAATATCAAGATATTAAATTTCATATTGTTGGACATGTACAATCTTTTTTAACCCCCAAATAGTTCACCAGGTTGCCGTAAACTCCGTTAATCTCGGAGCCTCGAGCATTAAACCACCAAAGTCATCGATATCACGAATGGAACATATCTGAAAGCAATATAGCTTCTTACTAGGTGTCCATAAAGAATATTAATACTTCACGAATTGATAACTAGAAAACCCCGTTGATAACTCAAAACTCGAAAAACCCACATCATTAATTTCAATCTATCACACGTTCTATATTCCTGAACAAACTGAATGTATATTGAGTGAGGTCCTCAATACTCATGGAGTCTTTCCCTAGGTCATGTTAAATCCTTATTAGGGAAGGTTGGTTGTGTACTTGGGTTGAATATTCAAGCCAACATCCTCGACTTCGGTTTCGAGCATTACTTCCATCGTACTAATCAACTTACCAACCTAGCCACACCTCAATAACCTCTCAACGTCAGACCGATTATAGACCATCATTAGTAACTTGTCCAAAATTGTGATGGAAAAAGGACAAAATACTTGGGACTCATGAGTCCCACGTGTCGATGCTTGTAATAGAGAGGTGTATATAAGGGATCCTCCTTTCTTCTCTTCAACCAGGACAAGAAATATACTCGCAACTAAATAAATGTTCTTGCAGCTGAATACCAAAGTGTTTGCAAGTTGGACCTCGACAACGATACAGTCGATCAACCAAAGTGTTTGCAGCAATGTCATGTGACCCATAAGTCTCCATTCTTTCATTTCCCGAATATATGGTATATACGTTAGGGCAAGCTTTTCCAACGATGACCTTTCTTATCTTCCCCATAACTCTCATTCTACTACGACCTTTATTTCTTATATCACCGCTATCGAAACAGAGTAAAAAACATGTTGCCATCCTTCATAAATCGGGACAAATGGGTGAAATAGGATTAGGATCATACTATCGCTATTGACCGGTGAGACAATGATGATGTCGTAAGATGACGCCATCACATATTCAACTTATCATTCCCATGCCCTCGCATAGCATTGAACATTTCCACACGACAATTCGCTTGTACACATGTAGCCTTTTATGTTTCCCTATAATCAGTAACTCGTGTGACTTGGTGTAATAGCCGAGAAAAAGGTATGTCGAAACAAATAGTAGGGAGTGTAACGGTAAAGTCTAGACGAGAGATAATGAGAGATACGGGAACGAAAGAACGTAAAAGGGAACGAAGAATAGAAAAGTAAAGAAAAAGATAAAAGAGGGGTCAAAAGTAAAGGAAGGAGGGGTCAAAGTGTGAATTAGAAAAGTTAGGATGTCTATAAATAGGAGTGAGGAGGCCCAAAACGGGTTAATCATCATTAAGACCCGAAAATCCGAAAATTCCCGCAAAGAAGGAAAATTATCGCGAAAATCTCCAAGGCACAAAATTATCGCGAAAAAGTTGAAGGCAAGAATTGTCGCGAAAATTTTGAAGAACAAAAATTGTCGCGAAAATTTACGAAGGCAAAATTGTTGCGGATTTCCAGTAAGGCATAAATTATCGCGGATTTCATCCCAGTGCAATATTGTCGCGAATTTTAATCCTAGGGTATTATTATCGCTAATTTCAGGTCAGAAGTAGAATTGTCGCGTGTTTTCGTTACGTCCCGAAGTCGGATCGTGGGAGGAAAAGTACACGTGATGTTTACGGTAACCACATAGTTAACAATAAGATGATAACGTCAGAATTCGAATAATTAAGACCTGTTATGAAATGTAGGGGAAGCACGGGAAGATTATAATACGNGTTGGACCTCGACAACGATACAGTCGATCAACCAAAGTGTTTGCAGCAATGTCATGTGACCCATAAGTCTCCATTCTTTCATTTCCCGAATATATGGTATATACGTTAGGGCAAGCTTTTCCAACGATGACCTTTCTTATCTTCCCCATAACTCTCATTCTACTACGACCTTTATTTCTTATATCACCGCTATCGAAACAGAGTAAAAAACATGTTGCCATTCTTCAGAAATCGGGTCAAATGGGTGAAATAGGATTAGGATCATACTATCGCTATTGACCGGTGAGACAATGATGATGTCGTTAGATGATGCCATCACATATTCAACTTATCATTCCCATGCCCTCGCATAGCATTGAACATTTCCACACGACAATTCGCTTGTACACATGTAGCCTTTTATGTTTCCCTATAATCAGTAACTCGTGTGAGTTGGCATCTCCAACTTTTAGCGGCTCTCATTCTCACCAACCACTCTGTGCACACATACACAATTAAGCAACACGTAGCCAAATTCACCCAATGCAACTACGCATCAACTCATTTTCATGTGAGGTTCACGTTTCTCACAAAGGCCAATCAACCGCCGCTCCATGCAATACCCACAATCGCCACAAATCTGGTTAGAAAAACATACGACCTCTCCGAAGGATTGTTATGCCATGCCGAATATAACTCATACTTGAATCCCAATATGAAATGTTTGAAAAACTTCAGAAACTATTAGAACTATCGGACAACAGACTCTTCCAATTAACCGGCAAAAGTACATTGAAGTTCATCAAACTGACATGGACCAGATTTGATACCGTGAACATAAAATAGATCGGGAATGTTCGCCATATACCCATCTTCTTTGTAACCGAGGTCCATATTGACCTATTATATATCTCTGCTACAGAGTAAGATCCTTTCGATCATTCGAAATATGGATCATTTTCGATAAATAGACCGAAATGAAATAGTGAATGTCAGCAAAATCCGACCGGAAAATATCACACTATCATATCACAATGTGATTGTATACATAAAATAGAGCCTCCCGTGAAATTTCTGTAGTGCCAAAAACCGGATTTTGTGGACTCCCGTGAAATATTTTTTATTTTTGGGAACCATTGCATCCCTTTGGCATGTCTTCCGAATATATTCAGGTCATATGATAATATTTGAATGCACTCATAAATAGGTTCCCACCGGATGAAATCCTGCTACATGGGTTGGTTAGAAGCTCCCACTACTAAAGACTCTTCAGAGGATGAATCCCCATTAAAATAGCATTCCACTCATCTTCTACCGCATAAGGGTTGCAATCCGATACACTTTCTTCATCTATATCACTCTCATATTAAGAATCTTGTATCATCACAATATATAACAAGTCTCGGTTCCCACGGACGGTGCCAAACTGATCTCGTCTAAAAATATTTTGGATATCTATTTTTAGATCAATCAATTTCTTTAATTATTAGGAATTCAATTGTTGTGGGATACGAGCGATATACGAGGACGGCCCCACAATATGTGAGCTTACGTCCTCAGGAAAGCGTAGCTCTACCTTGGTTTTCACTATAATAATCAAAGGTTACAAGTACAATCAAGAGATATCGACAATCCGAACGAAAACGGCATGAAAAACAATCGGAACCGCTACGTCACGCCAATGATGAGGTGACTCGAGACTTTGTGTCATAATGTCGCGAGTGTAACGACCCTAATTTGGGCCTAGCTGTTTTGTTAAAACGTGCTAAATAAAATGAAAACATTAGAATGTAAACTTAAAACGTAGTTCGAAAACATCAAAGTTCGACAGCATAATTTAGAGTGTTCTCCAAAGGATCGGACTCTATCACCGGACAACCGACGACCTCCTTCCCATGCCCCTCTCATACCTCGTCCGCGTCACCTACAAAATCTGTAAAGCGGTCACAATCTATTAAAGGAAACTTCACACACGCTACACATTATTTTTCAATTCTTAATTACACCATACACGTACACGTGAATCATTCTTTTTAACCGTTTTCTTATTTCCCTCTTCTTTTACCCTTAGCATTCTCATCATACTTTAACTTTACTGTTGCTGAGAGTAACATGCTCGGTGCATGTCCCGCCCAAGCCAACCGTTAGCTGTTGGATGACTCGACGGGCCATATGCTTCCCTTCCCCGGGTGGGTACTTAGGCGCTACCCCTTTTTCCACCCGGATCCGTTCTGTCCTTTTCGTACGTATCTTTTCCTCTATGGAACTTATCGTTCCCTTCATCAGGCATAACCTTCCTTTGGCGAATCGTGTGCTAGGCACGATGCCGGGTTCGGTCGGACGGTCCATCCTTCCTCACCCCGAGTCTTATTACCATTTATCTCGTTCATTCGTGTCTTTTCTTTCTTCTTTATTAACCCAATCCTGTTCCCTAAGCCTAAACCTTCCCTTACAATATTGTGTTCACTCCGCTTACTTGTTGTTTTCGCTTGTTATGATCTCTGGTGCTTCCCTGCAATCCGTAACATATTTTAGTACTTCATTTTTTTGACGTTATTATCTTATTGTTGACTGTTTGGTTACTGTAGACCCTTCGTATCTTTCTAATTCACGATCCGACGTCGAAATGCAACGAAAACACCCTAATTGTATATTTCTGCGATAAAAGCACTCTATTCCTGAAATCCGTGATAAAACTACTCTATTCCTGAAATCCGCGATAAAACAACACATGATTCAGTTTTCGCGATAATTTATCAAGCACTGAAAATCCGCGACAATTTTCCTCTTTCGAAGAATCCGCGATAATTTTCCACGTGAAACATTTCCGCGACAAAGTTGCTTACCAAAATTTCCGCGATAAAAAGTGACTACAAATTTCCGCGACAATTTGCACTGATCATGAAATTTCCGCGATAATTTGATGCTTTGGCGTTTTTCCGTACGTTTTTGCGGTTTAGTGATAAATGACTTGGTTTTTGGGCCTTCTAACCCCTATTTATAGATGTTTTAACTTCCATAATTCACATTTTGACCCCTCATTCTTTTCATTTTTACCCCTCCTTTATCTCATGCTTTACATTTAAATCTTTTCTTTTCTTTTTATCGTTCTTTCATTCCCTTATCCCTCGTTATTTCTCCTCTAGACTTTATCACCATTTTCCCTACTATCATACCGACATACCTTTTTCCTGGCTATTACATTTTCAATGGTGACTTCCACCAATTCTGTTCCCGTGGTCTTTCTCTCTCCCACCTCATCCCAACATAGTGGTGTACGACACTTCCTCCTGTACAATGCCTCATACAGGGCCATGCCAATGCTGCTCTGAAAACTATTGTTGTATGCGAATTCCACCAGAGGTAGGAAATCTTCCCAACCTCCCTTAAACTCCAATACACATGCTCGTAACATATCCTCCATAATTTGGTTGGTTCTCTCGGTCTGACCATCTGTCTGTGGGTGGTATGCCGTGCTCATCCTTAACTGGGTTCCGAGTGATTTCTGTAAACTTTGCAAAATCTAGACGTGAATCTCGGTTCTCTGTCCGACACGATATTTACTGGAATTCCATGTAACTTGACTATGTTATCCACGTATATTTTGGCTAGCCTGTCTACTCTGTAGGTCGTCTTGACTGCTAAGAAATGAGCCGCCTTTGTAAGTCGGTCAACCACTACCCATATCGCGTCGTTCTTTCGTGGGCTCTTGGGTAATCCTACCACAAAGTCCATGCCGATGCTATCCTGCTTCCACTCCGGAATCTCTAAGGGTTGTAGCTCACCTCCCGGGCGTTGGTGTTTGGCCTTAACTCGGTTGAAATTTTCGCATTTGGCCACAAAGTTTGCGATCTCATTTTTCATTCCATTCCACCACCAGTGCGTCTTTAGGTCCCGATACATCTTAGTACTTCCTGGGTGAACTGAGAAGGCCGAACTGTGTGCTTCTGCTATAATCTTCTTCCTTAGCTCTGGCCTGTTCGGTACCCATATCCGTTCATTCATTCTGATTAGCCCATCGCTTCCTTGGTTTATCTTTGATTTATCGGTTCCGTTTCCCTCTTTTCGCGTTACGGGTTTCTCGGGGTCTGCTATCTATGCTTCTAGTACCTCCTCCAGTATCCCTGGTTTTGCTGTAACCGTCCCTAACATGACCCTGGTTGACTCTACCACTTCCAGTTGTAGGTTTTCCATTTCCCTTACCAACGTGTTTCCTAGCACACCATGAGTCTTCCTGCTCAGTGTATCGGCTACCTGGTTTGCCTATCCGGGGTGATACTGAATGTCCAGGTCGTAATCTTTTATCAGCTCCAACCATCTCCATTGTCTCATGTTAAGCTGCCTCTGGGTGAATAGGTACTTCAAACTCTTGTGGTCGGTGAATATCTCGCACTTAACACCGTACAAGTAATGTCTCCAAATCTTGAATGCGAATACCACCGCGGCTAATTCTAAATGGTGTCTCGGATAGTTCAACTCGTGTATCTTCAATTGACGAGATGCATATGCTATAACTATCCCTCCCTACATCAGTACACACCCGAGTCCTTCCTTCGATGCGTCGCTGTATACCGTGAAGTCATGTAATGGTGTGGGTAATACCAGTATTGGTGCCGATGTCAATTTTGTTTTGAGACATTCAAAACTCTCTTCACATTTCTCATCCCACGTATACCTCGTTTCCTTTCGGGTCAAATTTGTCAACGGTTTAGCAATCATTGCAAACCCCTCGATGAATTTCCGATAGTTCCCGGCTAATCCTAAGAAACTAATCACTTCTCGAGCATTTGTCGGTCTGGGCCAATTCATCATTGTTTCATCTTGGTTGGATCTACCGTCACCCCTCCTGCTGATATCACGTGTCCTAGAAAAGCTATGATGTCCATCCAAAATTCACACTTGATGTATTTGGCATACAACTTCTCTTGTCTGAGAGTTTGTAATACAATTCTCAGATGTTGATCGTGTTCCTCCCGGTTGTGAGAGTAAACTAGGATGTCGTCAATGAACACCACCACGAACTTGTCTAGGTACTGACGAAATACTCGATTCATCAAATCCATGAAAATTGCTGGAGCATTAGTCAATCCGAACGGTACTACCGTGCATTCGTAATGGCCGGACCTCGTTCGAATGGTTGTCTTCGGTATGTCTGCTTCTCTTACTCGGACCTGATGACACCCTGACCTCAAGTCTAATTTTGAGAACACCTTCGTGCCTTGTAACTGATCAAACAAGTCGTCGATTCTAGGCAACGGATACTTGTTCTTTATCGTAACCTTGTTTAACTCTCGGTAGTCGTAACACAGTCTTAACTCGCCGTTTTTCTTTCTAACAAATAACACTGGTGCTCCCCCAAGGGGAGTTGCTTGCCCTAAGAAATCCTTTTTCCAATAGCTACTCAATCTGTTGTTTCAGTTCCTGCATCTCTCTGGGTGCCATTCGGTATGGAGCCTTGGAGATTGGTTGTGTTCCTGGGAGTAGTTCTATGTCCATTTCCACTTCTCTCTGAGGCGGTTGACCCGGTAGCTCGTCGGGAAATACGTCACTGTATTCACAAACCACTGAAACGGACTTCAATGGTGTCCCTTCCTTCTCCGTCGTGACAAATGCTAGCCAGTTCGATCGATCCTTATATTCCTCATCCTTACTCATAATCGGTTTTCCGACCATGTCCTTTCTCCCTTCTCACGGCGTACTAAAAGTGATCGTACGTTCCCGACATCTCACCAGCGCATCGTACTTAGATAACCAATCCATTCATAGTATGGCATCGAATCCCATATCTCCTAACTCAATCCAATATGCCTCTGTTCGCACTGTGTTCATTTCCACTGTGCATCCTTTATAGATTCTATTTGCCTCCATGGCTTCGGATCCCAGTGTTTTTACTTTAATTTTAGCGTTACTTCCCATTATCCCAAACCGTTTCGCTAACTTCTCCGACACAAACGAATGTGTCGCCCCACAGTCAAATAATACGAAAGTTGTAAAGCTGTTAATAAGTAGTGTACCTGCCACGAAGTCTTCAGCCTCCGAGGCCTGTTCCTTGTTCACAGCGAACACTCGAGCATTTCCAGTAATCCTTTCCCTTACCCTGTTTTCGGTTACCTCGGTTTCGATTCTCCTCCTCTTCGGGCATTCTTTGGCAAAGTGTCCTTCCTGGCCGCACTTGAAACAACTGTTGGTTCCTGCTCGGGATTCTACAAAATGGTTCTTCCCGCATTTGGCGCACGCAGACCTGATCGGTGGTCCTTGTGCCGATCTGAAACTCTCTGTAGTGATCTTTTCTTTCCACTCTCCCCGTCACTGAACTTCGTTCCTCGCAGAGCTTCTCGTGCGTTCCTTATCCATTCTCCGCAATCCTCCATCCACTCGGACTGCCGCCGCCACCAAACTGGAAAATTCCTCGTCGTCGCGGCCATACATAGTCAGTTTCACCTTTTCATTCAGCCCTTCTGTAAAGCGGTGCATCTTTTCTTGTTCACTTCCCATAATCTCGAGGGCATACCTGCCTAATTCTATGAATTCTTGCATGTACTCCATGACGGGGCGGTTTCCTTGAGTCAATATGTCAAAATTCGGCCCTCTTATCTTTCTTAAGTCATTTCGGCACATAGTAATCCAAAAACGCATTCTTAAACTCTCCCAAGAGATGGGTCCATCCTTCAGTAATGAGGCCGACACGCTTCCCCACCATCGGGCAATGCTACCGTCGAACCATAGCGGGGCCAATCCTGCCCTAAGCTCCTCTGGGGATTCGATCAGTTCGAACTTCTCCTCAAGGCGGATAATCCATGCCTCCGCGTCCCCATCTTATCCCCCGTGAAACTGTTCATCCCAACCTTCTTTAACGCCTCGTTGAAGTACATCCTACCCTTTTCGGGTCTTGGCACTGGTTCCATTTGCACGGAGTTTCCCCTCTCCATCTATCCCTGTCTTATTGCACTAACTAGGGAACTCGCCATGGTTTGGAAGAGATCCCTGAGACTTTCCTAGCTAAACGTGAGAGGCGTCGATGAATCCGCAACCGGAGTCTCTGTCGTCGGTGCATGTTCTGATGCATTGCTATCCTCCTCTCGGTTTCCATGCGCTCTCGTCCTAGGAGCCATTCCTACATTAAGCTTTCGTTATGTCTATGCCTACTCATGTCATCTGTTACATTCTATGCCCATCCCTTCCTATGGTCGGTTGTCCTCCTATGAGTTTCCTAGACTCTTCTACGTAGCACCGCACCGTTACTGGTTTAGTAACGATGTTACGCTCTGATACCATTTGTAACGACCCTAATTCGGGCCTAGCTGTTTTGATAAAACGTGCTAAATAAAACGAAACGTTCGAATGTAAACTTAAAACGTAGTTCGAAAACATTAAAGTTTGACAACATAATTTAGAGTGTTCTCAAAAAGACCGGACTCTATCACCGGACAACCGACGACCTCCTTCCCATGCCCTTCTAATACCTCGTCCGCGTCACCTACAAAATCTGTAAAGCGGTCACAATTTATTAAAGGAAACTTCACACATGCTACACATTAACTTTTCATTTCTTAATTATACCACACACACACGTGAATCATTCCTTTTAACTGTTTCTTATTTTCTTCTTCCTTTACCCTTATCATTCCCCTCATACTTTAACTTTACTGTTGCCGAGAGAAATATGCTCAGGTACATGTCCCGCCCAAGCCAACCGTTAGCTATTGGATGACTCGACGGGCCATATGTTTCCCTTCCCAGGGTGGTTACTTAGGCGCTACCCCTTTTTCCACCCGGATCCGTTCTGCCCTTTTCGTACGTATCTTTCCATCTTTGGAACTTATCGTTCCCTTCATCAGGCATGCCCTTCCTTTGGCGAATCGTGTACTAGGCACGATGCCGGGTTCGGTCGGGCGGTCCATCCTTCCTCACCCTGAGTCTTATTAACATTTATCTTATTCATTCGTGTCTTTTTCTTTCTTCTTTAATGACCCAATCCCGTTCCCTAAGTCTGAACCTTCCCTTACTATATTGTGTTCACTCCGCTTACCTGTTATTTTCACTTGTTATAATCTCTGGTGCTTCCCTGCAATCCGTAACATATTTCAGTACTTCATTTTTTTGACGTTATTATCTTATTATTGACTGTTTGATTACCGTAGACCCTTCGTATCTCTTTCCTTCACGATCCGACGTTGAAGTGCGACGAAAACACCCTAATTGTATGTTTATGCGATAAAGCTATTCTTTTCCTGAAATTAGCGACAAAACGACACACGGTTTAGTTTTTCGCGATAATTTATCAAGCTTTGCATTTCCGCGACAATTTTCCTATTCGAAGAAATCCGCGATAATTTTCAACGTTGTCAGTTTTCGTGATAATTTTCCACGTTAATCATTTTTCGCGATAATTTTCCACGTTAATCATTTTTCGAGACAAAGTTGCTTACCAAAATTTTCGCGATAAAGTTGCTTAGAAAATTTTCGCGACAATTTGTACTGCTCTAGAACATTTCCGCGATAATTTAGTGCTTTGACGTTTTTCCGTACGTTTTCATGGTTTAGTGATAAATGACTTGGTTTTTGGGCCTTTTAACCCCTATTTATAGACATTTTAACTTCCCTAATTCACATTTTGACCCCTCTCAGTTTTCATTTTTACCCCTCATTTATCTTCTGCTTTACTTTTCAATCTTTTCGTTTCTTTTATCATTCTTTCGTTCCCGTATCCCTCGTCATTTCTCCTCCAAACTTTATCACTATATTCCTTACTATCATTCTGACATACATTTTTCCTGGCTATTACAGTGTTGGTACCCCTTAAAAAGGGACCATAACAACGTTGTTGGGATTTCCCAGACTTTTATTAATTTCTCCAAGATCTACAAGCTGATGTATCGAACGGACACTCAACCACTTGTAAAATGCGGTGCTTTTTTCTTGAAACAAAGACCACGATCTTGTCTATCAACCAGATTTGAAGCGCGACTTGGGGTATGATGACGAGGAATCTGCTGGCCAGCATTAACTTCTGATGACAAGCAATTCAAATCAAAGAAGTTAAGGAAACTTATTTGATTGTGGAAACTTCCTTAGCAAATTACTCATTCCTAAATAGCTTCATTGTGCTCTTGTATATATATTTAGGTATTCTGCCGTTGGAATCAATAAGACAATAAGAGAAAATTTTCTCTATTCTTCAATCTTCAAATTCTGACATTTGCGCCGATAGCTAATATGATGATTGTGCGGACTTTGTTTACTATCGTTGTGATTCATCAATGGGAGATACATAAAATGGACGTAAATAATGCGTTTCTTCATGGATATTTGAAAGAAGAAGTATACATGAAGCTCCCTCCTGGTTTTCCATCTGATCGAGAAAATCGGGTTTGTCGAATAAGGAAATCTTTGTACTGGCTAAAGGAGGCGCCTAGATGCTGGTTCTCAAAACTATCAGAGGGACTGTTGGACTGCGGCGTCAGCCAATCACTGTCAGACAACTCGTTATTCATCTATTCCAAAGACAATATCGAACTACGAGTACTTGTTTATGTGGATGATCTTATTATAACGGGAAATAGCCTTGCAGCAGTGATCGCATTCAAAGCCAAATTGAGTACAAAATTCCACATGAAGGATTTAGGAAAATTTAAGTACTTTCTTGGAGTTGAAGTTGCATGGAACCCAATGGAAATCTACCTGAACCAACGAAAATATGCGCTCGACATTATTTTGGAAGTTGGTTTTCTTGGTGCTAAACCATCATCGACTCTACTAGAACAAAATCATCGTCTAGCACTCTCAAAGAGTCCTCTTATGGATGATCCTGAAAAGTATCATCGGTTAGTGTACCTGACTTTCACACGACCAGAAAGTAGCTACGCGGTACACACTCTTGCACAATTCATGCAAACTCCTAGAGATGATCATTTGGATGCAGCATTGTGAGTGGTGATATATTTTAAAGGAGCTCTTGGACAAGGCATTCTATTGTGGGCAGACTCTAATTTGCAAATATACGATTTCTATGACTCAGATTGGGTTGGTTGTCCTCTTACCAGAAAATCTGTGACATGTTATTTTGTCTTCCTTGGATCATCACCCATATCTTGGAAAACGAAGAAGCAAAATACTGTTTCTAGATCCTCTGCCGAAGCAGAATATAGAGCAATGTTGTCCATAGCACGTGAACTCCATTGGCTTATACAACTTTTGATGGACTTGAAACTCCCTCTTCATTCACCTATGTGGCTTTTCTGTGATAGTCAGGCTGCTAATCATATTGCCACAAATCATGTGTTCCATGAGAGGACCAAACACATTGAAGTCGACTGTCATTTTATTCGAAATCTTGTGACGGAGAAAGAGATACTTCTTAAGTATGTCAACACCAAAAACCAGCAAGCCGACATGATGACCAAAAGCTTAGGTGTTGGACAATTTCGAAACCTGTTCAACAAGTTTGGCATTCGCGATTTTCATGCGCCAACTTGAGGGGGAGTGATGATGAGGAATCTGCTGGCCAACATTAACTCCGGATGACAAGCAATTCAAATCAAAAAAGTTATGGAAACTTCTTTGATTGTGGAAATTTCCTTAGCAAATTACTCATTCCTAATTAGCTTCATTTTGCTCTTGTATATATATTTAGGCATTCTGCCGTTGGAATCAATAAGATAATAAGAGAACATTTTCTCTATTCTTCAATCTTCAAATTCTAACAGGGTAAGAGACGGCGAAGGCCTCGATTTTCCTCCCAGTGTGACTATGAACCGAAAAACTCATGATCTTTGGTGAAGAGGTTGTCATTGGTTCCAACCACCTTCCGACGATCATGTTCAACTCTCCAGCCAAAGAAGATTGCCTTGAATGGAAAGTCATATCTACAGAAGAGAACCTTCGATTTCCAAAAATTTCTGGTCATCAGATACAATCTAGGGTCGGTCAACCTTGTGACTTCTCCATAGCTCATGACCATAAGTTCTAAGTTCTCTTTCAATTCCCATATTCTGCTTGTAACATACTTCCTCTTTACAACTTCTTCCCCAATTCAACGCTCTTTAGAAAAATTAAAGAGGAAACTCAAGGTCTCTGAAAAATCAAAGCCAAGAAAACAAAAAGGTGGAATAAACTTACATCGTCATAATAAATCGTCGTTCGACACTAATGATGATTGCTATTTCACTTCATGTTTCGACTTCCCCGGAAAAGATCCCTTACCCTCCACAGGAATCCTTTTATGACATTGCTGCTGAAATGAGTGCTTCTAATTTATCAGCATATGAAGCACTACAATATGTGGGGCTTATTTCTGGGCCTGAAACGTCTACTAAACTCCACACCCTTGAAGAAATGATAAACTGTGAGAAATCATATGTTTGATTTTGTTGGTGGTCTTGTAGCCATTTATCGAGCTACAAGACCTTGGAACGCAGTGGAAAATGAAGTTTGGGACTATCGGAAAGTGTAAAAGGAGGAGGCAACGGTTGTATTTTTTAGACAAAAAAAATTTCCAATACAATGCTCAAAACCCTAATACAACACATATTTAAATACAACATTTGGGCTTAGAGCCCAATACATAATATTCGAAGCCTAATAAATTCTTCGGCCCAACATCACTTTTAACACTCATCATTGCTGCTACAATTTGAACTTCTTGAATTCTTGGTGGGATTTCTTTGAATCAAATCAGCTTGTGTCTAACCATTGACCTTTTATCGAGAGTTTTGAGTTAGCCAATGTTTGAAAGCTTAATTCATATTTTAGTTTAACTTTAAATTTATCCACTAACCAAGTGGTTTTTACGGTATTTGAAGATATCAACTCTACCGATAATTTTAGAAGACTTATACAACATGATTTGGGAAGGCTTTGAGCCATTTTTTTAATTTTGAAACATCCACTTATCAAGTTTTGATGGACTCCCAAGATTTGGTACATCTTATGCCTTTCCCCTGTTTTTTTTTCTGCTGACATCGCCCTCCGCCTTTTTTTTCTTGTCTTCAAATTTATACCTGCATCATTCCCTTCTCTTGTGAATTTTTTTTCAGAAGAATGTAAAATGGCAGCGTTGATGTGAAACCGAAGAGGAACCCAAAAAGAAATATTATTGCGTTTCTCGATTTTTTTTCATGAAAGGCAAAATTTCAAGCATGCCATAAAAAATTTGTTGTCACCTAAAAAAGGAAAGGAAAAGCCTTCTCTACCAAATCTGGTCGAGAAAAACAGAAAAATCTGAAAACAGTTTCAACCCTTTTTTTTCAGATTCGACACATATTAAAGGGGTAGTTTTTTTTTGATACGTAGGGTTCTTGACACCAAAAAACAAAATATGAAGCTTTGAGGCCAACATTCGATGTACCACTCCGATACCATGTGAGAAATCATATGTTCGGTTTAGGTGGTGGTCTTGTAGCCATTTATCCGGCTACGAGACTCTGGCAAAACGCAGAGGAAAAAGAAGTTTGGGGCTCCCGGAAAGTGTAAAAGGAGGAGGCAAGCTGTATATTTTAGACAAGAAATTTCCAATACAATACTCAAAACCCTAATACAACACATATTTAAATACAACATTTGAGTTTAAAGCCTATTACATAATATTCGAAGCTCAATAAATTCTTCGGCCCAACAACAATTATAACATAAACTACGACTTTAATAACTTAAGCCTAGAGAATTGTTGCAAGATTGCTGGTATCTTCCAAGACGAACTTATAATTCCATGAACTCCTGCATGTGGAAGGAGTCAAATTGTCGATCCACACTCCAAGGGACTCCCAGTACGATCACCACAAAATGCACTCTATCGATCGTCGTTCCTCTTCACTCCAAGATCATCTCCCATCACTAACGATCAACCCATCATCACCCCCTCCATCTACCGAAGGGAGCTTGTCGTATGGTACTCAAGCATTCACCAATCGAGTCGACAAAAAAAACGTTGGTCGGTCACTACTAAATCAATCAAACGACTGACAATTCCGGTAGTAGTGGATATGCCAGTAAGCACCCAATCGGACGAAATGTCGCTGGTCGCCATATTGCCGACCTCCACACCAGTTTAATTTACTGAATTTGTGAACTAAATTAAGATATCAAAGTTTATTTTCTTACAAATTTGTGAACTAAATTTACTAATTTCAAATTTATTACAAAATTGAAATTAAATCGATACATAAACTTTAATTGTGAGACCACTACTTTTTATACCTAAGTAAATGGTCGTGTCCACTTGATATTTATTTAGTTTACTCGTAATATAATATCATAGGTGTTTTCAATAAATGATTGATCTGAAACTACTATATATTATAATTATTAATTAAATTTAATATGTGAAAATGATGATCCACATGCTTTCAAAGGTGTTCCAAGTGATATTGTATTGGGTATTTCATAATTATTTAGAATATCGATATCACGCTTCTTGGCATATATTAAAGGTCTTTTCATAACTATGGGATGAACCAATATTCTTCCAGAACATTTATCGTATTGGTATCGTTGGGACTATTTTTTACTTTACTTGTCTCTTGACGAATCGATATACTTTCGTGGATGTTTTAGATTGATATCGTTTTGGGATATTTTCATACATTTTAAACGATCTGAAATGGTCTGACATGCTTCCTCATTCGTTCGAGACAATGTTTTCTTACCAGTTGATTTACCCACCAATACTTTAAACCGAGGGAATCAGTATTTTATCTGGTACCACTTGATACGTGATTTTAGGGATGTATATCAAGTTTCTCCAACCTAAATTATAATATAACATTTTTAATTATTTTAAAATAATGAAATAAATTGTCACATGACATGATCTATGTTTGTGTTAGCCAATGTCTGCACTCGGAACGGATGGCCACCGATTCCATAATGATCGAAAAATTCCAAAAAATGTGAAAATTCACTTCAAAAATTGTGTAGCCGGCGGAGTGTTCAACCATCATCGATAGTAACAATATTTCACCTCGATATGAAAACATATTCAGAGATTGATATTGCGTAGGAATATTAGTAACTCTCACATGCCAGGGACGACATGACACTCTTTCCAAATATTTTTGTATTGCACTCGATATTATTTTTATAAATTGAATTTAAATTAAATTTTATTTTACGTTAATATATTAAAATCCAAGTACAGTATTTAAGTAACTCTCATATGTCCTGGATGCGTGATCTTTACCAAAAATGTTTTTGTATTTGTATAATCCAAGTTATTTTATAAACTTAATTAGAACTAAATTTTGATTTTACGTTAATATCTTAAAATTCAAGTACACTATTTTAAATGTGCATAAATCATTATTATTTCAACATATTTCCCATTGTGTTGGAGACAAAAACAAGGTTATGGTTTTCATCTGTTTCATCGTGAAGATGTATTTCTTGGCTTAAGAAATGACGGGTTATATTTTGTGTTTTTATACATACCAAAATTGCCAAATGATTAAATATTAAAGACAAAATTTCCCAAAACAGTGTATGGAACTATAATTGCATAATTTAAAATCTTTAAGGACTACTACAGTGTTCAAGAACCAACTTTATCAAAATTAAAAATGTCCTACAAAATTCATTAACCAAATTTGTCAAAATTATCAAATTTTGGAGACCAATGATTTTGTTTTCAATTTCAAAATCGATTCGACAATTATTCGATGATCCATTAAATATTTGATTCAATAAACAAATTGTATTTGAGAACTTTAATATGACATTGACTAAACATGCGCAATTGATTGTGATAGCTTTCAAGAACATGCTTCTATTTCATCCCATTGCCAACTAATAGTATTGTCTTGTGACTGAAGGCTACTTCCTCGACTCGAACCCCAATCTCAACAACTCGGCGTGAAGAATTCCATTCCATGTGTCAGGTACACCAGGCAAGCACCAATGGTTGCAATCCTGCGGTGCATCAATCGGCATTCCAGGTTCATGGTGGTGCGAAGGGTGGCCATCTTTTCTTAACTCCGTCATGTATGTAATATTCATGAACTCCACTCTTTTCATTTTCATCTCATTTACTGCTTCGAAACACTGGGAAATTTGTTTCCGAAGTGCTATATTGATCGAATTGTCCTCCATTGTCCCATTGTCCATCTTTGTACAAAAATGTGGTATAAGAAACTAATCTCATACATCGTAAACTAACCAAATCTAACAGGAAATACGTGGACGAATAGCTGCGGATGAAAAGAATGCTTTTATATGAGTCTAAGCTCTTAATCGCCCATTCTTTTAAAGTAATCAAGGATTTCCTACAAGCTTCCATTACATCCATTGTCATGTTAATTTTCTCTCCCTCTTGAATATAATGGCCCCTAATAAAAAACACCCTTTTAATGTGACAACGATAAGCATTAAACAATCAACAATTTGATTTACTCATACGAATTCACGGTCTTGTCTTGGTTCCACCAGTAGCCACTGCTAAAAATGAGAACATTTGCACCAGCCCATTTTTTAGAGAACCAGTGGACCTTATGGACATGAATAACACCACGTACTTTATCTGACGAGTTTGCCGGTGGCCTGTATATAGCCACAAGGTAGGGTACACGGTAATATTGAACTGTGAGGTTGTATTTGTTGGAATATTGATGACGTAAAAGTAGAATGAAGCAAATTGGATCAAATCGTCTTGGTTATCAAAGATTATGTAATGGGTGTTAGGCCCAAATGTTATCTTTAAATATGTATGTTATGTAGTAGGGTTTTATAGATTTCAAATTTCAGTTGCAAAAAACAGCTGTTACGTTTCATCTACAAACTTCCGGCAGCCTCTTTTTTCCTTTCATTTCCGCTGCGCCGGAGGTCTCGTAGCCGGATAAATGGCTACGAGGCCACCACCTATACCGAACATATAAGTTCTCACATGGTATCGGAGCCATAGGTGTTCGAATCGTGGCTTCAATCTTTTGCTTTCTTTTATGCATTTTCGTAATCAAAAATT
Organism: Utricularia reniformis; assembly: GCA_009725065.1. Classification (NCBI taxonomy): domain Eukaryota; kingdom Viridiplantae; phylum Streptophyta; class Magnoliopsida; order Lamiales; family Lentibulariaceae; genus Utricularia; species Utricularia reniformis. Next base: position 1,148,070 of record RWGZ01000937.1, read on the forward strand.
TCAACTCGCAGTGTTTGTGTTGAAATAAGCTGAAATTTGAGTCATATAGGTGGTTAAGGAATAAATCTTTCATGAAAGATTGTGTCTTTTAATGAAATGGTGTGTCTTTTAGAATAAAGTTAGATAGAAACTAGTAGTCATGTTGTTATCTTATATATATGTGATGAAACAGAATGTAATACGTATGATGTTTTATGAATAAAAGTACATTTTCACTTCATTCTCTTGGTGTTGATCATTGTGGCATTTTATCGAGCACCTTGCCTAAAGAAGAAATCAAAAGAATTATATGTTGTTTGTTCTTGGTTGATCGAAACACAATTCTTGCAAAAGCAAAACATATTCAACAATCGCATATACCTCCAACAAAGTGGTATCGGAGCACATAAGATTCTACAAACATGTCCAACGGATATATGCTGTTCCAACATTAATAAAAGAAAATTTTGAGAATTGGTGCCTAAGAATGCAAGCATTGTGTGGAGCCTATGAAGTATTTGATGTAATCAAAGTTGAAGCCGCTGAAAATGATCCTGCAGCCCAGAAGAAAGACAATAAAACCTTGTCTTTAATATATCAAGTATTGGATGAGAAGATGTTTGAGAAAGTGGCAGCAACCACTTCATCCAAGCAAGCATGAGATATGCTTAAAGCCACGTTTCAAGGAGTAGATAAAGTGAAGAAAGTAAGGTTGTAGACATTACGAGGAGAATTCGAGTCTCTTAAACAAAAATCTTGTGAAATGGTTAACGATTATATCATTAGAATACAAGGTGTCACAAATCAAATGAAATGACTTCGTGAAACAATTGAAGACACTCGCATTGTGGAAAAGGTTCTTCGCTCTTTGGAAACTAAGTACGATTTTATTGCAATGGCTATAGGGGAAGTAAATGACATTGATCAAATGTCATTGGATGAATTAAGTGGCTCTCTTAAATCCTATGAAGAAAGACTTAAACGAAGTGAAAATTCTGCTGCGCAACTTCTTCAAATAAGATCATCCGAATATGAAAAAACAGAAAAATGAAGTTAGAATCCACATGGCCGTGGAAGAGGCCGAGGATCATTTAGAGGACGTGGACGTGGTCGATGGAACACTCATTCTAATGAGAAAGACAAGGAATTCACTCAATCTCAACGTGGTAGGGGACATTGGAATAGAAGAGGTAGATGAGGATGGAATTCAAATGGATTCGCTGATTCGTATAAATCAGACAAATCAAATGTGGAATGCTATAATTGTCACAAGAATGGAGATTACGCATGGGAATGCAAGAATTAAAGTGAAGAACACATACGTATTGCACAAGAGTACTCCTACAGAAGATAACCATGTTCTTCTTATGGCTTGTAAAGAAAAAAATTTAATTAGAAAAGCCAAATGATCGGTATATGGATTTTGGAGCCAGCAACTATATGTGTGGAGAACAAAAATTGTTCTACGGTTTTGATGAATCATATGGAGGAAATGTCACACTTGGGCATTCTTCGAAAATTAAAGTTGCCGGAAAGGGTCATATTATTTTTCGATTGAATGATGGCAGCCACAAATCAATCTCCGAAGTTCTATTTGTTCCCGGGCTGAAATGTAATATTTTGAGCATGGGACAGCTTCTAGAGAAGGGATTAACAATGTAATATTTACTTGGCAAACAAGAGATTAACAATGAAGGATGACACAAATCGAATCATTGCAAGCCAAGAAATGACACTCAACCGAATGTTTTTATTAAACATCGATCATGCATTTCCAATGTGTTTGAAGGCTTGCTATGACAATAAGGCTTGGATTTGGCATATAAGATATGGACATGTAAATTTTGATAGTTTAACTAATCTAAGTAGAAAAGCAATGGTGAACGGCATTCCAAGAATATCACATCCCAACCAAATATGTGAAGGATGTGTGTTTGGATAGCAAACAAGGACAATTATTCCTAAAGAATCACTCTCTAGAGCAAGGAAGCCAATGGAATTAATACATGGAGATGTATGTGGGCCTATAAAACCATGTTCGCTAGGAAAAAAAAACTACTTCCTATTATTCATTGATGACTGTTGTGGTCTAAAAACCGGGGGTATCAACAGTCTTCTGGTTCGTTGCAAGACGAACTCAGATTTAATTTTTTTAGTATGGGGGAAACGATTGTGAATAAAATAGAAAAGGACATGAAAAAATTAGAGTGGAAAACCTCTGAAAGATTGGGAAAAAACCACTTGACTAAGAGGTAGAAATGCCCTTAGTCGATTCACTAAACAAACTGTCAATTACAAAGTGCGTTGGTTAATTCTAGAATCTCAAGGTAGAGGAAGAACTTAAGAAAATACAGTAAGAGCCGAGAGGGGAATCATTTCTTCCATTTTCGAAGTGTTCCTTTTAAACACCCCCCCAGCTGTGTGAATACTAGGGTGTTGTTTTGTGTTTGTCCCATGCGGCTAGGTCGGTCCATGTGGGCGAGAACGCCTCCAGGTGTGACCCTATATAGCTACGCGGCATTAGGCCTTTCGGCACTGCTAACCAATTGTCTCCCGACTGGAGGAAGGTTCGTACGATTGTGTCAAACACGCCTCTGACAGGGCTGCTAGAGGTTGTTGTCACATGTTGAGAAATGTGGATGGCCGGAAGAGCAGTCTGCGCGATCTGGACCGATCGGTCCCGATGACGGGAAACCCGCAGGATTCTGGCCTTTGGTCCCCGATCGCTAAGCACGGGCTATCGGGCCCGTTTGTTCTCGTCAGGTGGCCCGTTCACGGGAGTTGGATCTGGGGCCTCCAAGTTCGGCATATGTCACTTGGGCTAGCCTGGTTATGGGTACTGGGTTCCGAAGGTCTCATCACTAGCCCCTCGGACATTATTACCATCGTAATGGGGATGTAAGTTTGACCATTTGATTGAGAGCGTTTTAGGCGAGAGTGCTCGATCGAACCAACGGAAGACCGTACCCGAACGGGTTGTGACAGCGTCCTTGAGGACCAATCTTGTACTTAAAAAATTTCAGAACGTTAATTTTCAAATTTGAAATCTGTAACGGCTATTTGCAAAAGTGAAATTCAGGGCTCATATAGTAGCCTGTGCCTTNTCAACACGGAGGACCGAAGATAACCTTAGTGAAAATAAGCGTTATCTGCCAGCTGGATCCGAGGTTCGGTCCGAACGGTTATAAAACGGTTACAGGCTCACGCGTTCCACGCTTCGGGCCCTTGTCACGTTTATCATGCTTTGGGCCCGATCACGCAGACCACGCATCGGTCCCAGCCTCGTTTTACATCCTGCGATAACAACCTCTAACAAACTTGTCAGAGGCGGTTACAGGACGTGGATTACACTCGCCGGCAACTCTATAAATACAGGGCAAGACGAAGGAAAAGGAGGACCCTTTGGATGCAGAAGAACAGGCTGTTACGCTGCTGAATTCTTCTTGCTTTCTTTACTTAGTCATTTTCATTAGCCTGCTTTGTATNGTGGACGTGGTCGATGGAACACTCATTCTAATGAGAAAGACAAGGAATTCACTCAATCTCAACGTGGTAGGGCACATTGGAATAGAAGAGGTAGATGAGGATGGAATTCAAATGGATTCGCTGATTCGTATAAATCAGACAAATCAAATGTGGAATGCTATAATTGTCACAAGAATGGAGATTACGCATGGGAATGCAAGAATGAAAGTGAAGAACACATACGTATTGCACAAGAGTACTCCTACAGAAGATACCCATGTTCTTCTTATGGCTTGTAAAGAAAAAACTTTAATTAGAAAAGCCAAATGATCGGTATATGGATTTTGGAGCCAGCAACTATATGTGTGGAGAACAAAAATTGTTCTACGGTTTTGATGAATCATATGGAGGAAATGTCACACTTGGGCATTCTTCGAAAATTAAAGTTGCCGGAAAGGGTCATATTATTTTTCGATTGAATGATGGCAGCCACAAATCAATCTCCGAAGTTATGGACATATAAGATATGTCCATAACTTAAGATATGGACATGGACATGTAAATTGAATGATGGCTTGGATTTGGCATATAAGATATGGACATGTAAATTTTGATAGTTTAACTAATCTAAGTAGAAAAGCAATGGTGAACGGCATTCCAAGAATATCACATCCCAACCAAATATGTGAAGGATGTGTGTTTGGATAGCAAACAAGGACAATTATTCCTAAAGAATCACTCTCTAGAGCAAGGAAGCCAATGGAATTAATACATGGAGATGTATGTGGGCCTATAAAACCATGTTCGCTAGGAAAAAAAACTACTTCCTATTATTCATTGATGACTGTTGTGGTCTAAAAACCGGGGGTATCAACAGTCTTCTGGTTCGTTGCAAGACGAACTCAGATTTAATTTTTTTAGTATGGGGGAAACGATTGTGAATAAAATAGAAAAGGACATGAAAAAATTAGAGTGGAAAACCTCTGAAAGATTGGGAAAAAACCACTTGACTAAGAGGTAGAAATGCCCTTAGTCGATTCACTAATCAAACTGTCAATTACAAAGTGCGTTGGTTAATTCTAGAATCACAAGGTAGAGGAAGAACTTAAGAATATACAGTAAGAGCCGAGAGGGGAATCATTTCTTCCATTTCCGAAGTGTTCCTTTTAAACACCCCCCCAGCTGTGTGAATACTAGGGTGTTGTTTTGTGTTTGTCCCATGCGGCTAGGTCGGTCCATGCGGGCGAGAACGCCTCCAGGCCTTTCGGCACTGCTAACCAATTGTCTCCCGACTGGAGGAAGGTTCGTACGATTGTGTCAAACACGCCTCTGACAGGGCTGCTAGAGGTTGTTGTCATATGTTGAGAAATGTGGATGGCCGGAAGAGCAGTCTGCGCGATCTGGACCGATCGGTCCCGATGACGGGAAACCCGCAGGATTCTGGCCTTTGGTCCCCGATCGCTAAGCACGGGCTATCGGGCCCGTTTGTTCTCGTCAGGTGGCCCGTTCACGGGAGTTGGATCTGGGGCCTCCAAGTTCGGCATATGTCACTTGGGCTAGCCTGGTTTGGGGTACTAGGTTCCGAAGGTCTCATCACTAGCCCCTCAGACATTATTACCATCGTAATGGGGATGTAAGTTTGACCATCTGATTGAGAGCGTTTTAGGCAAGAGTGCTCGATCGAACCAACGGAAGACCGTACCCGAACGGGTTGTGACAGCGTCCTTGAGGACCAATCTTGTACTTAAAAAATTTCAGAACGTTAATTTTCAAATTTGAAATCTGTAACGGCTATTTGCAAAAGTGAAATTCAGGGCTCATATAGTAGCCTGTGCCTTTCCGTATTCCGAAAGGGGGACAGGTCGTCAAACTGCAGCTGCCTGCAGCAGTGACGTGTCACCCTGTGAGTGGCCAATGTGAGAATATAACAGTTGGGATTTAGATTTTGTGCGAAGATTGCTGCAATTTGCGCAAGAAATTCCCGATCCCTAGAACTGTCTGACGATTTCGTTCGAGCGCCTTCAAACTCCAATTTCTCTGCAAATCTTAAGGTAAACACCCATGGCACCCCGTAGCGCTAGGTATCCACTTGTTTCTGAGATGGACAGCAAAGCACTTTGGGTCAAATTCTCGATTCCTGCCCATTAGACCATCTGGAGGGGATAGGAAGACGTTCCCTGCTTCCATCCCGCTGAGATGAACGTTCATGCTAATGCCTTACTCGTTAGATATGCCTCCCTGAGGTCCGGCCTACGATTTCCGCTTCATCCTTTTGTCGCGGCCGTACTTCGGGAGATTCACTGCCTGACCTTCGCTCTTTTTCCGGGCGATTATGTCTATATAGTTGCCTTTATCTTCTATTGCTATAAACTGGGGTAGAACCAACCCTGAAATATTTTTTCAACCACTTTTTGGTAGGGTCCCGAAAGGGAAGAAGATTGTTGGGGTGTCGTAGGTTACACTACACAGCGACCCGAACAAAGGACTGTATTATCATTGACAAGGATGATTCCCTTTGTAACGACCCTAATTTGGGCCTAGTTGTTTTGTTAAAACATGATAATTAAAACGGAAATATTCGGAAGCAAATTTAAAACATAGTTCGAAACATTAAAGTACGACGGCATAATTCAGAGTGTTCTCCGATGGATCGGACTCTATCACCGGACAACCGACGACCTCCTTCCCTGTCCCTATCATATCTCACCTGCGTCACCTACAAAATCTGTAAAGCGGTCACAATCTATTAAAGGAAACTTCACACACACTACACATTATCTTTCTTACTTCTTAGTTACGTCATACACACACACATGAACCATTTCACTTAACCGTTTTCTTATTTCCCTCTTCTTTTACCCTTATCATTTCCATCATTCATTAACTTTTCTGTTGCCGAGATTAACATGCTCGGTGCATTTCCCGACCAAGCCAACCGTTAGCTGTTGGATGACTCGACGGGCCATATGCATCCCTTCCCCGGGTGGGTACTTAGGCGCTACCCCTTTTTCCACCCGGATCCGTTCCGCCCTCTTCGTACGTATCTTTTCCTCTTTGGAACTTATCGTTCCCTTCATCAGGCATGCCCTTCCTTTGGCGAATCGTGTACTAGGCACGATGCCGNAAACATTAAAGTACGACTGCATAATTTAGAGTGTTCTCCGAAGGACCGGACTCTATCACCGGACAACCGACGACCTCCTTCCCCGTCCCTATCATATCTCACCTGCGTCACCTACAAAATCTGTAAAGCGGTCACAATCTATTAAAGGAAACTTCACACACACTACACATTATCTTTCTTACTTCTTAGTTACGTCATACACACACACATGAACCATTTCACTTAACCGTTTTCTTATTTCCCTCTTCTTTTACCCTTATCATTTCCATCATTCATTAACTTTTCTGTTGCCGAGATTAACATGCTCGGTGCATGTCCCGCCCAAGCCAACCGTTAGCTGTTGGATGACTCGACGGGCCATATGCATCCCTTCCCCGGGTGGGTACTTAGGCGCTACCCCTTTTTCAACCCGGATCCGTTCCGCCCTCTTCGTACGTATCTTTTCCTCTTTGGAACTTATCGTTCCCTTCATCAGGCATGCCCTTCCTTTGGCGAATCGTGTACTAGGTACGATGCTGGGTTCGGTCGGACGGTCCATCCTTCCTCACCCCGAGTCTTATTATCATTTATCTCGTTCATTCGTATCTTTTCTTCCTTCTTTATTAACCCAATCCCATTCCCTAAGTCTGAACTTTCCCTTACTTTATTGTGTTCACTCTGCTTACCGTTGCTTTCGCTTGCTATAGTCTTTCTGCGCTTTCCTGCATTTCGTAATACGTTTTAGTTACTCGAATTTCGACGTTATTATCCTATTGTTAACTATGTGGTTACCGTAGACCTTACGTGTTCCGTTCCTCTTACGATCCGACGTCGAGACGCGACGAAAACACCTAAATTTAGAATTTCCTCGAAATTCGCGATAATTCTATGCTGAAATATGAAATCCGCGATAATTTTCTCTTGAAACCAAATCCGCGACAATTCTCTTCACTAAGCAAATCCGCGATAATTTACACTTGTTTCATTTTCGCGGAAATACGCGACAATTTCCTTCACAAAATTTTTCGCGATAAAAATGCATGCAGTCCAAAATTCCGCGATAATTTCCTTATTCGTTGGAGTTTTCGAATTTTTGGGTTTTAATGATGATTAGCTCGTTTTTGGGCCTCCTCACCCCTATTTATAGACATCCTAACTTTTCTAATTCACACTTTGACCCCTCCTTCCTTTACGTTTGACCCCTCTTTTATCTTTTTCTTTACTTTTCTATTCTTCGTTCCCTTTTACGTTCTTTCGTTCCCGTATCTCTCATTATCAATCGTCTAGACTTTACCGTTACATTCCCTACTATTTGTTTCGACATACATTTTTCTCGGCTATTACACCCTTCTTGAATTAGAGTCTTGCTATGTCTGGATAGACATTCTGAGGGACATCCTGTTGAATGTCACGTCCCTAATCACTCATCTTCATATCGGGAAGTTGGACCGAACTCGGTTCAATCCCTCACGTCAGGATATTGCCAACACATTGGCAATGTTTCCTCCTCCTGAAAAACGTCTGAAACGAATAGACATACTGCAAGAGAAGAAACTGCTAGAGATACGGGTAGTGGGCAGGACCGGTGCCCCTGCCTCGAAGGGAATATTCTCTAACTCGGACTCATCGGAGTCAGAAGGATCGGGTATGAATTTGGCTTCATGTAGTTCATATCTCATGATCCTTATTATTTTTCTTTTGCAGGTTCCACAGATACAATGTCTTATAGTCGTCTGGCTGCGATGGCTGTTGCTACAAAGGCCAAGAAGGAAGCTCAACTGTAGTCCTCCAGGCCAACATCCAATGCCGCTGCTGGGTCTTCTCGATTGGCGGGAAGTTCCAGCAGCCAGAGGCCTGATCCCTCAATGGAGGAGGTGATTTCAAAAAGATTTCGCTCGTTAGGCCTTTCCGCAATGTACATGATCGTAAATAACTCTCCCCTGCATCTTAACGTCTTGCGGTTGTTGCTGTAGGGGTCGATGCGGGTGGAGGATATCTTCTATCCTCCAGCTTGGGGGACAATGTGGCGAGGCCTCCTCTTTCTCCAACTAAGAGCAAGCGGGGCCCTGAAGATGATGCCCCGAAACAATACAAACGGCTGCGATCGGCATTAAGTAGGCCCGCAGCCCCGATCCAGCGAAAAGGGTCACCATTGGGGAGAGATCGGTCTCCTCGTCATCGAGCCCGGAATCCGTTCGGAAGGCTATCCAGGAGATGATATCCTCTTTTTCGAAGGCTCAGGGACCGAAAGGGACCCCAACTTCTTGGACAGACGCCGTACTAGAGGAATACCTAATTTTGGGGAGAAAGAACCCACCCGGTATTGACGGCACAATCTCCGGTCTGGTGCTAGCCTATCTGGAATCCTAGGCCGTGGTAAGTTAACTTCACATTTCGCCATCTAGTTGAGTTTTTATTCTGACCAAGACCGCATCTTGCAGACACACAGAAGGGTCTTGGACCTTGCTTCTGCAGTCTAGCTAGGCCGAAACATTGCTTCGGCTTCTAAGGAAATAGAGAGTCGACTTACCTTAGCTCAGCGGCAAGTTGAAATTAAACAACAAGAGCTGGAATCGGTCCGAGCCGATCGGGACCGTTTGAATGGAGAACTGCTAGGGGCAGGCACTAAGCTTTCGATAGCTACCTCCAAAGCAGGAGAAGACCAAGCAAGTGCTAACTCCGCAACGGCCTGAGTTATGGAATTGGAGGGTTAGATTGAGGAACTATCTGATGAGAGCAACAGACTTCTCCTTCGGTCCCATGAGAAAAAGGATGCCTTGAAGGAAGAGTTGGTTAGGGGCAAAGAAGTAACTGAGGGATCGGTCCGGGAAGCCCTTTTGGGTTTTACCCGCTCACCGTTGATGTTTGCCTTGGCGGCAAAAGTTAATGGACCGAACGTCTCCCAGTATATGGATAATATGAAGGACCAAATGATTAACAAGTTTGGTCTGGATCCCGAAGATGCACGTTGGGAGACGATCGACCCCTTAACCAAGGACGGAAGCTTCCAAGAGATCCCCGAGCTATACGAACCCCCACTGGAAAATGATCCCAACTTTCCTATATTTGACATGATGAAGAGATCGGTCAACGAGATAGTTGTAGTGAAGGGGAAGAAACTGGAGGATCTTAAGGCATGGATCGCAGAGAAGTTCGACGATGCAGATAAGGAGGAAAGACAATTAGACTAGATTTCAAATCTTAAGTTCCTTCCTTTCTGTATTTTGGTTATTTTGTAAACCTTGCCTGTTTAAATGATATTTTCTGCTAAGTGTAAGATCGGGGTTCACGCTAAACCTAGACTGTTCGGTCTTCTTAACTTAACTTAGAATCTTATTGGGCTTAATAAGTTAGGGGATTTTAATTGCGTTAACAGACAACTCTCGAATCCGTCCCTATAAAATATTATGACCCTGGCGGCGTTGCCTTGGTTGTTTTATGAGTTTCATGGCAAGCTTTATCGAAGCTCCGGTTCTGAGAACAGTTGTAACGACCCTAATTTGGGCCTAGTCGTTTTGTTAAAACATGATAATTAAAACGGAAATATTCGAAAGCAAATCTAAAACATAGTACGAAACATTAAAGTTCGACAGCATAATTTAGAGTGTTCTCCGAAGGACCGGACTCTATCACCGGACAACCGACGACCTCCTTTCCCATCCCTATCATATCTCACCTACGTCACCTACAAAATCTGTAAAGCGGTCACAATCTATTAAAGGAAACTTCACACACACTACACATTATCTTTCTTACTTCTTAGTTACATCATATACACACACATGAACCAATTCACTTAACCGTTTTCTTATTTCCCTCTTCTTTTACCCTTATCATTTCCATCATTCATTAACTTTTCTGTTGCCGAGATTAACATGCTCGGTGCATGTCCCGCCCAAGCCAACCGTTAGCTGTTGGATGACTCGACGGGCCATATGCATCCCTTCCCCGGGTGGGTACTTAGGCGCTACCCCTTTTTCCACCCGGATCCGTTCCGCCCTCTTCGTACGTATCCTTTCCTCTTTGGAACTTATTGTTCCCTTCATCAGGCATGCCCTTCCTTTGGCGAATCGTGTACTAGGCACGATGCCTGGTTCGGTCGGACGGTCGACCCTTCCTCACCCCGAGTCTTATTATCATTTATCTCGTTCATTCTTATCATTTCTTCCTTCTTGATTAACCCAATCCCATTCCTTAAGTCTGAATCTTCCCTTACTATATTGTGTTCACTCCGCTTACCGTTGCTTTCGCTTGTTATAGTCTTTCCGAGCTTTCCTACATTTCGTAATACGTTTTAGTTACTCGAATTTCGACGTTATTATCCTATTGTTAACTATGTGGTTACCGTAGACCTTACGTGTTCCGTTCCTTCTACGATCCGACGTCGAGACGCGACGAAAACACTTAAACTTAGAATTTCCTCGAAATTCGCGATAACCCTATGCTGAAATATGAAATCCGCGATAATTTACTCTTGAAACCAAATCCGTGACAATTCTCTTCACTAAGCAAAATCCGTGATAATTCTCTTCATCATCAAATCCGCGATAATATTGCACTGATCACAATTTCCGCGATAATTTACACAGCCTCCACTTTCGCGACAATTTCCTCTTCACATAAAATTCGCGACAATTTGCTCATGAAAATTTACGCGATAAAAAGACATGCAGGTGAAATTCGCGATAATATCCTTCTTCGCGGGAATTTTCGAATTTCCGGGTTTTAATGATGATTAACTCGTTTTTGGGCCTCCTCACCGCTATTTATAGACATCCTAACTTTCCTAATTCACACTTTGACCCCTCCTTCCTTTTGCTTTTGACCCCTCTTTTATCTTTTTCATTTCTTTTCCATTTTTCGTTCCCTTTTTCGTTCTTTCGTTCCCGTATCTCTCATTATCTCTCGTCTAGACTTTAGCGCTACATTCCCTACTATTTGTAACGTCGTACCTTTTTCTCGGCTGTTACAGAAATTGTTGACACCGATTCAATTTTCGATAGATAAGAAATAATCAGTGCTAGAATTAAATGAATTCCTTGAATAGATAGGCACGACATCTTGATATTCCATAATATGTAGGAAGAATTTTCATAACATTAGATTTCATTCCCTTTAATAAATTTCCAAGTTGAATAAACTCTAGATTTCTTAAATTTGCTTTGTCAGTATTACTTGTTAACGGATCATAATCATAATATTATCACTTCAATTCAAAATTCTCATAACATCCTCATGTCCTTCCATATTAACTAGGTGCTTGATGTCGGTAATATTACGACATCATATCTGAATTCTTTAGAACGCTTCCCTGAAAGAAACTAATTACTCAGTCTCTCATTACGAGTGAATATTTTGCATATACCATCATTTTCGTAAAATTCACACTCAAGTGATCTTAGTTTTTCTTTCCGAATAGAACTAATGTAAGTGTATCAAGATTTGGCCATTGGTAATTTCCTACTAACATAATTTACAGGCCGATGCTATTTGTCATTGTGTCTAACCAAGTCAGCTTTCTTTAAACTTTCTTGACAGTACAAACTATAAAACCAACGGCTCCTCAGGGAAAGGTGGCGACAAAAACGATTCTTTACTCAAATACTCCATCAAACTTTCACAAGCGATCGACATTGGATAATATTAATTTCTATTCATCTTGCAGACACATAAGACCAAGAACATTCCTCCCCTTTCTCACAAACGCTCATCTAGGAGTATTGAACATAATTCGATACTTTCGCATGATACTAAAACATTCATTTATATGCTGAACATGATTTCCGCATTGTCGACTCTTTGTCTGCATTCCTTAATGTAGACTTCCAAGCATTCAGCGATTGTATCCTTAAATATGAATCCACCTAGGTTGATACGTGGTTCCCTCATTCTTCAAAACACCAGGAATAATTAAGAAACTCAAAATCGCACCTCACTATTATCATGCCAAATCTCTAGCTATTATTAAATNTTAGCTCAGCGGCAAGTTGAAATTAAACAACAAGAGCTGGAATCGGTCCGAGCCGATCGGGACCGTTTGAATGGAGAACTGCTAGGGACAGGCACTAAGATTTCGATAGCTACCTCCAAAGCAGGAGAAGACCAAGCAAGTGCTAACTCCGCAACGGCCTGAGTTATGGAATTGGAGCGTTAGATTGAGGAACTATCTGATGAGAGCAACTGACTTCTCCTTCGGTCCCATGAGAAAAAGGATGCCTTGAAGGAAGAGTTGGTTAGGGGGAAAGAAGTAACTGAGGGATCGGTCCGGGAAGCCCTTTTGGGTTTTACCCGCTCACCGTTGATGTTTGCCTTGGCGGCAAAAGTTAATGGACCGAACGTCTCCCAGTATATGGACAATATGAAGGACCAAATGATTAACAAGTTTGGTCTGGATCCCGAAGATGCACGTTGGGAGACGATCGACCCCTTAACCAAGGACGGAAGCTTCCAAGAGATCCCCGAGCTATACGAACCCCCACTGGAAAATGATCCCAACTTTCCTATATTTGACATGATGAAGAGATCGGTCAACGAGATAGTTGTAGTGAAGGGGAAGAAACTGGAGGATCTTAAGGCATGGATAAGGAGGATCTTAAGGCATGGATAAGAAGTTCGACAATGCAGATAAGGAGGAAAGACAATTAGACTAGATTTCAAATCTTAAGTTCCTTCCTTTCTGTATTTTGTTTCTTTTGTAAACCTTGCCTGTTTAAATGATATTTTCTGCGAAGTGTAAGATCGGGGTTCACGCTAAACCTAGACTGTTCGGTCTTCTTAACTTAATTTAGAATCTTGTCTTTTTCATTTCTTTTCCATTTTTCGTTCCCTTTTACGTTCTTTCGTTCCCGTATCTCTCATTATCTCTCGTCTAGACTTTACCGCTACATTCCCTACTATTTGTAACGTCGTACCTTTTTCTCGGCTATTACAACAGTGTCATGTCGAGCTTCGGCTTGCACTTTGACTAGCTAATCCTGTCCCTGTTATCCCTTTTATGGCTAAGTACAAAGAAGCAAGAGCTGTTTCCGGATGGTGGGTGCCGTCGAAGCGGAGATTAAGTTCGCAGTAAGTTATGGGAGTTTTGCAATCCATCTAAGTACTCAGCAAGCGTGGAACCGTCTGACTCGTCAAAGCGGTCACACTACTTGAAAGCCTTATGGATGGACCGCTACGATCACCAGTCCAAACTCGTCCAGAAAATCTAGCTTCAAGAATGGTCACTCGCCTAGCTAGAAATAGTTTGTATTGCATGTGTTGTACCTCGTTCATATATGAGAAACATTTTGTGGTTCAGAATTGCCAATAATGTCAAAGGTTTTATATAAAATATCGCCTTAAGTTCATAACATTCCAGGTTCGGGGGATCTCGTTCTCATCCACAGTTTCTAACTTACAAGCCCAGCCCCTAAGTTTTTCAAAACTAGGTAGGGCCCTTCAGTAACGACCCTAATTTGAGCCTAGCTGATTTGGTAAAAACGTGCTAAATAAAAACGAAAAGTTCGAGCGTAACTAAAACATAATTCAAAAGCATTAAAATCTAGTGATATAATTTAGAGTATTCTCAAAAAACCGGACTCTATCACCGGACAACCGATGACCTTCTTCCCATGCCCTTTTTATACCTCGTCAGCGTCACCTACAAAATCTGTAAAGCGGTCACAGTCTATTAAAGGAAACTTCACACATACTATATTTGTCCTTCCATTTCTAAATAAACGTAAACACACACGTAAGCTGTTTCTTTTAATCGTATACTTATTTTCTTCTTGTTTCTTTACCCTTATCATTTAGTTACCCCCTCCCCACATCTTTTAATCTAAATATATATAATATTTATAAACAATTATATATTATAAATAATATATAAGTATGTGTTGCCGAATGTAACATGCTCGGTACATGTACCGCCCAAGCCAACCGTTAGCAATTGGTTGACTCGACAAGCCGTATGCTTCCCTTCCCCGGGTGAGTACTTAGGCGCTACCATTTTTCTCACCCGGATCCGTTCTGCACTTTCGTACGTATCTTTCCATTCTGGAACTTATCGTTCCCTTCATCAGGCATGCCCTTCATTTGGCGAATTGTGTGCTAAGCACGATGTCGGGTTCGGTCGAACGGTCCATCCTCCCTCACCCCGAGTCTTATTAACATTTGCCTCATTCATTCATCTCTTTTACTTTCTTTCTCTCTAACCCTTCCCGTTTCCCTACATAAGAGCCATCCCTTACTATAATTTGTTCACTCCGCTTACCTGTTGCTTCACTCGTTATAATCCCTTTGTGCTTCCCTGGATTTCATAACATATCTTAGTACTCGATTTTCGATGTTATTATCTTATTATGAACTATGTGGTTAGCGTAGACCCTACGTATCCTTTCTCTCTCACGATCTGACGTTGAAGTGTGACGAAAACACCCTAGTTTGATGTTTTCGCGATAAACTACTCTATTCCTTGAAATCTACGATAAAAATAGGGTTTGTGGTTGAGGTTTTCACGGTAAATTACGAAATTATGAAAATCCGCATAATTTGCAGCCTTTGGGAAATCCGTGATAATTTTGGGGTTTGGGGTTTTTCGCGACAATTTGGCGTTTAGGTTTTTCAGCGATATTTCAAGCTTGATTTTTCTGCGACAAATTGTTCCCTCAAAAATCCGCGACAATTTTTTCACTCCAGAAATCTGCGATAATTTTGTGATTTAGGGTTTTTCCGAGGTGTTTTCGTGCATAAGTGACTAATGGCTTGGTTTTGGGTCTTTCCATCCCTATTTATAGATATTTTAACTTCGTTGATTTACATTTTGACCCATCCTTCTTTTTATTTTGACTCCTCCTTAATCTTTTGTCTCACTTTTCTATCTTTTCGTTGCTTTTTCATCTTTCGTTCCCGTATACCTCGTTATTCTCATCAATACCTTACCACTATATTTTCTCCCATTGTTCTAACATACCTTTTTCTTGGGCTATTACACTTCCCAATTCCTATCAAGCTTTCCAACTTTTCTCTGAATTCTCACATTCCTGATAACGAAGTCGCCTTCTGAAAATTCTCTAGGGAGGACACGCTTAATGTGAGCCCGCTACATAGTTCGCTGATAAGAGCACATGCGTACATAGATGGTGTTCCTCTTTTCTTCAATCATTTCAAGATCTAAGCATCTTCTTTCGTCGTTCAGATGCTCGTCATATTGAGTTATCGAGGTCATCGTATGGCAACTCCACTGGACTGACTGCTTCAGACCCATACACAGAGCAAATGGAGATTCCTGAGTCGTAGAGCGGGGTGTGGTCCTATATGCCCATAAAACCTCTTACATATGATCGGGTCACTTTCCTCCCAAATCTTCTAACTTAGTTTTCAATCCCTTCAGGAAAACTTTGTTGGAAACCTCCGTCAATCAGTTAGTTTGGGGGTGAGCCACTGACGAAAAATGCTGAGCGATACTCAATTTGACGCAAAGATCTCGAACGTCTTTTCTGCGGAATTGAAGTCCATTATCCGATACAAAAGTTTGAGGCACTCCAAAGCGGCTTATAATGTTCCTCCATACGAAGTGTTTCACCACCATTTCGGAAATAATAGCCACCGCTTCAGATTCGATCCATTTTGTATAGTATTCAACCGCCACAATACAGAACTTTTGCTGCGGTACCGATGGGGGAACGGTCCCAATATATCAATCCCCCACCTGTCGAATGGACAAGGGAGTGGAGTCATTGATAGAGGTGCTCCAGGCAGTTGGGGGACCGGAGCGTGGTACTAACAAGCGGCGCAACGTCAAGTGTACTTCTTACCATCCTCGAGGAGCGTTGGCCAAAAATACCCGGTCCTGATAACGCAATGATATACAGATCGGGCCCCAGAGTGTATACCGCATATTCCCTCATGAACATAAATCATGACGGCCTCTACCTCGACAGGGGATAGACATCGCAGGAGCGGTCCTTAAAAACTCTTCTTAAATAATCGCCCATCATTTAAAACATATCGCTTAGCCCGGGTCTCAATCTTTCTGGATTCAGATGCATTTTCAGGCAGATGGCCATTGGTCAAATATTTGATAATGGGGTCTATCCACGCGAGTTCCCTGGAGAGTCAATAGCGTCGATATTCAAGCCTTGGAGTTCATGGCATAAAGCCCCAACTTCCTCAATTGATTGTTCGGTCACAGATATCTCGACCGAAGGTCGGTCCTGAATGTGGAGCGATACAGTGCCTGGTCCAATATCTGGTAGGCCTGCAGCCAGTCTGGCCAATGCATCGGCTACTTTATTTTGTTCTCTAGGCACATGGTTAAGTGAGAACTCACTCAACCTCCTTAACAAATCCAGGACATTTGAATGATACAGATTCATTGTTGGCTCGTGTGTTTCAAATCTTCCAACAAACTACTCTACCACCAACTTAGAATCTAAGAATATTTGGACTTTGGCAACTCCCATCTTTCGGGCTAAGGTCATCCCCAACAGCATGGCCTCGTATTCCACCACGTTATTCGTCCCAGAGAATATGAACTTAAACGCGGAATGGATAACGTCGCATTGCAGCGTAGTAAGGGTGATGCCCGCCAGTTTTCCCCCGAAGGTCGATCCGTCAACATGGATGACCCATCGATCATCCTCGTGGTTTAGAAATTTGGCTGATCAGATCATTTCGACCACGAAATCCATGAGAACCTAAGCCTTGATTGCCCTTCGGGGCACGAATTCCAGATACATGGAGCTGATTTTGAATTTCCACTTGGCCAACCTTTCATTGGAATCTGACTAACTCATAACTTCCTTCAGAGGCTGATAATTATAAACATAAACCTTACGGTCTTCAAAGTAATATTTTAGCTTAGATATAACTTTCTGCAACGCCAACAGGAACTTTTCTAAGGGAGTGTATCTGGTTTCTACTGGTACCAGGGAGTGGCTTACGTAATAAACAGGTCGGTGAACATCATCCCCAATGGTAACTAGAGTTGCGCTGACTATGGCCTCTGATACGGCCAGATACAACCCTAATGGTTTATAGCAAGTCGAGCTCACCATAACAGGAGGAGTGCTTAGATAAGTCCTCAAATCTGAGAAGGCCCGATCACACTCTTCGGTCCAATCAAGATGACTTGCTTTCCTTAACACTCTAAAAAAAGGCAATGCACGGTCAGTAGACCTAGAGATAAACCTGCTTAGCGTTACCAATAGACCAGTAAGCCTTTGAAATTCTCTTTTTTTTCTCGGTAGTTGCATATCAATGATCGCCTAAACTTTCTCAGGATTAACCTCTATTCCTTTCTCCGAAACGTAATATCCTAGGAAATTGCCACTTGGGATCCCGAAGCAACACTTGTTCGGATTTAGTTTGAGTTTATATTTACGGCATACTTCGAAACAACGAGACAAAAATGGAATATGGTCTTCATAATTCATGAATTTGACAATCATATCATCAGCATACACTTCCATAATATGGCCTATCAAATCTCTAATCATTTTTTTACTAACCTCTGGTATGTTGCTCCAGCGTTCTTCAAGCCGAATGGCATAACCTCATAGCAATAAACGCCGTCTTCAGTCATGAATGATTATTTTTTCTGATCTTCCTTAGCAAGGAAGATCTGATGATACCCGGAGTAAGCGTCCATGGTACCCAGCCACAGCATCCACTAATTGATCAATATGCGTCAGTGGGAACGGATCCGACTCACAACTTTTGTTGACGTTGGTGAAGTCAATGCACATTCTTCACTTCCCATCTGCCTTGGAGACCACCACTGGGTTTGCGACCCATTGAGTATAGTGAATCTCTCTAATAAACCCCGACCGCAGTAACTTGTTCACCTCCGTCCGGATAACTTCAACTTTCTCAGGAGAGTAACGTCTCCTCTTTTGCCTAATAGGCTATGTTCCGGGCTCGATGTTGATTCGATGCTCACTATCGGATCTGTCAATCCCTGGCACATCATTCGGGGTCCAAGCGAATATGTCCACGTTGCTTCTCATCATGTGGACCAATTCTTCCTCAAAAGCCGATGCCAGGTGCTCCCCGATGTGAGTAGTCTTGGTTGAGTCATCCTTAACCAAATTGATCAATTTGAACTCAACGGGTTCCATAGTTTGCCTCGGGTGCAGAGGTTCATTGAGCATATCCACCCGCGACCTCATGATTGGTGCCAGAGTTCGGCACGAACTCATGTAACACTGTCTTGCTACTTTATGGTTCCATCATATGGTACGTCGAAGAGACCGCCTCAAACTTACTGAGACCAGTCCATCCAATAATTGCGTTTGATGAGAACTCTAGGACCGGGTACCCTGTAATGGGTGAGGCCCGATAACAGTTGGGCCAACTTAAGTAATCAAAACGAACATTTACAGCCCATTTACACCTTTAGGAAGAGCGGCCCGATGTTCAACACAGAGGACCAAAGATAACCTTAGTAAATAATAGCGATATTTGCCAACTGGCTCCGGGGTTCGGTATGAACAGTTATAAAACGGTTACAGGCTCACGCGTTCCACGCTTCGGGCCTATCACGTTTATCATGCTTCGGGCCCGATCACGCAGACCACGCATCGGTCCCAGCCTCGTTTTACATCCTGCGACAACAACCTCTAACAAACTTGTCAGAGGCGGTTACAGGACGTGAATTACACTCGCCGGCAACTCTAGAAATACAGGGCAAGACGAAGGAAAAGACAGGACCCTTTGGATGCAGAAGAACAGGCTGTTACGCTGCCGAATTCTTCTTGCTTTCTTTACCTCGTCATTTTCATTAGCCTGCTTTGTATAAACTTTGTTTCATTTCTTTAGTGAGCAGACTAAGAGCATAATCAGCTCTTAGTCGAGTGGTTTTCACCCCAATTCACGGGGTTTCCACTATATATTGATGTGTATTTACTTTGGTTTTCAGCTTTTAATCGTCTCCCCTATTTTAAAGAAATCAGAACCGAGTTCGTTTCTTGAACGAACCGGACGACTGTTGGTACCCCCTAAAAAGGGACCATAACAGTTTGGCGCCGTCCGTGGGGACGATTTTTTCTAATCCCATTTGAGTTTTCTACCTGGGATAGGATAATCAAAGGCATGGCAACTACAACTCCGACGAATGATAGTGACGTGCTTCCCGACAGTCTTCCAGCACCAACATTCACTTTGCAGGATTTGGAGGCTGTCGTAAGGAAGGTGGTACTGGAAATTACGACGGAGAAAAGTGGAGTGGAACCACCGGCTTTCTCAAGCCCTGTTCCCAGAAACAGAGGGTATGAAAGTGATCCCGATGAACGCAACACTGATGAGGAAGAAGCCTTCAGGCGTGGCGTCAACACAAGGAGGCCTAGATATCGATCTACTCCTCCCCCTCCAGCCAGAGCCCTAACTCCCGCTCCTGGAAATGATCAGGAGCAGATGCAGCGACGGATAGATGAACACACCAGAGAGTTGGAGAGTATGCGTGCGCTGAAGTATTGCGAACCGAATCTGGGACGCAATCCTGGCTTATTTAACAGGGCCATGGAGGCCCCTATCAGGCAAAGTAAGGATGACGATTGGTGGCATGATTTACATGCTGTCCAAGCGTCATCCCAGCAATCTGAAGGCGTATCAGCCGCCCTGGGAGATTTGATGCTCCCCTTTTTAGAAGAAATCTGGGCAGCAGTCCCAGATCGACATTATCGCAACCCCAAGGGGTTGCTGACATTTCGAGGCGATGGTGATTCTATTGATCACGTCGCTGATTTTGAGTTACGTATGGGAACGGTTCGGTCCTCGGATTCACTGAAGTGCCGCATCTTCGAGGCAGGATTACAAGGCGATGCCCGAACCTGGTTCAAAAATCTGTCGGCCCGATCCATACAGTCGTATGGTGGGTTTATTTTGGCTTTCTCTGAGCAGTTCGCTCCAAATGTAGGACCGCCCCGAAGCAGGCAGGAACTATATCAGTTAAAATATATTCCGGAAAAAATGAGTCTTCGGTCCTTTATGGAGAAATTCAACAGGACCGCCCGAGGAATCAAGCTTGAGCATCGGGACAAAATTGATATTCTACAGCAGGTCTTAGGACCGTGCTTGGTTGTTTTATGAGTCTCATGGCAAGCTTTATCGAAGCCCCGGTTCTGAGAACAGTGTCATGTCGAGCTTCGGCTTGCACTTTGACTAGCTAATCTTGTCCATGTTATCTCTTTTATGGCTAAGTACAAAGAAGCAAGAGCTGTTTCCGGATGGTGGGTGCCGTCGAAGCGGAGATTAAGTTCGCAGTATGTTATGGGAGTTTTGCAATCCATCTAAGTACTCAGCAAGCGTGGAACCATCTGACTCGTCAAAGCGATCACACTACTTGAAAGCCTTATGGATGGACCGCTACGATCACCAGTCCAAACTCGTCCAGAAAATCTAGCTTCAAGAACGGTCACTCGCCTAGCTAGAAATAGTTTGTATTGCATGTGTTGTATCTCGTTCATATATGAGAAACATTTTATGGTTCAGAATTGCCAATAATGTCAAAGGTTTTATATAAAATATCGCCTTAAGTTCATAACATTCCAGGTTCGGGGGATCTCGTTCTCATCCACAGTTTCTAACTTATAAGCCCAGCCCCTAAGTTTTTCAAAACTAGGTAGGGCCCTTCTGTAACGACCCCAATTTGAGCCTAGCTGATTTGGTAAAAACGTGCTAAATAAAAACGAAAAGTTCGAGCGTAACTAAAACATAATTCAAAAGCATTAAAATCTAGTGATATAATTTAGAGTATTCTCAAAAAACCGGACTTTATCACCGGACAACCGATGACCTTCTTCCCATGCCCTTCTCATACCTCGTCAGTGTCACCTACAAAATCTGTAAAGCGGTCCCAGTCTATTAAAGGAAACTTCACACATACTATATTTGTCCTTCCATTTCTAAATAAACGTAAACACACACGTAAGCTGTTTCTTTTAATCGTATACTTATTTTCTTCTTGTTTCTTTACCCTTATCATTTAGTTACCCCCTCCCCACATCTTTTAAACTTCAGTGTTGCCGAATGTAACATGCTCGGTACATGTACCGCCCAAGCCAACCGTTAGCAATTGGTTGACTCGACAAGTCGTATGCTTCCCTTCCCCGGGTGAGTACTTAGGCGCTACCATTTTTCTCACCCGGATCCGTTCTGCACTTTCGTACGTATCTTTCCANGCGGGCCAAGATATTAATATTTAAAGAATATCAAGGGTAAAAAGATAATTTAAACCGATATTAGTAAATTTTAAGCATAACCGACCGACGCTCTAAGGCAAAGATCGGTCCCCTGGACTCTCACTGCCTACAGATACGGTCCCCAGTTATCATGAATGTATAAACATCATGTGATCGGCCTTGTATCACCTCTGGGATTGGCAATCAAGCCCGAGGGGCTAGTGATGAGAACTCTAGGACCGGGTATCCTGTAATGGGTGAGGCCCGATAACAGTTGGGCCAACTTAAGTAATCAAAACGAACATTTACAGCCCATTTACACCTTTAGGAAGAGCGGCCCGATGTTCAACACAGAGGACCGAAGATAACCTTAGTAAATAATAGCGTTATCTGCCAGCTGGCTCCGGGGTTCGGTCCAAACAGTTATAAAACGGTTACAGGCTCACGCGTTCCACGCTTCGGGCCCTATCACGTTTATCATGCTTCGGGGCCGATCACGCAGACCACGCATCGGTCCCAGCCTCGTTTTTCATCCTGCGACAACAACCTCTAACAAACTTGTCAGAAGCGGTTACATGACGTGAATTATACTCGCCGGCAACTCTATAAATACAGGGCAAGACGAAGGAAAAGGGAGGACCCTTTGGATGCAGAAGAACAGGCTATTACGCTGCCGAATTCTTCTTGCTTTCTTTATCTCGTCATTTTCATTAACATGTTGTGTATGAACTTTGATTCATTTCTTTAGTGAGCAGGCTAAGAGCATAATCAGCTCTTAGTCGAGTGGTTTTCACCCCAATTCACGGGGTTTCCACTATATATATTGTCGTGTATTTACTTGGTTTTTAGCTTTTAATCGTCTTCCCCATTTTAAAGAAATCAGAACCGAGTTCGTTTGCTGAACGAACCGGACGACTGTTGGTACCCCCTAAAAAGGGACAATAACAGCGTTATGAGCCACATCGACATCAAGGACAATGAACTCCAGGGTTTCCAATTGGTCCCTACTTGGATCTCCCATAGTGACCCGGAAACGATTTTTCCCGCACGGGATAACACTCCTTTGGTCGAATGCCCAAAGGGTTATGTTGGCGATAGGGAGATTGTGACCTGCGGTTCCCAGCATCTCTGCTACTTCACACTTCATCAAATTGCATGAAGCCCCGGTGTCCACCAAAGTCCGAAGGACCCGACGATTAGCGATGACTCCAATGATGATAAGAGGATCATCACACGGATCGGTAAACCCTTCCCGATCAGCCGCGGTGAAGGTAACATCATACTCGAAGGAAGAGGACCGCTCGATCGATCCATAATTTACCAGCGCCACTGATTCGGAGCTTTCGGAGAAATCCTCGCGTGTTGCTGTCTTTCGGTCTCTGACCGACTAGTTTATTCTTACTCCTCCGGGGATAACATAAATATCTCCGGCGATCTCTCTTTCCCTAGGCACCGCCTCATTTGGAGGAGGTTGGGTGCCTATTTCAGCGGGTGGGGGAGCGGCCTACCCCTGTCTCCCACCTTCGTTCTGCGGGGCTCTGCCGCTATGGCCTCGCCATCTTCTCCTTCGGCTCTGGCAACAGTTCTCTCAACTGTGCTGGCCTCTGTCTTGTTCGGGCGGGGTAGACCTTCGGTCCCCTTCCCGATCATTGTAGTTTCGGGGATGGCCCCGACTGTCTCTCCCCCTCAACATGTGAAGATCGTCACCTTGATAGTCCCTTCGGGGAGACTCCGCTCGCTTGCCCTTATGACCATTAAGGTCGGGCTTCTCATTATGCATTGCCGCTACTGTCTCTCATAATAGCGTTCATTTCAGCGTCGGGTGATCGCGATTGTGATGTAACTCGCAATAAACCTAATTGTCCTCCTTCTTCGGGGGGACATTCTTCTCAGCCACAGACGTTACTTCCCACGGCTGCATCTTAGGGTAAGAAACCCCATGATCAGCTACGGGTTCAGAATTCCCGCTAGTCTTTCGATAACCCGCTCCCAGTGCTTCGTCCACCTTAATATACTTGTTGATTTCCTGAAGGAGCTTTCCCAAGGTGGACGGTGGCTCTTCACAAGGCTTGCCGAAAGGCCGCACGGTCCAAGGACCTGTTGCAAAATACCAATTTTGTCGAGCTCTAGCTGGATACCCCGAGTGGTTCTGTTAAACTTCTCTATGAAAGACTGGAGACTCATCTTTGTTAGGATATACTTCAAGCTATATGGTTCCTACCTACTTCGAGGCGGTCGTACATTTGGAGCAAATTGCTTAGATAAAGCCAGAATGAATTCTCCATACGACTGTATGGATCAGGCCGGCAAGTTCTTGAACCAGGTCTTGGCATCGCCCTGTAATCCGGCCGCGAAGATGCGGCACTTCAAAGAGTTAGAAGCCCGAACTGTCCCCATTCTCAACTCAAGATCTGCGACGTGATCGACCAGATCTCCATCGCTGCGAAATGTCGGCAACCCCACAGGGTTGTTGTAATGTCGATCAAGGACTGCCGCCTAAATCTCTTCAGAAAAAGGGAACATCAAATCTCCAAGTGCGGCGGAGACACCTCCAGACCGTTGGGATGATGCCTAGGCCACATGCAGATTATGCCACCAATCATCATCCTTGCTCCACCTGATCGGGGCATCCATGGCTCGATCAAATAACTCAGGGTTGCGCCCAAGATCGGGCACGCAATCCCTCTGCGTTCGCACGGTCTCCAACTCCATGATGAGTTCGTCAATGTGTCTTTGCATTTGTTCCTGATCAGTCCCAGGAACGGCAGTTGGGATTCTAATTGGAGTAGGTGGAGTAGATTGATACCTCTACCTCCTCATCGTCACTGTGCGCTTGATAATCTCCTCTTGATCGAAGCTTCGCGCGTCAGGGTCGCTTTCGTACCCTCTATTTGCTAGAACATGGCTTGAAGTAGCCGGTGGTTCTGTTCCACTCCTTTATGACGTAACTTCGATCATTAGTTCCCGACAACAGCTTCCAGGTCCTGTAGAGGGAACATTGACGTTGGAAGGCTGTTGGGAAGCGTATCACTATTGTTCGTCAAAGTTCCGGTTGCCATGCCTTTGATTATCCTATCCCAGGTAGAAACCTCAAATGGGGATTAGAAACTCGTCCCCACGGACGTCGCCAGACTGATGTGGTCTAAAAATCAGGGGTATCAACTGTTGTCATGTTCGTTGCAAGACGAACTTGGTTTTAATTTGTTTAGTATGGGTGAAACGATTGTGAATAAAATAGAAAAGGACTGGCAAATTTAGAGTGGAAAACTCCTGAAAGATGGGGAAAAAACTACTTGACTAAGAGCAAGAAATTCCCTTAGTCGATTCACTAATCAAACCGTCCATTATAAAGTGTGATGGTTAATTCTAGAATCACAAGGTAGAGGAAGAACATAAGAAAATACAGCAAGAGCCGAGAGGGGAATCCTTTCTTCCGTTTCCGAAATGTTCCTTTTATACGCCTCCCAAGCTGTGTGAATACTAGGATGTCGTTTTGTGCTTGTCCCATGCGGCTAGGTCGGCCCATGTCGGTCGAGAACACCGCCAGGCGTGACCCTATATGGCTGCGCGGCGTCAGGCCTTTCGGCGCTGCTAATCGATTGTCTCCTGACCGGAGGAAGGTTCGTACGACTCTGTCAGACACTTCTCTGACAGGGTTGTTAGAGGTTGTTATCACATGTTGAGAAATGTAGATGGCCCAAAGCGCAGTCTACGCGATCTGCACCGATCGGTCCCGATGAGGGGAAACCCGCACGATTCTGGCCTTCGTTCCCTAATCACTATGCACGGGCTTTCGAGCCCGTTTGTTTTCGTCGGGCGGCCCGTTCACGGAAGTTTGATCTGGGGACTCCAAGTTTGGCTTATGTCACTTGGGCTGGCCTGACAAGGCTTAGGCCTATCCTGGTTCGTGGTACCGGGTTCCGAATGTCTCATCAATGACAATTCTAGGAAGTGTTGGATATATCTAATGAAGCAAAAATCAGAGGTGTTTTCCATATATTGACAGTTTCAAGCAATGGTAGAAAGACAAAGCGGACTCAAAATAAAAGCATTAAGAACGGACAAGGGCAGAGAATTCACACAAATCCAATTTAATGATTTTTGCAAGGAGTTAGGCATTCTTAGATCCCTTACGGCAGCAAGAACACCACAACAAAATAGGGTTGTGGAACAAAGGAATAAAACAATATTGAACATGATTCGTTGTATGCTAAAAACAAACAATATGCCTAAAGAATTTTGGGGTGATGAAGCAAATACTGCATGTTATCTCTTGAATAGATCAATTACAAGAAGCTTGAATTGAGTAACACCAAATGAGGCATGAAATGATGTCAAACCCGATGTTTCTCACTTAAGAGTGTTCAGGTGCTTGGCTTATGTGCATATTGCAGACGAAAGTAGAAGGAAATTGGATGAGAAATCACAAAAAATGGAATTTATTGGATATGATCAAAACTTCAAGGCTTATACGTTGTTTGATCCGGACAAGACAAAAATAATTATAAGTAAAGATATTGTTTTTTATGAAACTTCAAGATGAGATTGGAAGACTTTAACGAGTGAGTATCAACCTTATAGTTATTCTCAAAGGGACTAGATCGATTTTGATGAAAAATCATAGATGAATCATCAATCTGATCCGGATTCACCCATAAGAGTTAGGATACAGCCACAAGATCATATGGAGGTGATACCATGCAGTCCAAGAACATAACCATATGACATAATTGATCCAAATTCTATTGATTCAAATGGTGGAAGTTCATCATGGATTGTAATTCGAGGAAAAAGAAGTCTTCAAGATATATATGAGAGAACACAATCAATGATGGAAGTGAACAATTTCAACCACTTTTATTTGTTGATTGATACTGAGCCTCTCAATTATCAAGAAGCTATAAAGATGGTTGAATGGAGAAAAACAATGGATGAAGAAATAAAGTCTATTGAACAAAATGATACATGGAAATTGATTGAAAAACCTCCTAACAAAACTGCTATATGAGTCCAATGGATCTATAAAATCAAAAGAAAAGCGAATAGTGATATTGAAAGGTACAAAGCAAGACTGATTGTCAAGAGATTCAAACAAAAAGAAGGTATTGATTTTGATGAATTTTTTGCACCAATGGCTATGTTAGAAACAGTCCGTTTGATGATCGCTTTGGCAGCACAACATAAATGGAAAATTTTGCAACTTGATGTGAATGCTGCATTTCTAAATGGATTTTTGGAGGAAGAAGTTTATGTTGATCAACCACCAGGATATATAGTTAAAGGATGCGAAGACAAGGTTCTAAAGCTGAATAAAGCACTTTATGGGTTGAAACAAGCTCCATAGACTTGGAATAATAGAATTGATACTTATTTTAAGGATAAAGGTTTTTCCAGCTCCACATGAGCATTCTTTGTACATCCGTGTAAACAAGAATGCTGGAATTTTAATAGTATGTCTTTATGTGGACGTTTTAATAGTAACCGGAAGTGAAGGGGCTGAAATTGAAGGTTTCAAAGCTGAAATGAAGAGAGAATTTGATATGACTGATATTGGCTTTATGAATTTTTATCTAGGAATTCAAGTGAAACAAGAAGAAAACAGAATCCTTCATTGGTCAAGACATTTTGTAAAAGATATCCTTAAGAGGTTTCATATGAAGGATTGCAACCCCGTTGAGACTCCAATTGAATGTGGAGTTAAGTTTTCAATTGATGATCCTTCCGATAAAGTTGATGCATTAATGTACAAAAGTTTGATTGGAAGCCTAAGATATCTAACAAGTACAAGACCACATTGTTTTTTCAGTTGCAATTGTAAGTAGATTCATGGAGACACCAACAGAGTTACATCTTAAAGCTGCTAAAAGAATATTGAGGTACATTAGTGGAACAACTAGCCTCGTAATGTGGTACGGATGTGCTGAAAATTTCGAATTATATGGATATAGTGACAGTGATTGGGTTGGTAGTCAAGATGATTCAAAAAGTACAACCGCATTTACATTTTTCTTTGGAGATTCAGTTGTGATTTGGAGTTCAAAGAAACAGTCTATTGTTACATTATCTACATGTGAAGAGGAGTATGTTGCTGCAAATGCATGTGTGTGTCATGGCATTTGGCTTAGATATGTTCTAGACAACATCGGTTTCCTTGTGATGAGCCAACAAAGTTATATATTGATAACAAGTCGGCTATCGCTCTCGGAAAGATTCCGGTGTTTCATGCTAGAAGCAAATATATTATAACAAGATTTCATTTCATTAGAGAATGTGTGAAAGACAAGAAAGTTGAATTATTCTATGTGAAGGGAGATGATCAAGTAGCTGAAATATTCACTAAGCCTTTAAAGAGGGCAACATTTATCCGGTTGAGAAGTCTACTCGGAATGAAGAAAATTTCTAATTAAGGGAGGATGTTGAAATAAGCTGAAATTTGAGCAATATAGGTGGTTAAGGAATAAATCTTTCATGAAAGATTGTGTCTTTTCATGAAATGATGTGTCTTTTAGAATAAAGTTAGATAGAAACTAGTAGTTATGATAAGATATGTGATGAAACAGAATGTAATACGTATGAAGTTTTATGAATAAAAGTACATTTTTACTTCATTCTCTTTGTGTTGATCATTGTGGCATTTTATCGAGCACCTTGCCTACAAGATGAATATCAAAAGAATTATATGATGTTTGTTCTTGGCTGATCGAAACACAATTCCTGCAAAAGCAAAACAGATTCAATAATCACATATACCTCCAACAGTTTCTATGTTTTTTGGTGTGTTT
The DNA here is from genome assembly GCA_009725065.1 of Utricularia reniformis. Taxonomy (NCBI): domain Eukaryota; kingdom Viridiplantae; phylum Streptophyta; class Magnoliopsida; order Lamiales; family Lentibulariaceae; genus Utricularia; species Utricularia reniformis. The sequence goes on from RWGZ01000937.1 coordinate 1,176,557, forward strand.
GCAAACTGAAAATCTACAGCCAGAATCGTTGTTCGAAGGCTGAAAAATTTCGGGTTTTGTAGAGCTATGCCGCTGTTGTTTTTGAAAGGACCAGAGGCTTAAGATTTGGTTTAGATCTAGCCGACAAGCTCCTCTATTGCTGCCGATTTTTTGGTTAAAACCAAAGTTGATTTTTGTGTTGGTTGTTGTATTTTGGTCGGGAAAAATATTGTTACAATAGAGAATTCAGTACTTTAAAAGAGACTGAAACACCTAAAAACAAAACATTTTTCTTAGGCCTTTAAAAAAAAACAGACCACTAAAGCATCGTGTATTGGTTCTTCCATCGTCGAGAAGCCTTCTACCCTAAAGTTATTCTGTTGAACCCAAAGATTCCTCAAGCTGATGACGTAAAAAATTCCATCATTGACAAACACAAAGATTCAGAAGGAGTTCAAATTACGTCATCAAGGGGAGTGTTGGAATATTGATGACGTAAAAGTGGAATGAAGAAAATTGGATCAAATCGCCTTGGGCTTCGAAGATTATGCAATGGGCGTTAGGACAAAATGTTATCTTTAAATATGTATGTTATGTATTAGGGTTTTATGAATTTGAAATTTTAGTTCCAAAAAACAGCCATTACGTTTCCTCTACAAACTTCTGGCAGCCCCTTTTTCCTTTCATTTCCGTTGCGCTGGAGGTCTCGTAGCCAGATAAATGGTTACGAGGTCACCGCCTAAACCGAACATATAAGTTCTCACAGTATTGTTGGAATTTGATTGAGAGGAAGCCTTTGTCCTTTGTTATAGGGTTTCTATTTTTTCCTGAATTGTGGACTCTGTGAAGAAAATATCCACGTTGGATCAACCAACCAGAATCTGAAGAACAAAATGATGATTGAGATATGGATACTTGAACACATAAGAGCAGATGAGTAGGTTACCCAACCTTGTAGTTGGTATATTCAATTATGATCATGTATGTATAAAAGGAACGGTAGAAGAAGATGAAACTAATGAAATCCGTTTATCTTCATGTATGTTTTGTCATGAATACAAAACCAGTTTCCAATTCAATTGTATACATGGTATCGGAGCAAGGTTCCTACTCCGCATAAAGCTCTTACAAAACAATGATAGACGGTTCGCCAAAGAGAGACTCAGGCAAAATCGTTGTCGCTGCCGCTCCAATTTACGATCCATTGCGTTTAGCAGGGCATGATGCACCAAACCAAATACTGGTCACCAGCTTGCTTAACAGCAGAAACTACCGAAGCTGGAGACAAGCAATGGAATTGGCCCTGTACTCCAGAATGTAACTTGGTTTCATTAATGGACAAGTAGCTCCACCAGAGTCTCGAAAATCAGAATATCCACTTTGGAAATCCGTGGACTCCGTGGTGCGTTCTTGGCTCTTAAATGCGATGACTCCCGAAATTTTAGAGTCCTTCATATACGCCTCAAACACCCATTTACTTTGGAAAGAAGTAAAGGAACGGTTTTCAGAAGCAAGTGGCCCATTGTTCTCCAAGCTGCAGTGTGAGATCATCACCACCCTACAAGGAAACATGAGTGCCACATTATACTTCAACAAACTGAGCAAACTCTGGGAGGAATTGAGTAGAATTTTACTGATAGCAGTTTGTAATTATGAGGCCAACAGGACATGCACCTGCAATGTCGGAAAGAAAAACATTGAACGGGAGAATTTTATCAAAGTAACACAATTCCTTGGAGCATTACATGAATGCTACGGAGGAGCTGTCAACCAGATCCTGATGATGGAGCCAGTGCCGCTCCTGAGCAAAGCTTTCGCCATGATATGCAAAATCGAACAACAAAAGGAGAATCAAATTGCGACTGAAGTAAGTGTGGCAATGGCCATTAAAACAAGTGAGACACAAAAAAAAGCCACTACATGGAACTCAAATGCTCGAAAGGAACACAATGGATCAAAGGGGACACATCACCGATGATTGCTTCCTAATCAAAGGAATTCCAGAATGGTATAAGCAACTGCGGAAAACACAAGGAAGGGGAATTCCAAAGGAATATGCTAACCTGGCAACAGCAACACCCTTAGATGAATGCGATGGAGAAACATCCAAAAGTGCTGAGGATGTAAAAGCTGTGAATTTGGTGGGTCACTTCGACTTTGCAGGTAACTCAATTGCTTTATCTAACCATTGCATTTCCTCACAAAGAAGTCTGAGTTCTTGGATTATAGACACTGTGCTACAAACCATATGTGCAATAATCCCTCCTTAAACTCGACTTCTGAAACCTTGAATAACAAACTCCCTATAGTTCTTCCTGATGGTAGAATCCAATCAGTTAACCGAAAGGGCACCATCTTCCTCAGTCATAACATCGTACTACATGATGTGCTTTATGTGCCCTCTTTCAAATTCAATCTGCTTTCAGTTTCAAAACTCACCCATACTAATCAAGTTTCTTTTCTCTTCTCTGCAACCAAATGTGACATACAGGACCCGAAGAATTCTAAGATCTTAGCCACTGCAGAGATCAAACAATGACTATATGTTTTTGACTCCCCTATTTTTTGTATCCAGCAAAGGCCACTTGGACCCTTGGAAGAAAGGAGTCATCATAGATGTCTTAATTCCAATGCTTTTGTAAACATTTCTAATGATTCTCCTAGCTTATTGGATATATCAAAAGAAACCTTTTGGTTGTGGCATTCACGATTAGGACACTCGAATCACAAAGTTCTTGAAACCCTCTCCAAACGACATAATCTAGACACAAAAGAACCTTGTGATGCATGTAATTTGGGAAAAATGCACAGATTGCCATTTTATAAAAGTTCAATTCGTAGTCAAACGACCTTTGAACTCATCCATATCGACCTCTGGGGACCTTATCAAAATCGTAGTTTGCAAGGGGCTCGGTATATGCTAACTATAGTCGATGATTATAGTCGGGTGGTGTGGACATACGTGATGAATGGAAAAGACGAAACTAAAACCATACTAGCCTCCTATCTGAAAATGGTCAATGTCCATTTTTCAAGTCAAGTTCGTACAATTCGAACCGATAATGGGGGAGAGTTCCTAAACCATCAATGCCTTAACCTATTCCAAACCAATGGTTTAATTCATCAAAAGATGACTCCCTACACACCCCAGCAAAATGGGGTGGTAGAACGAAAACACAGACATTTGGTGGAAATGGCTAGAACGCTGCTGCTCCATGCATCTCTACCCAATTCCTTTTGGGGAAAAGCACTATTAACAACAACTTACTTGATAAATCGAACACCCTCCCCTCTACTCAACTGGGAATCCCCTTTCAACCGACTATACAAAAAGGACCCAAGCTACTCCCACCTTAGAACCTTTGGTTGTCTAGGGTACGTAACCAACAACAAACCACACAGAGATAAACTAGATGCACATGGAATAAAATGCTCTAGGTTATTCTCAAGACCGAAAAGCTTACCGTATGTTCGACCTCGAAAACAAAAGATTGATCTTCTCCTGCGACGCCAAGCTCTATGAGGACCATTTCCCTTATCAGGCGCACACTGGAATGGAATCACCTTCATCTCAGTGTCTGCCTATGATCCCTGATCAAAATCCAGAGAACTTCCACACATCGCCTGTAATAAATTTTGAAACCCTCAAACCCGCTGCTCCATTTGAAAATAACTCGATTGAGGATATGCCCATGGAAGAAGCACGTGACCAACCAGCTTCTAATCCCCCACCTAAGACATTCTTGAGACGGAGTCAACGTGAGTCAAGACCACCCAAATGGCTGCTGGAATACGCAGCCAACACTCAAATTGCTCCAAAAAATCCAACCCCATTCACACCTCCAGCTTATCCATTCATTCATGAACCGAACCTACCAACTGCACATATGGCTCTCTTGGCAACAGTGGATGCAATCAGAGATCCTCATACCTATGAGGAAGCAAGGAAACATGATCACTGGAACATGGCCATGAAGGAGGAGCTACAAGCGCTTGAGCAGAATAAAACATGGGAGTTTATACAACTTCAGTCCAACAAAAGAGCGATAGGGTGCAAATGGGTGTACAAAACAAAAGTGCATGCAGACGGATCTATCTCTAAGCACAAAGCACGACTCGTGGCCAAGAGGTAGAATCAAATCGAGGGACTTGATTGCAATGATAACTTCTCTCCAGTAGCAAAAGAGGTCACAATTCGATTGATGATTGCGTTGGCAACAGCTTATGGATGGGAATTGTATCAATTGGACGTATACAACGTCTTCTTGCATGGATACTTAGAAGAGGAAGTGTACATGGATTGCCCGAAGGGAGTGGAGTCATCACCTCCAGGTATGGTCTGTTAGCTGAATCGTTCTTTGTATGGGTTGAAACAGACTTCGTGGCAGTGGAACATTGAGCTCACTGGAAGCTTGCTATCATATGGATTCCGACAATCAAAACATGATCACTGCTTATTCATAAAGGGATAAGGGGACAACTTGCTGGCTCTGGCAGTGTACGTGGATGATGTTCTATTGATGAGTAAGGATGCAGAGCACATGAAGGCAGTAAAGAAGCATCTCGATGTCACTTTCAACATCAAAGACTTGGGAAAGGCAAGTTACTTTCTTAGGCTGGAAATCAATCAATCAGACAGAGGAATATTTATGAATCAACGGAGGTATATCCTGGATATCACCCATGATGTGAAGTTAGATGGGGCAAAACCTGTAAATGTTTCTTTGCCACCAGGATTGAGACTAAAGGAAGAAGACTCTGATCTGCTAATCCATCCAGAACAATATAGAAGGTTAGTGGGTCGACTTCTATAACTTAGCTTCGCCCGGCCAGATATTGGATACGCAACGCATCAACTGAGCCAATTCATGCAAAGACCTGCCAAGGCTCACTGGGAAGCAGCGCACCACGTCGTCAGATATCTCAAGGGGACTCCGGATAAGGGACTCTTCTGTGAGAGGGGACCAGAGTTAACTATCCAGGGATTTTGCGATGCGGATTGGGCATCATGTATGGATACAAGGAGATCACTTACTGGATACGGGATCATGCTTGGGCGCTCATTGATCTCTTGGAAAACAAAGAAACATGCAACGGTTTCCCGTTCCACAGTGGAAGCGGAATATCGAAGCATGGGAGCTCTGGTATGTGAACTGAAGTGGATAAGCTATTTGCTAAAGGACTTTCAGGTGTGTTTTGCATTGCCAATTGAAGTATTTTGTGACAATAAGGCAACCATTCAAATTACGTCAAACCCGGTGTTTCATGAACGAACCAAACACCTGGAAGTCGACTGTCACCTGGTAAGGGATCAATATAAGGAATGATTCATAAAGTTGACGCATGTCAAAACGATGGAGCAACCTGCAGATGTTTTTACAAAACCATTACCAATTAAGGGATTATGTGACTGCATGCATAAATTGGAAATTTAGGAAAGGATGACATTCCAACGTGAGGGGAGGCTGTGAAGAAAATATCCACGTTGGATCAACCAACCAGAATGTGAAGAACAGAATGATGATTGAGATATGGAGACTTGAACACATAAGAGCAGATGAGTAGGTTACCCAACCTTGTAGTTGATATATTCAATTATGATCATGTATGTATAAAAGGAACCGTAGAAGAAGATGAAACTAATGAAATCCATTTATCTTCATGTATGTTTTGTCATGAATACAAAACCAGTTTCCAATTCAATTGTTTACAGACTCCTACTGATTTCTGCAGATGGAGTCCCCAACGAAGACGACACGCCTGTTCTCACCACGCCGGAGAAAATTGATTGCATCAAATCTACACAATCAAACATCAATCCCACCCTTAAATTAAGCAATATTTTTATTAAAAAGTAAACAATGGAAGAAGAAAAAGCAATCAAAACAATTTCTCATGCCATACCTTGTAAGATCGCATCCACTAGGCTGCCACCGCCATTTCTAGTACCCTAAATCTAGTCGACCGTTGCGGTGACAGCGAGAACCCGGATCAAGAAAGGGGCAAATCTCGGAGTACCTTTTTTCTTACCGATCTTCTTCCCACACCCACTTCCGATAAGAATGATCACAGAATTCTGTTTCCGAGACAAGTTTCGCACGAGAAAAGAATCCGATGGTGGTTACAGGATTCCGATCTAACGGCGTCAAGAACCTATAACCGAGAAGGGATAATAGAATTAATAAGAAAACAGTCAATGAGAGATGAATTTTCTTGTTGAGTTGGTTACAGAAGTGAGGGCCGTGATTGAGTTTCAACTTTCAACTAATTACAGCTGTAATATTGCCCAATCCTTGACCTCTAAACCCTAATGCAATGCAGGATATCTTAATTACAAATTAATTGTTTTTAGATATATTGATGAAATTAGCTCTAAGTAGGGAACTTATAATACATGCCATAATAAATGGCATTTTCCAAAAATACATTCATTTTCAAATCAAACTTTCTAAACTACACTATGTTTTAAAACCTTTCATAAATACATTTTTTTTCTTATTCTTAATTATTTAAATGATAAAAAATACATTTTTATAACAACAAAAAATTTAAGGGTATTTTTTATAAATTTAAAAATACATGATTACATATTTCAATAAATACATATAATGAAATCAATGTTTTAATATTGGTCAACCAAAATTGAGAGGCACCGTTATTTTAATTGTTACCGTCCGATATTGTGTTTTCGAGTCGAGTCTAGATTTTTCCGGGTTTGACCTAAAAAAACAAAATATATATATATATAAATTTATTTGTTTTAAAAAATAAAATAAATTTTGATACATGTCCGTCTACCTGGCATGCTGATCCATAACAGAACAAAATTCCGATCGATATGAAAACATTTTATGAATTAAGATATAACCTACAAACATCTCTAACCATCATAATTATTATGGTCCCTTTTTAGATGTACTAACAGTCGTCCGGTTCGTTAAGAAACGAACTCGGTTTTGATTTGTTTTTAGTGGGCGAACGATTAAGAAACTGAAAACAATAATGCGGCACAACAATTTATAGTGGAAAACCCCGTGAAATGGGGTAAAAACCACTTGAAAGTGAGTAGGGATTGCTCTCAGTCGATTCACTAATCAAGTAAAATGTTCAAATACAAGAAAAGTAGAGGCTAATTAAGATGACAAAGATAAGAAAGCGATAAGAATAATCCCGGCAGTGCAACGGCCTATTCTTCGCATCCAAAAGGTCCCGCTAAATCCGTCGTCAAGTTCTATATTTATAGGGCTGATGGCGTTTGAGATCCACGCCCTGTCACCGCCTCTGACAATTCCGTTGAACGTCATTATCGCTCGCTGTAAAACGTGGCTGGGACCAATGCGTGGAAAATGTGACAAGGCCTGAAGTGTGGAATATGTGGATAGGCCCGAGGCTTAGAACGCTTGACTGTAACCGTTTGGACCGACCCATTGGGTTGGTCCATAAGCATTCCTTGTTACGATCAACTGCATCTTCGGTCCTGACTTCTTAATGGACCATCGGGCTAGATAATCCAAATGGGCCAAAGTGACGATCTTGGGCCGCATTAGTTCGTCTTTAATCATTCGGGCTAGCCTCTTAGATTGGGCCTAACCCAATAGAGCGTACCCGGAGCCCTCATCACTAGCCCCTCGGATTTGTGTGACATCGTAGAGGTGATATAAAGCCGATAACATGACGGCTCAGGCACTTTCAGGACAGTTCCCGATGATGGAAAGCGTCCTCGGGACCGATCTCATACTTGGGCAAATTTGGAAATTTGATTTTTTAATTGCAAGTTAGCGTATCGGTTGCCTCTTTTTCGTGTTATTTTTATTTAAACTGTAAAATTCCTATTTATGCCTTTACGTATTCTATTAACTGACAGGCGTGCTCTGCGGGTGCAGACTGCGATTGCCTGTCGTAATTCTACGTGGCAATGCCTGATACGTCGGGATTTTACTATTTAAATCAGGGTTTCTGGGACTGTTCACCCCTACCGCCTAATTGCAAAAAATGGTCGATAGAGCAACCGTCGCGCAACATTCTCGCTTTTGCCTATCTCCGACCACTCTTACCCAGTTTTCTTAAGGTAACGACCATGGCTCCTCGTAAGGCTAGGTGTCCAACCATGTCCGAGTTAGATATTGAAGAGCTTAGATCTAAGTTCTCAATTCTCACTCATTACTCCATCTGGAAGGGAAAAGAAGATGTCCCTTGTTTCCTTCCAGCGGAAATGAATGTTCCGGCCAGTGCCTTACCCGTAAGTTATGCTTCCCTGAAGTGCAGGTTACGTTTTCCGCTACATCCATTTGTAGCGGGCGTGCTTCGGGAGATTCAATGCCCTACCTATGCCCTGTTCCTGGGTAGTTATGTATATATTGTGGCGTTTATCTTCTATTGCCACGAAAAGAGTGTAACCCCAACCTTAGAAAGTTTTTTCAATCTATTTCTGGTTGGGTCCCGAAGGGGTAAGGGCTTATTAGGGTGTTGCAAATTGTATTATATTGCGATGCGCACCAAAGAGTGCGCGATAGTAGATAAGGAAGAGTCCTTACTTGAGTGGGAATCTTGTTACATTTGGATAACATTCCCAAAGGATGACCTATTGAATGTGTGGCCAAATATATCCCATTCTCTCATAGGTAGATTGGACCGCACTAGGTTCAATCCCTCTTGTTCAGACATCGCAGCTACGATGGCGATGTTCCCTCCTCCCGAAGCACGTCTTAGGAGGGTGGACCTGCTTCGGGAAGGAGAGACTAATAAGAATAGGAATCCCTGGTAGGACTGGAGCCCCAGCCCCGAAGGGAATCTTTTCTTCCCCAGATCCATCTGAGGGATCGGGTATGAAATTAATTCTTATGTTACCATTCCTGATCCTCATGTACTTATTTTGCAGACTCAACCGAGACGATGCCAAGCTCCAGACTTAAGTGTATAGCTGCAGCTTCGGCTCATCCTTCTAGTGGATTCCAAGGAGCAACCAATAGTGCGGAGCCCTCTGATTCAGCGACGGGTGGTACACTGATTCCATCGGGGACGTCAACTGGAGGGATCCCCCCGATCAAGATCACCAGCGCAGGCACATTAACCCTGCGTGCACAGGGCAGCCCTCAACGGGAAAGGGGCATGCACCTCGGGTATTTAGAGTAGTAGAGGAGGTGATAATGGCTAGGATTCGCTCTTTGAGCCTATCCGGCCTTTACCGGATTGGAAGTAGTTCCCCAATTGGTGCTGGCACAATTGCTTTGTTACTTCAAGGAGCTATTCCTGTGGAGAAAGTCCTCCCCGGTCCCAGTTTAAGGGCCAAGGTCTCATTGCCACCGGTCCCCTTAGGTAAAGGGAAGAGAACGGCCTAAGTGAAAGCCCCGAAGATCGTCAAACGACTGAAGAAGGAGGACGTTTCTTCGGTCCCTACCAAGGGGATCGTTCTGAGGGAACCTGCCTCAGGCCCTAAGACCTAATCCGACTAGGGCTTTTGGGCCTGCTGGACAGGTTCAAGAAGGGGAAAATGTTGGCTTCCTAAAGGTGCGCCTTCCTCGAAGACTTCCACCTTTAAGGGGAGCAGAACCCAGACAACGTTCAGCCAGATGTGTCTGGGGAGGAATTGATTGAAGGCTTCCTCGACATCGCAACTAAGGTAAGCCTGCCGATTTTAGGGCCCAAAGGTTTATATTCTGACCTTGGCATCCTATGTAGATGTTGAGGAAAGGCTTCACCGCTGTGATCACCGTGGAAAAAAACCAGGGTGATCACGTTATATCCCAGGAAGTCCAAGACCAACTTGACCTTGAAAATAGGCAAGTTGGGATCAAGCATGAAGTCGTACCGAGACCGGTTGCATAATGAGTTGTTAAGGGCTGGGACCGAAATCTCACTCTTAACAAGTCAGATCTCTGAGCTGGAGATGAAATGGAAAGCATCTCAAGAGGATATGGAAGCCAAGCTATGGTCTAAGGACGATGAATTCAAACAAACCCAAGCTCAGGCCCAAGAGAAGAGGAATAAACTTAACGATCTTCTGCTTCGGGCCCAAGGAGAAAAATCGAGTTTGGAGGAGGAGTTGACTCAAGCTCGTGCTTCGGCTGAGAGTTCGGTCCGAGAAGCAGTTCTGGGATTCGCTAAATCCCCTTGTTATTCGCTTTGGCGGATAACATTCATGGGGCATACATTGCTAAGTATCTGGATAACATGCGACACCAGATTACGAAGCAATTCGGGCTTTCCCCAGAGGATGACAGGTGGAAAATGATCGATGCTCTGGAGAGGGATGGAAATTTTCAAGTAATTCCATCTTTGGAAGAGCCCGTTCTAGAGAATCATCCATTCTTCTATCTGATCGAAGAAATGGAGAGAGCAATTAACCAGAAAGTTGTCGATCAAGAGGAAGAGTTGAGGTAGCTCGCGGCCCTGACCGAACCGCAGGAGCAGAGAACGAAGGATAAGGAAGATGGGCAGGGTAGTTAGGATCAAACTGTATTTTTGTCCTGCTTTGTTCTTTACTTCTTATATAAACACCTTTCCCTCTCAACTTTATCTTTTTAAATGTTAGAATAAATTTTTGTAACTGGTCTTTTAGGTAAACTAGTATGTTTCATATTAACGAGTGTGTTTAAACAAGTGTAAGATCGGGGCTGTAACGACCTAGGAAAGTGACACAAAGAGAGAATTCGGACAGGTTAGACTCGCATTAATTATTGTTAAAAACATGTAATGAGGGGTAGTTTTGTAAATTAACGTAAGAAGAGGGAATTTTAGAAAGAGGGGTTAAAGGGTCATTTGGACAAGTTAAGAAACCTATAAATAGGAGTTGGATGGGAAAAGAAGGGTCATTTGACACGAAAAACATGAGAAAAATCGAGAGAAATCGAGATTATCGCGGAAATTGGAAACTGCCTGAAATTGTCGCGAAAATCAGGGGCAAGAGAAAATTATGGCGAAAATCGGGATGAAGGAAGGAATTATCGCGAAATCGGAGGACCGCTACAATATTATCGCGGAAATCAGGGCCGAAGAGTAAATTATCGCGGATTCAGGACCAAGAAGCAAATTATCGCGAATTCCGGGAGCTGTGTGCAATATTGTCGCGGAAAAGGACTGAGTGCAGGATTATCGCGAATTTCGGGAGCTGTGTGCAATATTGTCGAGGAAACTGACTGAGTGCAGAATTATCGCAAATATCAAGGACTTGCGTGTAAATTGTCGCGAAATTCAGCGCTGTGGTGCAATTATCGCGAAAATGAATGTNATCGGAGCATGGTACTGACATATGGCACAACGTTTAGTGCATTTCTTGGCATCTCCAAGCAATGTTGGCAAAAAATATTCAACTCTGATGATGCGGTGATATAAAGATCGAGCCCCTAAATGAATGCCGCATATCCCTTCATGAATATAAATCATGATGACTTCAGCCTTAATAGGGGATAAGCAACGTAGAAGCGGGCCCTCAAAACTTTTTTAAACAATAGTCCGTCAACCAGGGTAAATCTCTTAGCTCGGACTTCTATTTTTCTGGCATCTGAATTGTCTTCATGGAGATAACCTTTTGTCAGATATTTAATAAATGAGTCCATCCAATTGGGTTCCCCAGGAGATTTAGTAGCGCTAATATTCAAGCCCTGGAGTTCGTGACATAGAGCCTCAATTTCTTCAACTGACTGTTCGGTCACCGATATCTCGACCGAAATAGTGCTCGGCTCTATGTAAGGTATACCCGCGGCTAACCTGGCGAGTGCGTCAGCAACCTTATTTTGTTCCCGTGGCAATTGGTCAATAGAAAACTCATTGAATTTTTTGGATAACTCTAGGACTTTGGCACAATATAATTTCATTATCGGATCATTAGTTTCAAATCTCCATGCGAACTGTTTCACTACTAACTTTGAGTCTGAGAACATTTGCACTCTGCTAACTCCCATCTTTCGGGCCAGGGTCATTCCCGATAATACAGCCTCGTATTCTACCACATTATTTGTTCCAGCAAAGGAAAATTTAACTGCGGAATGAATGAGATCACCTTGTAGCGTTGTCAGGTTAATGCCCACCCCTCTTTCTCCGAAGGTCGACCTATCTACATGGACCGTCCAACGATCATCCTCTTGGTTTAGATATATGGCCGATCGGGTCAATTCAACCACAAAATCAGCTAGAACCTGAGCCTTGATCGTCCTTCGGGGCAAGAATTCCATATACATATCACTGAGTTTTATAGCCAATTTTGCTAGCCTCTCATTCAAATTCGGTTGTTTAAGGACCACTTTCAGAGGCTGGTCAGTGTAGACATAAACCGTTCGACCTTCAGAATAATGATTCATCTTAGATACAACTTTCTTCAAAGCCAGCATGAATTTTTCCAGGGTAGAGTATCTGGTTTCGGCAGACATCAGAGAATGACTTACATAATAAATGGGTCTGTGAACATCATCTCGGATGGTCACCAGAGTTGCGCTGACGGCAACTTCTGATACTGCAAGATACAACCCTATGGGTTCATCACAAGTTGGGCTCACCATCACCGGAGGAGTGCTTAAATAAGTCTTCAGCTCTGAAAGGGCATGATCGCATTCTTCGGTCCAATCTTGATGATTTGCTTTTCTTAGCACTTTGAAAAAAGGCAGAGCCCGGTCTGTGGATTTTGAAATAAATCTGTTTAGCGCAGCGAGTCGGCCAGTAAGCCTCTGAAATTCTCTTTTGTTTCTTGGAGGTTGCATATCGATGATAGCCTGCACTTTCTCAGGGTTAAACTCTATGCCTTTTTCTGAAACGTAATATTCTAAAAATTTTCCACTTCGGATCCCAAAGCAGCATTTGTTTGGATTTAGTTTGAGCTTATATTTGCGGCATACTTCGAAACAACGAGACAAATAAGAAATATGATCTTCATCATTCATAGATTTAACAATCATGTCATCAACATATACTTCCATCATATGGCCGATCAGCTCTTTAAAGATTTTGTTGACCAACCTTTGATATGTTGCTCCAGCATTTTTCAAACCGAAAGGCATGACCACACAGCAATAAACACCATCTTCGGTCATGAATGATGACTTCTTCTGATCTTCTTCAGCCATAAAGATTTGATGGTACTCGGAGTAAGCATCCATGGTACTCATCATTGTGCTACCAGACACAACATCTACCAGTCGGTCAATATGCGGCAGGGGCAACGGATCCGACTCACAGCTTTTGTTAACATCGGTGAAATCAATACACATCCGTCATTTCCCATATGGCTTGGAAACCACTACCGGGTTTGCAACCCATTCAGTATAGTGGATTTCTCTGATGAATCCTGACCGTAGCAGTTTGGTCACCTTAGCCCGGATGATCTCGATTTTTCCAGGAGAATAGCGTCTCATCTTCTGCCTAACATGCATTGTTCCATGCTCGGTGTTGATCCAATGCTCACTATTGGATCAGTCAATCCCCGGAACATCGTCCGTTGTCCAGACGAATATATCCACATGGCTTCTCAGCAGGTGGATCAACTTCTTTTCAAAAGCAGGGGTTAAGTGTGCCCCGATGCGAATAGTTTTGGTTGAGTCATCCTCAACCAGATTAATCAGTTTGAACCTCACGGGTTCCATTGCTTGCCTCGGGTGCGGCGGCTCTTCCAACAAATCCACCCGGGCCTTCTTAACAGGTGCCAAAGTTCGGCATGAGCTCATGTAGCATTGTCTAGCTACTTTTTGATCACTCTTTACAGAAATAACTCCATGAATAGAGAGGAATTTGAACATCATATGATAAGTAGATGGGACCGCCTCGAACTTACTGAGGTCGGTCCGTCCGATAATGGCATTGTAAGTCAAGTCGACATCAACGACAATGAATTCCAAATCCTCTGATCGGTCCTTGGATGGTTCTCCAAGGGTAATTGGGAATAAAATCTTCCCGCATGGAATGACACTTCTCTGGTCGAACGATCAAAGAGTTATATTAGCGATCGGGAGGTCATGAGCAGCTGCTCCCAACATTTCAGCAATTTCGCGCTTCATCAAATGGCACAAAGCCCCGGTGTCCACTAAGATCCTGTGGACCCGACGGTTCCCAATGATTCAGTAATGGTAAGGGGATCATCACATGAATAGATAATCCCTTCCCGATCGGCCATAGTGAAAGTGATGTCCTCCCCGAAGGGAGGGGACCGCTCAGCTGGATCGTACTTAACCAGCGCCAAAATTCGGAGCTCTCTGCGGAGTCTCCGCGCGTTGTCCTCTTTCGGTCCCGGACCGATTCATTTATTCTCAAACCACCGGAGATAACATAAATATCTCCGGCTACTTCCCTGGGTGCCGCCTGGTTTTGAGAAGGTTGGGTACCCGTTTCAGCGGGTGGAGGAGCGACTTGCTCCTGTCTTCCACCCTCGTTTTGCGGGAGTCTGCCGCCACGGCCCCACCATCTTCTTCTTCAGCCCTGACCACGGTTCTCTCGACCGTGTTGGCCTCTGTCTTGTTCTGGAGGAGGAGACCGTCGGTCCACCATCCGATTATTATAATTTGGGGGTTGTCCTCAATTATCACTTGCCTGCGGCCTGTGATGATCGTCACCCTGGTGGCCCTTTCGGGGGGATTTAGCTCGTTTGCCCTTCTGACCATTCCGGTCGGGTCTTTCTTTATTCATTACCGCTACTGTCTCTTTCAACAGCGGGCACTTTAAAGTCGGGTGATTGCTGTTATGATGCAGTTCGCGATACACCCGATCGTTCTCCTTCTTCGGGGGGACGTCTTTCTCAGCTGCAGCCGCTACTTCTCGCGACTGCTTCTTAGGGTAGGAAACCCTATGATCACCTGCGGGCTCAGAGTTCCCGCTAGGTTTCCGATAGCCTAGCCCCAGCGCTTCATCCACCTTAATATACTTGTTGATTTTCTGAAGAAGTTTTCCCAAAGTGGATGGCGGGCTCTTCACTAAACTAGCCGAAAGGTCGCACGGTCCCAAGACCTGCTGTAGAATATCAATCTTGTCACAGAGCTCAAGCTTGATGCCCCGGGCGGTCCTATTGAATTTCTCCATGATGGAACGAAGACTCATTTTGGCCGGGATGTATTTCAGATGATATAGTTCCTGCCTGTTTCGAGGCGGTCCTACATTTGGAGCGAACTGCTCGGAGAAAGCCAAAATAAATTCGTTATACGACTGTATGGATCGGGCCGGCAAATTTTTGAACCAAGTTCGGGTGTCGCCTTGTAATCCTGCCGCAAAGATGCGGCACTTCAGCGAATCTGAGATCCGAACCGTTCCCATGCTTAACTCAAAATCAGCAACGTGATCGATCGGATCACCATCACCGCGAAACGTCGACAACCCCTCAAGGTTGCGATAATGCCGATCTGGGAATGCCGCCCAAATCTCTTCGGAAAAGGGAAGCATCAAATCTCCCAATGCGGCGGACACACCTTCAGATTGTTGGGATGATGCATGTACCGCGTGCATATTATACCACCCGTCATCATCTTTATTTGGCCTAATCGGGGCCTCCATGGCCCTATTGAATAAACCAGGATTGCGCCCCAGATTGGGCTCGCAATCCTTCAGCGCACGCATGCCCTTCAACTCCCTAGTGATCTCGTCGATTCGTCGCTGCATATGCTCCTGGTCATTCTAGGAGCGAGAGTTAGAGCTCTGACCGGGGGAGGAGGAGTGGATCGATATCTCGGCCTCCTCGTTGTTACGCCGCGCCTGATGATTTCCTCATCATCAGTGCTACGCTCATCAGGGTCGCTCTCGTACTCTCTACTTCTTGGAACAGGGCTTGAAACATCCGGTGGTTCTGTCCCACTTCTCTCCGACGTAATATCTAGTACCACCTTCCTGACGACAGCTTCCGGATCCTGTAAAGTGAATGTTGGTGCTGGGAGTCTGTCCGGAAGCACGTCACTGTCGTTCGTCGAAGTTCCAATTGCCATGCCTTTGATTATCCTATCCCCAGTAGAAAACTCAAATGGAATTAGAGAATCGTCCCCACGAACGGCGCCAAACTGTTATGGTCCCTTTTTAGGGGGTACCAACAGTCGTCCGGTTCATTAAGAAACGAACTCGGTTTTGATTTGTTTTTGGTATGAGAACGATTAAGAAACTGAAAACAGTAATGCGGCACAACAATTTATAGTGGAAAATCCCGTGAAATGGGGAAAAAACCACTTGACCAAGAGCATGGATTGCTCTCAGTCCATTCACTAATCAAGTAAATGTTCAAATACAATAAGAGCAGAGGCTTATGAAGATGACAAAGATAAGAAAGCGATAAGAATAATCCCGGCAGAGTAACGGCCTATTCTTCGCATCCAAAAGGTTATGCTAATTTCGTCGTCAAGTTCTGTATTTATAGGGCTGGTGGCGTTTGAGATCCACGCCCTGTAACTGCCTCTGACAAGTCTGTTGAATGTCATTATCGCACGCTGTAAAACGTGGCTGTGACCGATGCGTGGAAAATGTGACAAGGCTCGAAGCGTGAAACACGTGGAGAGGCCCGAAGCTCAGAACGCGTGACTGTAACCATTTAGACCGATCCATTAGGTCGGTCTGTATGCATTCCTTATTACGACCAACTCCACATTCGGTCCTCACTTCTCAATGGACCTTCGGGCTAGTTAATCCAAATGGGCCAAAGTGATGATCTTGGGTCGTATTAGTTCATCTTTAATCATTGGGGCTAGCCTCTTAGATTGGGCCTAACCCAATAGAGGTTACCTGGTCCCAGAACCCTCATCAATACTGTTTGTTTTTTTGCCCTTGATGTTATAGCATCTGATTTTCTATTAAGTTGAAAAATATTTTTTCCGTTAGTATGAGTGATATTCAAAGGAAGTAAATAAGACTCGTTTGAAAAATTATACAAAATTGACATCTGATGTTCGAGAATTGTGCATAAAATATAAAATATTCACGAATTCGTTAGAGTGCAATGGTAAACGGTATTGGAAACTTGCGGTGTTTTATATGCATTTAATTGAAGTTGGAAGATTATAAATATATATTTTGTTCAAAAAACATATCATATTTACGATTTCGTGCATTGAAGTGCATGTATTTTACACAACCCGTAAGTTGGTGCCGTAGGCAAGCGTCACCCATTTCGTACTTCCCCATTCGTATAGTTTATTATTTTTATCTTTACATCTAAAAAAATTGGCTTTGTTGTCAAGTACATTGGATGTTGAGCATATGATATTAAATTATTTTTTAATGTCAATAGTGATACTAAAAATGTTAAATTTGATTAGTGGCAAGTTAATATGTGGGATCATGATGTGTTTAGTCTCTTTCATGATTTAAATAAATTTGATTCTAAAATTTTAATTTTTCATTTAGAGTTCTCAAAATTTCATAATTGCTCTCCAAAAATTTCTAATAGTAGCAATTTTGATTCTCAAAGTTTGTTTAAAACAATACTAATCCGCAAATTTTATCCCCAAAGTTTGTAAATTTTTGAATAATTGATCATTTCTAATTTGAACATAGTTAAGTGGGCAACTACTCTTCTACTCTAATACTTTAAATTGAGTTGGTATTTCTATTTAGCGAAATTGGTCATTTCAAATTTTATCCGGAATTCCGCATCGGTCCGGATCGATATGAGCGGTATGGCCGGTATCAAATATTATATTAATTTATTTTTTAAAAAAATAATCATATTTAATTAGTTTTTTAGGGTCGAACCTGAAAAAAACAGGGAATTGACCCTAATACCCGATACCGGGCGGTACGAAAAAAAATGATATGAAAACATTGATTTTAACACATATTTGGTGCCTAAATGTTTATGATTTTGGCAAATTAGGTTTTAAAAATGTAATTTCATGCCAAATTGAACAACCAATTTGCGAAACTTTAATTTTATACCAATTGAAATTAAATTGATCCACAAACTTTACTTATTGATATAGTTCCAAATCGGCTTGCCTCATGAGTTCCATATTGATATAATTTTGGTGTATTTTTCTACATATTACGGGATCTAAGATGACCTGACATGCTTTCTGATATATTTAAGACAATCTTTAATTATACATGGGTATATAGTCCGGTACGTTAAATATTGAGTGACATTTGGTAATTTGTTTGATACCACCTGTTACTTAGTTTTAGGATTGAATATTGAGTTTTTTCGAGAAATACCCTAAAATAATATTTTTAAGTTATTTTAAAATATTAATAATTATTAACTTATTGGGATCTATGTTTGTGAACCCGTGGTTGTCACATGGAGAAATATAAAGAAATTCACCTCGAAAACTATGTAGCCGGCTCACTATTCGGGTATCGGCGTGCTGTCAGACCAAACGATTCACAAATAAATATTCGTATCTGAACGATATTCTAGTCAATATGAAAATATTTTTTAGATATTGATATTGGATAGGGGTATCTTCACAACTCTTACATGCTAAAGAAGATGTGACACTTTTCCGGAATATTTTCTTAACATAACTAAAATTAAGTATTTATTTAGTTGATATTTGAAAATCTAAGTCCATTATTTTTAACATAACTAGCATAATTTAGAGAAAATTGCATATTTAATCGCCAAAGTTTGGTGATTTTGACAAATTTGATCCCCAAATTTTTATTTGTAATTTATAGTCATTATACTTTGATAGTTTGTCAAAAGTGGTCCTTATAATTTCATAAATTTGATTTCTATGTGGCAAAATTAGTTTCAAATTTTAAGGATCATTTTCGCTACATACATTAAATTTTGAGTACTTGATTTGACAAACTTTACAAAATATGAGGATAAATTTTGCAAAAAATACAAAGTTTGAGTACTAATTTTACCTCCAAAAAACTTTGAAGGCTAAATTTGCCAAAATAAAGAAAGTTTGAGTAACAAATTTGTCAAATCATACCAACTATAAAACCTTAAATATCATTCGCCCTTTTATTTTAACAAGTGTTGCAATCAAGTTGTACATAAAAAACAAGGTGGGGTGAAAATATTGTGATAATTTTCATCACAATATTGCTATAATTTATGTTTTTATAATTTGGGAACAAAATTGTCATACAATTCAATGGGGACCAAATTTGTTGAAATAATGTGTGAGAACTTTAATTACACAATTTAAAAATGTTAGAAACTACACCAATAAGGACAAAGTTTGCATATTTGGGGACCGAATTATCTTGTCCATTTAAGAAGAACTTTCAATTACCATAATTTGAAATATTATAACCAATTTTATCACATAAATTGAAATGCTGCTCAACATCGATTGTTTTGAAAATTCTGCAAAGGCTTTAGGAGCAGTGTGCTACCTCAAACATTCAATTCAATCTTTGGAGAACCTATGCCCATAGACTCTTCATTTTTTCACATTTACACGCGTCGAACCATGCCGGAGTCTCTGACTCTTAACATTTGATACAAAACGACGTTGTTTTGATTTTTTCATTAATTCGATTTTTTTTCTTCGTTGGAAACGTAATTATGTGCTTTCAAAACTTTATTATGTAGTCGACTTAATTATGAATTATTAATCCAAGTAATAATGAATTGGAAAATGGTTGATTTTGGGAAGATAGTAGAATCTACGAGCGATATTTATATTTTATAAATCAAATATTTTTTAAAATAAATTGATAAATATTTATATTTTTAAAATTGTAGTTTATGCAATTTTCAACAAATTCTAACAATTATTCTTATATTTTTTTTTTATTTAATAATTTGAACAGAGTCAAAAATTCGATTCTTACATTTCTAACGAGTCGAGTCATGTAAGAGTTAAATATTGTCTTTCATAATAAATATTATTTATACAAAATTCTCGTCAAATAAATGATTATCTTTTTCTAGGGAACAAAATAAAGAAAAAGAATTGGTTCTCTTCTTTTTAATTTTTACTATTCAGACTCTAACACACTTTTTTCCTACAAATTCAAATAAAGTGTACTGCTATTCCTCCTCTTTTTTCTATTCAAAATTTTATCTCTTTTCAAAATTTACCCCCCAAACCCATTTCTCTCATATTCGATAATAAATTATAATAAAATCTATTGAAATTATAGAGTTTAACCAAAATTATGATAACAGTATACACAAATATAAAATATAAAAGGAAGATATAACACATCTTCTAAATATCATCCCTCTTATAAATCAATCCAAATATTCTCTCAAATCCAATTTGTGATAATGTAATATTTCAATAAACCTCTCAAGTCCCAATAACTTACAAATTTAAACTTGCGAATTGAAATAAAGCAGACATTTCCGGTATTGATAATCTGAATCTTAATCGAACCAACTTTGATACCATGTTGAAAATATAGTCTTGCCGAAATTACAATAAGATTGCGTACGGATATGATGCATAAGAGCAGTAGATATCATGGTAAAAACGCGAACAAGTCATTGGTAC
The DNA here is from genome assembly GCA_009725065.1 of Utricularia reniformis. NCBI lineage: Eukaryota > Viridiplantae > Streptophyta > Magnoliopsida > Lamiales > Lentibulariaceae > Utricularia > Utricularia reniformis. The sequence continues at coordinate 1,196,884 of RWGZ01000937.1, forward strand.
CTCTTGATTCCTTATAAACCAATCCAATTTTATCACAAATCCAACGTGAGATAATTTGATATTTCAACAAAATAAATACTAAAACCCGAATATTCTTATATTCCAATATTCATTTAGATCTTAGTAATCAGAATAATACTTTTTTCACGTTTCACTTAATATCATTATCATGATGAATTGGAATAAGAATATTTTACTTTTTTGGTACGGGAAAATATATTTGTTGACAAATAAAACTCTCCTCTCAATACCAAATGAGTCATCATCACTCACTCTCAATGAAAGCATCATCTTCTTCTTCGATCCAAACCGTCGTTTTCTCCCACATTTACCGTATCTCACGTGTCGTATTGAAAACGAAGTCTTTCTTCTTGAAACTGATAGAAGAGATGATGAACTCGAAGAGAAGCGTGAAGAAGGATATCTACTTTGGTTCATTTAGGCTTCACTACAATTGGTGTTCACGTGATCTCACTCGTTATAACTTCTACTACTCTGTTCCGTCAGTGTCGCAGTCTGGTGACCTCTCGAGCTACTTGGAGTGGCTTGAGAACGGAAAGGATAAAGATCGTTGTAACGAGATCGATCGTTTAGCTGATTTATTTATTGCGAATTGTCATGAACAATTTAGATTGGAGAAGCAAGAGTCTTATAGAAGATTTCAAGATATGATGGCTAGGAGTGTTTGAATTTTATTGAATATTATCATATTTTTGTTTTGTCTTAAATATAAGTATTCTACATTAAAAATAACATCAGAAAATTTTAACATAAGTGAATTACATTATAATTAACTTTCAAATATTTTATTTTTTTATAAATTCTTATATTTAAAAAATGTGATACGCAAATTTGATCATCAATGTTTCATGGTTTTGATAATTTGAATATGACAAAATTATCCTTATATTTCTAAGTTTTGGCAAAATCAACTCCAAAGTCTAGTGTATATGATATAATTGGTCCGTGATATTTTCAATTTTAGTAAATGAGTTCCTCGGTATAAATCAATTTCGGGGAATGATTTTGCCAATGTAGTTATTTGAATTGTCAAATGTAAAAGGTTAGATTTAAATGATCAAATTTACAAAAATTATAAAATTCAGAAAATAAATATGATATTACATATTATCGGAAATAATTTTGATAAAATTGTAAAAATTGGGAATCGAGTCCTCCATTTTTCATTTAAAAATAAGTATCTAAGCAATAAAAAATCGAAAAATTTCTTTATTGATAATACCGCTTTATTTCATTATTCCAATATCACTTTTTGACTAGTGGATAATATTTATTAAATCTTCATATAAATAATAAAAAATATGTGCTTTTCTGGAATTTAACTTTTTGACGAGTAGATAATATTTATTAAACCAGAATATAAATAATTACGAGTTATTTTTCTAATAAATTGTAGTTTTTTATCAATGTTTTAAAATTGTGGTCCTACCAATATGTTGATGAGCTCAATGAATAGGTATATCATATATGTATCTTTAATACCAATATGTAGCGGAATATTAATATAAATAAGATTATCGTAGAAAAAATACGCATTTTTTAACTTACAATTTATAATGTTATTACTTTGAAAAAAATAAGAATATAAATATTTTACAAACTTTATATCTCTTTTTTTCTAAATTAAACAAGATAGATTCGACTCAAACCATTTAAAACCTATGAGACACCGACTCTTCAATTTTTCATATTTTGCCGTGTCGAGTCGAATCGGACTATCCGATTCGCTCCGACTCTTGACATTTGGCACAAAACGACGCCGTTTTGATTTTTTCCTTAATTTGATTTTTTTATTCATCGGAAACGTATCTTATGTGTTTTCACGATTTTTTAATGTTGTCGATCTACTTGTGAATTTTTCGTACAAGTGATGATGGATAAAAAAGTGGTTGTTTTTGGGGAGATGGTAGAATCGACGAAGGATATTCATTTTTTATAAGTTAAATTTTCTTATATAATGAATTGATAAATATTTGTAGTTTTAAACTTGATTTAATGCAATTTTCTATAAATTATAACAATTATTTTTAAAAATTTTGCTTTTAATTAATATTATTTTATTTAATAATACGAGAAAAGTCGAAAATCTGACTCTTATACTATTGCCGAGTCATGTCGAGTCGAGTCGAGTGGCACCAAGTCAATCGGACGAGTCGATGCCGCATAGTTTAAAACTCGTGTATTCCGGTGCTTTGTTTAAATCGACCAAAATCGTTACGCCCGAAATATTGGACTGATATATCGAAAATTTAAAACAATGCTATTGAATATATATATTATTATCGCACAACTATAGAAATTATGGGAAACAATAATCACATTATTTTTGAATGATTACTTTCCTAAACTAGATTTTGTATTTAGTTATGTGGACATAATTTAGGTTACAATGTAAAGTGAAAACATATAATTTTACGTGTAAAACCCAAAAGAATGAAAAATACCACATTGCCGAAAGAAGAAGTTCAGGACATATGCACTATAACAATAGTGTGCAAAAACCAAAAAATCTAGTGACATAAGATGATTCATATCAAAATTAGAAACATCCAAATTCCATCGAGTTGAATTCAAGAGAACGACAATTAGACATTCTTTTCTTCGTCATGATCTTGTATTTATAGATTGTATGAGGGGATGTAATGTCTTTTTCTATTTCTCTATTTATCGCCACTAATATTAATTAGACATTTAAAGAGCTATAAAGCCTTCTATAACTACATAGAATTTGTCTGATCCCTTTGATTAGGTAAGGATAGACCTTTCTATAGCCTAAAGCCCCCATCCGACCACCCATGTAAATCACTCCACCACTTGGTTAGATTGCACGATTCGCTCAAATTCGTGTAATCTGACACATTTGTGTGCACCGGGTATATTAATATTAAAAAATAAAAAAATATATTTTAATTAATTTGTATGAAATTTTATACAATACATCATATTTGAAATCGAAATTATTTGAAATATTATTTGCTTATTGAGTAAACAGTAAAAAAATAATATATTTATATTATTTTAATCAACGAATCTTTAACACATCCTAATCGAATTCACAAATAATTAATGAATCTCAAACCCTCGCACCCCGAATATTGTAATTCGTATCATTGTTGGTGCAACATAGCTACTTGAAAGATTTTTCTTTCATTGTTTAACGTTCATGAGTTCGGTCTCATGGGTATGACCCATCTATATTGGGTGTAACATGTCTATCTTGGTTACATTATGTCTTAGCCCAACATTGTTCATATTAATTAGACAAAATTTAGTGATGGGTTATAATGAGAAAATACGAGTTTGATCCTCAAATTTTTCTTAATTTAACAAAGTTGACTCCAAACTTTAATTTAAGATTCTTTGTCGCTATATTTTGACCACTCTGAATTGTTAAAACTTTCCAATTTGTCAAATTTGAGTATTAATTTTGTCAAAAAATTAAATTGTGAGAATTAGTTTGATCAAAATATACAAAAAAATATATTTTTAAAATAACTTACAAAAAAATCAAAATATGAAAACTAATTTAAAAATATTATGAATATTAGATTTTTCCAAATTTTAAAACTTTGAACACCTTAATTAATCCTTTTATTGTTAATATTTGAATTAATAAATATATATTCTGGAGGGAATTTGAAGTTAACTAAACTAAAAACTGACTTCACTTGTCCATCTACCTATTAGATGACTAACCAAAACAAAAACCATTACCCAAACATCATCAAGCAAACCATATAACCCGAAATACCTATAACTTCCTCGTTCTCTTTCGCGGCTGTTTCGAAGAAGACACGCTCTCAACCTCGCCTCCTCTATCCCGTCCACGTTTTCCAAGTGAAGGTTGCGGCGGCGGAGGAGGAGGAGCGGCAGTTCCTCTTTTCGGTGGCCTCCCCACATTTCGTTTCACGGGACTAGGAGCTTTATCCTTAACTTGCTTTGTCTCTAAGCTTCTCCTGACTCTAGGCTCTTTTTTGACACCTCGCTGCTTCGTGTTCTTGTTTTTATTCGATTCTGATCCTCCTTTATTTGCATTGCTATCGCTTGTCAACGGTGTGTTCTTGAGTGCGTCTAGTAATGCACCATTGTTCGTTGGTGATGAGCTTTGGTTCATTCTATTCAAGAACATGGCTGCACCCCTTTTCTTCGATTCGGGTACGGGTTGGATCTGAGTTAACTTATTCTCTTCAGTTTGATTTGATGATGATCCTAATTCTCCTTTACCCTGCTGTTTCCCTGATTCAACAGATGAGTTCTTGCTCGTTGTTTTGGCATTCTTCTTCGAATTTGCAGTGATAGAGGAGAATCTCTCTCGACTTCGTTTCTTAGTGATTTTGGGTTCGTCTTCGGCCTTCAAAATCTGCGTCTTTTCTTCTTCCTTCTCTCCAGTTAACACTAAACTCCGGTCCCGTTTCTTATCAAGAGCACCGGAAGCTTTTGCAATGATAGAGCTTCGTTTACGGCATACAAATAGAGGACCCGAGATTCTTGGTTTCAGATTAAGAGAAGTAGAAGGCTCTGCTTCTTCTTTTCTAGGCACTGATAAGGATTGTAGAGAGGCTTGTTTACCATTCGACGATTCGGACTTTGCGTTTCTTTGCCACATTTCCTTGGATACAATGCTACGAATCTCTGTGGCGGCATTGAACTCCGAGGAGCAACCGGGAAAGAAGACGAGGGCATTGTTGACGAGTAATAGAAGATCACGGAAGAACTTGTTGGCCGAGGAGGAATAGAAACCTTCTTTAAGCTTTGCTTCTATTGTCTCCAGATCAACGTGCTGTAGAATCATGTTGTTGTATTCGGAACTTTCCTGCAAATGCCACATCGACTACGTAAAGGAACTGAAATATAAAAGGCTATAGATAATTTTGAAAAATTGCAATTCAACCCCATAGAATCAACAATTGACAAATGACTGACATAAAAAGATTTACGAATTGCTACAGATAATTTATTAGTGATGGGCTATAATCTTTTCAGGTCTTTTATCGACAGAAAAGCTACTAGAATACAAATTGCTACAGGTAATTTTGAAAAATTGCAATTCAAACCCCAAAGAATCAACAATTGACAAATGACTATCATAAAAGATTCACTAACAAAAGGGTAATCAGGTCTTTTATCGACAGAAAAGCTATTAGAATACAAATTGCTATTTGCTACTGATAATTTTCAAAAATTGCAATTCAAACCCCGTAGAATAAACAATTGAAAAATGACTCATAAAAAGATTCACTAACAAAAGGGTAATCAGGTTTTTATTGACAGAAAAGCTACTAGAAGACAAATTGCTACAGACAATTTTTTAAAATTGCAAATCAAACCCCAAGAATTAACAATTTACAAATGACACAAAAAGATTCACGAATAAAAGGGTAATCAGGTCTTTTAGCATTCGAATACAATTTTCTAATATAAATTATATATATATATATATATATTTTAAATAAAAAAATAGATGAAAATCAAATAAAGTAAAGAAGTAAAATCTTTACCTGGCTCAATAGCCGCCGCTCCAATATGGAACCGAGCTTGTGCGAGCGAATAGCAAGAAGAAAACCCATCAACGGTTGGGAATCAGCAGAGAAATTTTTAACGGCACGAGATTGGTCCTCGTGTTCACGCTCATCCGCCCATGTGTTCTCGCGCACCACCTTATCATTTCCCATCTCCTTTCTCGATTTACTGGCTGAACTCTGCACGTCGGAGTTTTCCTTAGTCGCCGCTTCATCTCCACCGCCGTTGCCGGACTCACCCTGAGATTCAACAATTCCGGCCGAGACGCTAACCGGTTCGGCCTTGGCTTTGCGGTCCGGAACTTCGATACTATTGGAACTCCCATTGCAAGAGTCCTCTCGAACCGATTTCCGATCTGTTTCGGCGGAATCTGGCCGAGTCGACTCATCGCCTTTCTGGCTAGCTCTATCGTGACTGGTTTCGTCGTTCCCCTCTCGGTCCGGCTTGGATTCTTTCTCGTCGGTTCTCGATTTATCCGCAAGAGGATCTGTAGAGTTCGATTCGTTCACCGACAACTGGTCTTTCTCCAATTCTGCAACCGTAACCGGTTCGCCGGCCGCCGATCCCGGCGGACAATATTCTCTCTCCTGGTTGCCCTCCTTCTCTAGATCCGACTCCCTTGCATCTTTTGTATCTCGCTCCTCTTCCATCCATTTCATCTTCAACTCCAACGACCTGTACGATCGATTCAAACAAGATCAGAGGAACGCGAATTTTGAAAAGGGAAGCAAATCATTTCTTCCCCTAACAACATCAAATCAACGTCGAGAACTCGAACAACCAATTATATGAAAAGAGTACTCGATATTGAGATCGTAACGTTGCACCTCCCGCCGGAGTTCCGCAACTCGCAATTTCCTCAGCTCCTCCAACAACGGCACCGTCTCTTCAACGTTATGTTTACCGTCGTCTTCGAAATCTTCATTTCCAGCGATGTAACGCCGTTTTAGGTCTAGATACTTAATCCTACAGTTTTGTGCGGTAAGGCTAAGACCACGGTCTAATGTCCGTTTCTGAAGTTCGGCGGCGATTGAGTCCCACGCGGCTGTACCATGGCGGTTAACGGCGAAAGCGAGAAGAAGCTCTTCCCATGTCCCCCAAATAGGAGAAGCATCGGCGTGGGGCTCCGGTTCTCCGGCTTCGGGTATGGTCATGAGAGAGGAATGAAAGCAGGTGCGGTTCGTACAGAGTGTGATTTGAATTTGTTTTACGGGAGGTCTAGGGTTATGTCGTTTGCAGCCAAAGCCATAACGAGACGCTTCGCTCTCCAATCCCACCAAATACAAAATTGGAACAGCCCCAAATTTTATAGACCTTCCACTTCAGCGATTAATGGGCTTCTTCCTCTTTTGAGTTTTATGCTCCCTATCAATGGAGTCGGAGCACCGCCCACAAACCAACCCGGATTTTTTATAATAAATTTTATCAAATAAATTCAACTATAATTGTAATAATAATAATACAATGCTAAAATATACTAATAATAATCAGAAAAAACACGTAATAATAATACACAACATAAATAAAAGTAATCATAGAGTGATTTTTGAGAAAATTAGGAAGGTGTCTCCCCAATATTTAAAATAATGTTAATTTTACTTATTTTTTGATTGTATACTTTGAATTGACAAAAATATATGACTAAATAATAAGTAGGAATGTTAAAATTGTCAATATCTTTGAATGATCTCAAATTCGAATTAATGCATTTCTTAACTTTGAATCTTTCTACGCTTAATACCCTTATATATTTGAAAAAAATATTTGACTTTTCACTGGTGTTAATTAGAGATTTTTTAAAACAAAAAAAATATGATTTAGTATTCACTTGGAATTTAAATATATATATAAATTAGTAATATTATTGGAACAATAGTCCATTAGAATATAGCGAAGGGAAAAATCACACGGGTACACAAGGAATCTTTAGGACTAAGTCCCCATGTATCAATAGCATAGAGTGAACTTCTTTATCATATCTTTTGGTCTTATTATAGACTTTCATTCGAATAGCAGCTCTCCCTCTGAGATCCTGTCACACACTAAAGATCTAATTTTCGCAAACCTTGATTCAACTTAACTTAAGCCCATGTCGCCTCTGCCACCGAAACAAAACATTTCCGACTGTTTCTTTTTCTCTAATGCAATGACACGGTGGTCGGGAGAATGCTTGTCACGATGAGTGATGTGGTTTCTTTTTAGGATGTACCAACAGTTACTGGGTTTTGATCAAAGACCGGTTTTAGATTTGTTGTTAGTGGAGACATACAACTTTGAAATTATTAAAGAAATAAAGAATACGAAGATTTTAACGTGAAAAACCCTTAAAAAATGAGAAAAAACCACAGTAATCAAGAGCAAATCTCCTTGACAAATTCATTAAATGAACAATAAGCAATACAATAGTGATAGGGTTAGAAGGAAGAACAATAGAGAAATTAACAAAAGAAAACGAATAACAATCGCATAAATGACTCACCTCTTTGATTAACCAAAAGGGTGTCATTAGAGCCTTCATTTTCTCATCCTTAAATAGATGAGGAACATCGGTTACCCTTGTAACCTCCGGTAGTTATCTTCGTAACATTCAACATTTATTTTGCTCCATTTTCAACCGAACTCACATGGCGGGAGAATAGTTCGACACAATGCTTTAGTTCCTAAATCCTAAATCCTAAACCCTAAACTTAAATTATGATAAACAAGTTCCTCAAAGTGATTTTTAAGTATATGTTTATTGCTAAAAAACACTATTTTATATCACTTGATATTTATCATAATTTTAAAAATATCTAATTTACCTAAAGATAATATAATTATACTTCAATATATAAAAATATATCAATATTTTTAAATAAATCATTATCATAATATTATAATTTTATCAAACATTTAAAATTTATCATTATTATATCTAATCACATCCAAACACACTTTAATTTTTAAAAAGTAACCCATATATCATTAGCCCTATTACGTGAATTTAAATAACTTAGGAATGGATAAATTATAGTAATATGAATTGCACCCCTACTTCAATGAGATCTCAAATCGTGATTTTAGCGTATACAAAATAAAAACTCAATTGCATTTATAGTTAAAAATGAAGATTTTATATTATGATTATTATGGTATAGTTTTTCAAATATATTTAAAATTTAAAATTATTATATTATAGTATATCTCAATAATGCTTAAAAAAAATGGTATTTTTTTTAGTGTCGTACGCAGATACGTATCGCGGTCGCGTGTCGTGGTGTCGGACGCGTTTCATACGAATCGCGGCGGCGGGAACGAATCGCGGCAGTTTTTATTTTTATTTTTAAAATTTTAAAATTTTAAAATTTTAATTTAATATTTTATATGAAACGCGGCCGCGTTTACTAGACGCAGCCGCGTTTCGCATAAAATATTAAATAAAAAAATTAAAATTTTTCCTATAAATACCCTTACATCCATCCAATTTTTTCCACACCTCTTCAATATTTTTCACTTTATTATCTCTTCTTTAAAATTGTTAAATGTATAATTTATTTTTGTATTATTTATAAATTTTAGTTGTTTATTATTTGAATTGTTGTTTAGAAATATTTTGTTTAGTAATTAAATGTTTATATGAAATTTAGTTGTTAATATTATATATGTTGTTTAGGAATTTAACATTTATATGATGTTTAGTTGTTAATAGACATATGTTGTTTAGGATTTTAATATTTATATGATTTTTAGTTGTTAATATTGTTGTTTAATATGTTTAGAGATATGTTGTATATGATTTTAATATTTATATGATGTTTGGTTGTTAATAAACATATTTTGTTTAGGAATTTAATATTTATATGATGTTTAATATTTTGTTTGGTTGTTAATATTGTTGTTTAATATGTTTAGATATATGTTGTATATGATTTAGATATGTTGTTTAGGAATTTAATATTTATATGATGTTTAATTGTTAATATTGTTGTTTAATATGTTTAGAGATATGTTGTTTATGATTTTAATATTTACACAGATATGAATCGTCGTCGTCGTGCTCGTGTACCTGCAGCGTCGTCATTATTGTATCGCCAGGAACAGCATATTAGCGCGGATATTATGCGAGGTGAATCAGGTACCTTGACCCAATTCAAGCACGGAGAGTATTACCTGAACAACATGGGCGATGTAGATGACAGAGTTATCGGGATGTTGATTGAGTGGGGATTCTATGGTGTACTTAAGACCGTACGCCTGAAATTAGATACTCACCTTATGACTGCACTTGTTGAGCGCTGGAGGCCAGAAACACATACATTTTTTCTACCGTCTGGTGAGGCTACCATTACACTTGAGGATGTGTCGATGATTTGGGGGTTACCTATTAGGGGTGCTTGTATTACCGGTATACGAACCAGTAGAAGTGATCATGATTGGATTCACTTCTGCACACAGACTTTCGGTTGGTCTCCTAGTACCAAAGTGTTTGCTGAGCCGTATTTCAAAATAAAACAATTGGGAGAGTTTGTTATTGCTCGGGTGACTGCGGATTTAGAATCCCATGAGGAGGTCATTCAGCTAGCNATGAACAATTCGTTATGCTACAAATTTTGTTAGCATCTCTAAGTACGCAATATTTTTGTAATAAAAATATTATTAAAATGCACATTAATGTATGTATCTATCAAGCAAGATTATCTGGTATTATAGTAATTATTTAATAAACTAAAAGATCGTGATCAAATCGTTAACCAAATGGATGTATAAAAATATTACTAATAATAAAAATATTTTATTAATAAATAAATAAAAATGTATATAAATAATAATAAGGCGTATTTAATTTAGAGTAAAGTAGGTCAAAGTGTCAGCATAGACCCTAGTTTCTAATCCTATGAAGTGTAGGGGCTTGTTCTTACAAATCCCCAGGCCCCCAGCCACTTACACTTCTTGTCTTCTATTCTTCTAACAATCTAGACGTTCTAATAGTGAATTGGTACTTTGTAACAATATCTTATCTCGAATTGTGTCATATTACTTTAGGTTTTTTCGGTGAAATAATGTTAAAAAAAAAGGGTATTTTTTTAGTGTCGTATGTAGATACGTACAGCGATCGCGGAAGCCAAACGCGGCTGCAATTCATTTTTTAATTTACGAAACACTTTTGTTGATTTATTATTTTTTACGAAACGTGACCGCGTTTCGTATAAAAAAAATTAAGTAATCCCCATCAACTCTTATAAATACCCTTACATCCATCCAATTTTTTACACACCTCTTCAATATTTTCCACTTAATTCTCTCTTCTTTAAAATTGTTAAAGGTATAATTTATTTTTGTATTATTTATAAATTTTAGTTTTGTAGTATTTGAATTGTTGTTTAGAAATATTTTGTTTAGTAATTTAATGTTTATATGATATTTAGTTGTTAATATTATATATGTTGTTTAGGAATTTAATATTTATATGATGTTTAGTTGTTAATAGACATATTTTGTTTATGAATTTAATATGTATATGATGTTTAGTTGTTAATATTGTTGTTTAATATGTTTAGAGATATGTTGTATATGATTTTAATATTTATATGATGTTTGGTTGTTAATAAACATATTTTGTTTATGAATTTAATATGTATATGATGTTTAGTTGTTAATATTGTTGTTTAATATGTTTAGAGATATGCTGTTTAGGAATTTAATATTTATATGATGTTTAGTTGTTAATAGACATATGTTGTTTATGAATTTAATATTTATATGATGTTTAGTTGTTAATATTGTTGTTTAATATGTTTAGAGATATGTTGTTTATGATTTTAATATTTACGCAGATATGGATCGTCGTCATCGTGCTCGTGTACCTGCAGCGTCGTCATTATTGTATCGCCAGGAACATCATATTAGCGCGGATATTATGCGAGGTGAACCAGATACCTTGGCCCAATTCAAGCACGGAGAGTATTACCTGAACAACATGGGCGATGTAGATGACAGAGTTATCGGAATATTGATTGAGTGGGGATTCTATGGTGTACTTAAGACCATACGCCTGAAATTAGATACTCACCTTATGACTGCACTTGTTGAGCGCTGGAAGCCAGAAACACATACATTTTTTCTACCGTCTGGTGAGGCTACCATTACACTTGAGGATGTGTCGATGATTTGGGGGTTACCTATTAGGGGTGCTTGTATTACCGGTATACGAACCAGTAGAAGTGATCATGATTGGATTCACTTCTGCACACAGACTTTCGGTTGGTCTCCTAGTACCAAAGTGTTTGCTGAGCCGTATTTCAAAATAAAACAATTGGGAGAGTTTGTTATTGCTCGGGTGACTGCGGATTTAGAATCCGGAGGTCATTCAGCTAGCTCGTGCTATATCTCTGTTGCTCATAGTAACCATTATGTTACCTGATACTAACGGTGATCGGGCTAAGTTATCATTGATAGATCTTTTTGGTGACGTTAATGAGTTCACTTATTTAAGTTGGGGATCCGTTGTACTCGCAAACTTGTATCGCGAGTTATGCAGAGGGGCGTTGGGCGGAGTGACGCTGGGTGGAGCCTTTCGGTTTGTTCATGTAATTTTTTAAAAATCACATTTTTCATTCGTCTCCTAAATGAAATTTAATGGCTTCACAAATGTAGATTTGTGCATGGTCTCATATACCATCGATGACCCCTACCTTTACGAGACGATTTAACCATGATCGTTTTTACGCTCGATGTTTTCAGTTTTTTGGCTGGAGGTACAATACGTGTAACATTTTTGTTAACTTTTAACTAAACGTTCATTTATCGTGTCTATTTCATTTGTTGCAGGATTTTCGATGGTAATTTGGACCACCACGATACTGGGAACAACTCGATACGGTTATGTAGAGAGTCGCTAGATCTCCTAGGCCGTAGAGAGGTACTATGTTTTTTTAATGTTATTGTTTTATGTTTGTTAATCGCTGTTTTGTAGTTTATATGGAGGTCGTATGGACGTGCGGACTACGACCAAGCCGACGAGGTAACCACCATGTTGTGGATGTACACGGGATCATTTATATAATTCGGTCGCGTGGAACCACACCACCCAGATCGTGTATCTCGCCAGATGGGGCTCCCTCTTTGGATTCCCCGTGCACCAAAATCTGCATATGTACTTCACCGTTTGCATTTCGCGAGTGAGCGAGGGCAAGATTGGTGTACAATTCACGCACATTGGATCTCTATGTGGGAGAACTCGAAGACCACTTGTGCGGTGAATTAGAAGGGGTCAACGAAGATACATACTTTGCGTGGTACACGTCACACGTGGTGATGCATCTAGCGGTCATGTCGGATGAAACGAACAGGTGGAGAGGGGGGTTCGCTGAGCCAATGACTCACGTGGTAAACGTCACAATGTTATTTCTTTTTGTAAGTAATTTACATACTAATTTGTTTGTATATTTAGGTGAATGAAGTGGGCGACATAGCTGAGCACAATATGCAGGGTAATGTGGAAGCATCACAAAGATTACGGGATGTGGGAGCGTTCACATATTCACAGGTGTACGGGCACTGGCCGTCACTGCACTACACATCTCCCGGTAGCGGATTTTCTCCTCCACCTCANGATTCATAGATTAAAAGTGTATCTAGGTATAGTGAGATAAATCGTACTTTGTAAGGTATACAAAATAAAATAAATTTGCAATGTATTCATCGTTAAACAATTATGATTTAATCACCGTGGTTAAAAATAAATATAACATTATCTCGACGTTATAAATGATTAATTTAGTATTACTTCTAATAATTATAATATTTTTTACATTACATATAACCAAATCGGTTTTTTCGGTACAATAATGCTTAAAAAAAGGGGTTTTTTTTTTTAGTGTCGTACGCAGATACGTCTCGCGGCCGCGTGTCGTGGTGTCGGACGCGTTTCATACGAATCGCGGCCGAGGGAACGAATCGCGGCCGCGTTTCGTTCTTTAATTTTTTTAAAAAAATTTTTAAATTAAAAAAATTTATTTTTTTATATAATATTTTATACGAAACGCGGCCGCGTTTCGTTCTTTATTTTTTTAAAAAAATATTATATAAAAAAATTAAAACTTTTCTTATAAATACTCTTATATCCATCCAATTTTTTCCACACGTCTTCAATATTTTCCACTTTATTTTCTCTTCTTTAAAATTGTTAAAGGTGTTTAGTTGTTAATATTGTTGTTTAATATGTTTAGAGATATGTTGTTTAGGAATTTAATATTTATATGATGTTTAGTTGTTAATAGACATATTTTGTTTAAGAATTTAATATTTATATGATGTTTAGTTGTTAATATTGTTGTTTAATATGTTTAGAGATATGTCCTTTATGATTTTAATATTTACGTAGATATGGATAATCGTCGTCGTGCTCGTGTACCTGCAGCGTCGTCATTATTGTATCGCTAGGAACAACATATTAGCGCGGATATTATGCGAGGTGAACCAGGTACCTTGGCCCAATTCAAGTACGGAGAGTATTACCTGAACAACATGTGCGATGTAGATGACAGAGTTATCGGGTTGTTGATTGAGTGGGATTCTATGGTGTACTTAAGACCGTACGCCTGAAATAAGATACTCACCTTATGACTGCACTTGTTGAGCGCTGGAGGCCAGAAACACATACATTTTTTCTACCGTCTGGTGAGGCTACCATTACACTTGAGGATGTGTCGATGATTTGGGGGTTACCTATTAGGGGTGCTTGTATTACCGGTATACGAACCAGTAGAAGTGATCATGATTGGATTCACTTCTGCACACAGACTTTCGGTTTGTCTCCTAGTACCAAAGTGTTTGCTGAGCCGTATTTCAAAATAAAACAATTGGGAGAGTTTGTTATTACTCGGGTGACTGCGGATTTAGAATCCGATGAGGAGGTCATTCAGCTAACCCGTGCTATATCTCTGTTGCTCATAGTAACCGTTATGTTACCTGATACTAACGGTGATCGGGCTAAGTTATCATTGATGGATCTTTTTGGTGACGTTAATGAGTTCACTTGTTTAAGTTGGGGGTCCGCTGTACTCGCTAACTTATATCGCGAGTTATGCAGAGGGGCGGAGTGACGTTGGGTGGAGCCTTTGGGCTTATTCATGTAATTTTTTAAAAATCACATTTTTCATTCTCTCCTAAATGAAATTTAATGGCTTCACAAATGTAGATTTGGGCATGGTCTCGTATACCATAGATTACCCCTACGTTTATGAGACGATTTAACCGTGATCGTTTTGACGCTCGATGTTTTCAGTTTTTTGGCTGAATATACAATACGTGTAACATTTTTGTTAACTTTTAACTAAACGTTCATTTATCGTGTCTATTTCATTTGTTGCAGGGTTTTCGGTGGTAATTTGGACCACCACGATACTGAGAACAACTCGATACGGTTATGTAGAGAGTCGCTAGATCTCCTAGGCCGTAGAGAGGTACCGTGTTTTTTTAATGTTATTATTTTATGTTTGTTAATCATTGTTTTGTAGTTTATATGGAGACCGTATGGATGTGAGGACTACGACCAAGCCGACGAGGTAACCACCATGTTATGGATGTACACGGGACCACTTATATACTTCGGTCGCGTGGAACCACACCACCCAGATCGTGTATCTCGCCAGCTGGGGCTCCCTCTTTGGATTCCCCGTGCGCCAGAACCTGCAAATGTACTTCACCGTTTGCATTCATTCGCGAGTGAGCGAGGGCAAGATTGGTGTACGATTCACGCACATTGGATCTTTATGTGGGAGAACTTCGAAGACCAATTGTGCGGTGAATTAGAAGGGGTCAACGAAGATACATACTTTGCGTGGTACACGTCACACGGGGTGATGTATTTAGCGGTCAGGTCGGATGAAACGAACAAGTGGAGAGGGGGGTTCGCTGAGCCGATGACTCACGTGGTAAACGTCACAATGTTATTTCTTTTTGTAAGTAATTTACATACTAATTTGTTTGTATATTTAGGTGAATGAAGTGGGCGACATAACTAAGCACAATATGCATGGTAATGTGGAAGCATCACAAAGATTACGGGATGTGGGAGCGTTCACATATTCACAGGTGTACGGGCACTGGCCGTCACCGCAGTACACATCTCCCGGTAGCGGATTTTCTCCTCCACCTCATAACAGTAAGGGACAGACTTCGAACCCAACGCAGTCATTTCCAACAGCTCCACAGTACCCTTCTATCGGGCAGAGTTCTTGGATGCCTCCGTATACCACACCGCAGAATGATCCCGGACCCGGTCCAAGTGAGCCACCACCAGTGCGTCGAGGTCATCGTCCACGCAGAACACACAGAGAACATCCTAGTCAGCCAGAACCATATAATGATAATATAGACTTTGATTTCCTTGATTAAACATTTTCACATTTCATTATAACAATTTGTTAAAATTGTAACTTTATTTATCACCTTTACAAGTATAAATTTTTCACAAGTATAAATAAATGTTTAATTATCGAGATCCATGTCAGTTTGTATTCTTGTTGTTCGTCTTCGTCTAGCTCTTCTCTTTTTTGAACGGGAATGGTCATGCCATAGAATCCATCCAGGATTAGTCCACGCGTACTCAGGTTGTAAAGAGTTTATGAGCGCATGCTCATTCGTAGCTCTATGAACTTCAATGGTCGAGTTGCGTATTAACATATTATCAGGTTCACAACGAATTCTTTTTGCAGCTCTAATCGCGTGTGAGCAAGGAACCCTGTAAGTGTGTCATTTCGAACATGTGCATGTCTGTCTTTGCAGGTCAACCGTGTGTATGTATGAGGCACTGCTTCTTCCGCTTTCCATCTCAATTTCGGCTACCAGCCGATCACTGTCCCACATTTTTATGGTGTGGTGGTCAGCTTTTCTCTTTGCCCGACGATAGAAGTTTTGTGCTGCAGTCATGAGCACATCCGCGTTCCTCACCATGCCAGCAATTTCACGCATCCGCTGGATAAATGTTTGGTTCGCTTGATAGAAGGTGGCCATCACAATCTTACAAATAGGTAGCCGACGAGCAGCCTTCAAAGCTCCATTAATCGCTTCTACCTGATTAGTAGTTAGCGTTCCATACCGCTTCCCCAAGTCGTGGGTCAGCATCCACTTCATTTTATCCTTCGCTTCTAACCATTCCCATGCATCATGGTTTATATTCCGTATCTCCATCATGTCGTGTTGCCGTTTATACTCCTTAGACCGCGCTCCTACTCTGTACGCAATAGTTTTTCACTCAGTACTCTTGAATGCACTATATAAGTTGGAGCAAAAATGTCGAAGACACCATCGATGGTGTAAGTGTCCATTTTGGAAAGCTTCCAACTCATTCGCTGCTTTCAAAATACCCGCAGCTCTATCGGAGATGACACATGTTTCGCGATCTCCAATTACATAACGATCGAGGTGTTCCAAAAGCCATTTCTAATCTCTGCAACTTTCAGAATCTACCAAAACGAATGCAACAGGGATTACATGACCTCCACCATCGCGTCCAACAGCCACAAGCAATTTATGGTTATACCTGCCAGGATAAATAATATTCCTTTAATTATTCCAACGAACACCTATGACCATAACACTTAAATGACCAAGTTACGCATACCTGTAGTACAAGTGGGTTCCATCAATAGAAAGAACCGGATCACAGAACTGATAAGCGTTTATGATGGCTCTAAAATACCAAAACACATAGTGAATCATGTAGTTTGGGGAGCCAAGCGTTGTCTCGTATAGGTTCCATCAGACAATAGTACCATCATTCATAGCAAATAACTCATGAAACAACGACGGCAATTTCTTCATCGAAGATTCCCATGAGCCATAAACCATTTCGAAGCCACGCTGCAAAGCGTACCAAGTCTGCTCGTACTTTATTGACAACTTATAATTCACGCTAATATGTGTCCGCACCGTTTGCACTTTAATGTCTATAAGACAATATAAAAAAATCTTAGAAATGTTAAGTAAAACAATTAAAACCGATAAACCATCGTACCGTTATCATTCCTAATGAATGGCTTCATCTCATAAGCAATAAAATTCTGAGATAGGTCCCTATGACCTTCCTCCAGTAGAACGTTGTCACATGTGTGCCCGTAGTCGTAAACAGAAATTTGCCAAACGCGGTCACGAGCCGCACAAATGGCTCGTAGATGAAACGGGCATGTGTCACCCACACATTTGATCACCCACTTTTGTGAAGCGCTTTCGATTACTCTATATTGCCACCGTCTGCGGATATGAAAATGTGCAATGCAGTACTGCAAGTGGAACTTATCTTTGAACTTCATCCTGACAGCTAGATGAGGTTTGTCAACGTCGTACTTAGTGTAATGACGTTTAGATGTGGGTATATCATTTCCGCCCACGTCAAATGGCGTTGCTAAATGAATGAACCTCATGTCGATTTCCTCAGATGAGCATTGTAGTCGACGAACTAAACCACTACCAGTATGCACATTTCTGGCTGGCTGTACATCATCATCGGGTTCAAGATTCTTTGTTTCAACTTCTTCTTCAACCACGATTTCTGGTTCTGGATCATCTTCTGAAATCTCATCGTTCTCCTCTAGCGGCACTATATCAAACATACATTCATAATAAATATTACAAAATATTTCTAACAATTAGGAAGTACTCTACCTTGCGAGGTTGAAGGATTCTCATTGGAGAATGCATTATCGGTATTCCATAAGTTAAAACTATTTAGCTTGTGAATGCTATTGTAGTCTGGGTAACTCCACCCAGCTTCAGGATTCTCACCGGATGATGTCGATGGTGCAGGAACGTTACGATCAAAATTAGACCACGAATTATGATAGGGATCCATCAAAAAACAAATGATACCGTGAAAATGCAACTAAACCTTCGTGAGATCTATTCAGAATTGAAGTCGATTACTCTTGAAGTAGTGAATTTCGAAATACAAGATGTCCGGNTACCCAACTTACAATCCGACCCGGGATTCAAGAGAGCTCAGAGAAGCAGAGGGAATTCCTGATTTGGAAGATGATGATGAGGTAGTCAAGGAAGTTCATGTTCATAAGAAGTTTATGGATAAAGGGCAAAGTAGTTACTCTAGATCTGGTGTACCTGATAAGAATGTTCGAGCAGCAAATGAAACTGAGTATGAGGTAAGACCACCTGCAGGGATGGAGAATGATCCTGTCGAATATGATGTCCATGTAGTGGACAAGAATGTTATTGGTGCTGAAGGAGCATTGAACTCCAAGGCGGCTGGTTTTAAGCAGCATGCTGGTTTTTTCGGAGATTCAGAGGTTCTGAAGGAGATCGAAATCCAGTTTGAGCGAGCTGCAGGCTGTGGAAGGGAGTTTGCTAAGCTTCTTGATGTCGATACATTTCCACGCAAACGAAAACTTGGTCTTCATCGTGGTAAAGACATGCTTTTGTGTTTAAATTTGTTTCCAATTCAACTTGTTATCCTCATAGGAGCCTTTTTTTGCAGAACTTTTTACATATGGATAATTTAGATAACTTGATTCTTCATGTTTGATGTTTAACTTGTATTTAATTCATCACAGTTTCTTCAAAGCTTTGGAGTTTCTCAATGGTTCCCTCGCTTGCTTCAACATCAAAAAGTTCTGTCGATTCTGATTCTACGATATCAGAGATCGATCAAGAAGTACAACTGAGGGCTAAAAAACTCTCCTCTGTTTTGCACAAACTGTACCTATGGGAGAAAAAGCTCTATCAAGAAGTCAAGGTACTTATGTTTGTACTGCAAAGTTCCGTGAACTTGTTTGCACGGTGCATAGTTTCAAGCCATTTATCATACTTTGTTTCCCTTGCAGATTGAAGAAAATTTGAGAATACTCCATGATACAAAATCTAGAAAACTTAAACGTATGGATGACAGAGGATCCGAGGCTACCAAAATCGACGTAACCAGGGCCTCGGTGAGGACCCTCTCCACACAAATTCAAATGGCGATTCAAGTAGTTGATAAGATATCAGTAAAGATAAATAGCTTGAGAGATGACGACTTGTGGCCTCAGCTTAACGAATTCCTTCAAGGGTATGTTTTCAATTTTGTGTGTCTAGAAATTGTATCTGATTGTGTGTTTTCGAACTAATGTTATTAGGCTTATGGTAATGTGGAAATCTATGCTCGAGTGTCATCGTTATCAATGTCAAGCAATCGGAGAAGCAAAACGTTTGGATGCTTTTGCAGTACGAAAATATTTAATCGATGACCATTACGAATCGTCTCGGCAGCTAGAGCATGATCTTATCAACTGGACATTGAGGTTTTCGTATTGGGTCGGGGCACTAAAGGATTATGTTCGAGCAATGAATAATTGGTTGATGAAATGTCTCTTGTATGTTCCTGAAGAAACAGCAGATGGGATAGTTCCATTTTCACCAGGAAGAATTGGTGCACCATCTATCTTTGTAGTGTGTTACCATTGGTGGCAATCTTTAGAAAGAGTATCAGAGAAAGAAGTTGTTGCCTCGATGCGGGATTTGGCATCGACTGTTCTTCAGCTCGGGGAACGGGATAAGGCAACGATGAGGCAAAAGATGCTTGAGAACAAGGATGAAAGGAAAATGAAGAGTTTGGATAGAGAAGAGCAAAAGATACAAAAAGAGATGAAAGCTATTGAAAAGAGACTGGCTTTGATCTCAGCTGATGAAAGGGGGTTGCCTTTAAGTGGACATGTGTATCAAAGTGAAACTAGTAAAGGTGGAAGTTTGCAGGCAAGTTTACAACATGTTCTTGAAGCTATGGAAAGATATGCTGCTAATTCATTGAAGGTGTACGAGGAGCTACAGCAACAGATTCAGGAGGATCATTTGAACCATGAACAAAACCAAGGATTGTAGGCTTACAAATCCATTCATTTATAAGGACATAGAGTCCAGAGAATACACTAAGCCTTATTGGCCATGGCTCCTGGAAGAAGAAACCAAAGAATATGCAAATTAATTAAGCCATCTTGTTGCATCAAGGGAAAACGGCTATTGTTCATGTAGATCGATAGCCTGTTTGTATCTTTGTACATGGATATTTTCATCTGTTGTATCTTTCCATTATGAGTAAGTAAACCTGGAACAAACTTTATAATGATCATCATCGCATTCAGAATCTTAACAAGATCTAGCAGCCCAAAACTCAGCCACCCCAAGCATAAAAAACACAATTCTTGCAAAACATAAAAGACTTATAGAATTCTTGGAGAAGCAGTTCACTCACGATTTCTCTGCAATCTGCATATAAAAAAATTTGTACTTGATAAAGATCATGAATGACTTGACTATATAGCAAGCATCATGTCAAGCTTTTTACCTGATTAAGAGGGTTGTCAGGGGATTTTTTCCAAAGTTTCCAAATCATGTCCTTGTACTGCGTGTGCGTTAGACCAGGTTTATCTTCCTTCATCTTTGGAAGCTCAGTCTCTTCAAAAGCCTGAAGCCATAGCAAGCATCATGTCAAGCTTTCAATGGGGAGGATAAAATTAAAGACTTTGAAAAGCGTACCTTGAATGCGGCCTTAAGCCTCTTCTCGGGATGCTTATCCACAGGCAAGGTATCAGCCACAGTCAGACGTGCGATTGCTTCCTCCACTGTCCGGGCTTCAATAATAGTGTCATCGCGATTGGTATTCACAATACTCACCATCTGCTCATATTCTTGCTCATCCGATGTCCTTGTCTGCTTTTTCTTCTCCTCTTCCGCCTGCCGTTGAAGCGTCAATTGCTCCGCCTCTCTCCGTCGACGTAACTCAACCTCTGTTACCTTGGGTACGGGCACTGAAACCCGACTCTCCTTTTTATCCGGCTTCCTCAAACTTTTCTCAAGTTCTTTCTCCTCTTGCTCAGCCAATCGACGCGCTTCCGCTTTCTTAGCAATAGCCTCCGCTCGCTTCTCAGCTTCCTCCTCACGTTTCTTCGCAGATTTCGATTTCTCTCCCTGGGCTTCCCGCCAGTACTGATCTTCCTTCTCCTTAACTTCACGGTCCTTGCGCTCCCCCTCCGTAGCACTTTTCCGAGCCCTAGCCGCTTCGGCTTTGCTATTCACCCCCATCTTCTTCGGCATCGTCACGCCTCAATTCTCGATTCCAATCTACAAAATAGTTCGCTTATCCTTCTGAATCATGAAATCGATCAAATCTATGAGGGAGAATACAAGACGCGGATCACCGACAAGGATTGAGAATTCTGATTAATTAAAAAATATTATATTAAGAAAGTTGGATCTATTGGGCTTTTACTGGGCTCATTTAATTGGATTCAGTAGGATCATGAGCCTATACCGGCAGGCCCAACCCGCCTCAGTGGCCCAGGAGCTAAGTTCGATAATAATTAATATGGACAGCTGATGAGTTATTGGATTAATTACATTTGTTTTTTAGAAATCAAGACAATTAATTGACAGGTTGAACGTCACTTGTTTTGTTCCAGTCCTATCCTTCCTTTAATTCAAGTATCAAATCCCGAGTTTTTGGATATAAATCTTCTAGTTCCAGTATAGTTTCAGTGATGGAATGAAACTCGAAGCCCTAGTCTCCTCAAGATCACATAAAACGACACGCAAACACAAGTACAAATAGTTTTTGCAACGGCATTCGTATCCCCCCATAAGATCCTTCTTGGCTGCGAATAGAAGCAATGTTGGATTTTGAAGTCATAAGATTCTCAAATCTGGATCTGAATCGATTGTCATATCAAAGGGAATAAAATCGGAACATATTTTCCTACTGTAAGAAAAGCAGATTGGGATGAGTTATGGGTTCTTCTCCGGGTAAAGAAAGTGATGTTTTTTTCTGAAATTTGGCAGGTAGTTTAATGTTGAATACCTGCATTTTATTTCACCGTTTAAGGAGGTTTTACAACTTCATTGTTAAGAGTTAACGTCCTTACCCTCATAAATGTGCACTCATTCCCTCACTTATCTGCTTTTCTTCTACTGTTCAGCTTTGACTTTTTTAACTCTTCCTACCTTCTTCGCCACAGGCCTAACGGGAAACACCGACAGCCTTCCCAGGTGACAAAGCTTCAGAATTCTTGCGCTTAACGAAAATGTGGAACTAGATCTCAGAAACTGTGTTTTTATTTTGTGGGTTAAGTGATGGGAAGTGTTTATTCGGAGGAGGGGAGTGAGGAGAGGTGTGGGAGCTACAGCATCAGCGCTGACGTTAGCGAATCGGATAGTTCTAATGATTGTGTGGATAATAGCGGCGGCGTTGGGTTGTCTCGGTTCACTGCTGGTAGTTCGGCATCCCTGACTCCGACTTTCACTTTCCCTTCCGTCGGAGGCAAGGATGTGGTGGCTTTCAACGGCAAGCCACACAAACGTGGTTCTGATTTGTCTGGTTTGCTCTTGTTCTTTATTTATTTTTATTGCTACACTTGGGCGAATTCAGATTTGATTCCCTGTCAATTTCAGTTGAACGCCATACTTGGAATTCATGTATTTTCATACTTGAGTTTCCATTAATCTTGGAACCAGTAACCATTATTGCACAAAGTTTGATGCAACTCTGTTTTTTGTATAGAAATCGATATGATGAAGGAAAGATTTGCTAAGCTCCTTCTTGGAGAAGACATGTCTGGTGGTGGTCAAGGAGTTTGCACTGCACTTGCAATTTCAAATTCTATAACCAATTTATCTGGTATATTATAAGCTTTGCTTTAATTTCTTGGCTATTTTGTTCTTTTACACTTGCCATTAAGACTATTGTGTTCTAATCTTTAAACACCATGTTTTGAATGAAAGCATCTATATTTGGAGAGCTTTGGCGGCTGGAGCCATTAGCTCCTCAAAAGAAGGCAATGTGGTTCCGAGAGATGGATTGGTTATTATCTGTTAGTGATTCCATTATGGAACTTGTTCCAACAATACAGCAATTTCCAGGTGGTGGTACATATGAAGTGATGGCTTCAAGACCACGTTCTGATTTGTGTATGAACTTACCCGCATTGAAGAAGCTTGATGCCATGTTGATAAGCATTCTTGATGGGTTTCGAAATGTCGAGTTTTGCTACATTGATCGCGGAATACTTCTAGAAGATTGTGGCAAATATCCATCTGATTTTAGTGAGAGACCTTCTGTTAGACAAGAAGAGAAATGGTGGCTTCCTTGTCCTAAAGTTCCTGGAAATGGTTTGTCTGAAGGTACAAGAAAGAACTTAAACCAGTGTAGGGAATGCTCAAACCAAATACTCAAGGCTGCGATGGCTATAAACAGCAATGTACTTTCTGAGATGGATATTCCTTCTGCATATACCAACACTTTGCCTAAGGTGAATTTTACCAATTCTTAACTGTTATGTGCTGAGTTCTACAACTCTGTAATTCTTTTCCACTGCAGAATGGGCGAGATTGCCTTGGCGATGTTATCTACCGTTGCGTAACGGCTGATCAGTTCTCCCCAGGAAATCTTCTGGACAGCCTCGACTTATCTTCGGAGCATCACACATTAGATGTAGCTAACAGGATTGAAGCTGCTTTGCATGTATGGAATCTTAAGGATAGAAAGAAAAATCCCTGTGAATTGAAATCTAAACGAAAGGCTTGGGGTGGTACTGTAAAGGGATTTGTAGGCGATGGAGAGAAGAATAAATTTTTAGCTCAACGAGCTGAAACTCTGTTGCAAAATCTTCGGCTTCGTTTTCCTGGACTCCCGCAAACTGCACTAGATATGAGTAAAATTCAGTATAATAAGGTGCTTATACTGAGACTCTTGCAGCTTAGTAGCACATTAACTGATGCAAGAAAATTGATGATTTTGTTTTGCAGGATGTGGGGCATGCGATTCTAGAGAGTTATTCTCGGGTAATGGAGAGCTTGGCATTCAACATAATTGCTAGAATTGATGATGTTTTATACGTAGATGATGCCTCAAAAAGCTTTGCTGCAACAGAGACAATGTCGATTTTCAACAGAGGAGGTGGCTTTAATGGCTTACCTATTCAAAAGAAGATGTCTCCAAGCCCTTTCTCAATTCAACACACGCCTTATTTATCTCCATTTGCCACTCCAACATATTGCTCCTCCCCACACTTCCCCAGCAGCCCAAGGAGCATCACCCCAGTAAACAAGAGTGGATTTACAGCTCAGTTGACACATAAATTAGACAAAATTGTGCCTGGTGACTTCGACAAATTGTTGTCTATTGCTGGAAATATGGGTTCAAGACGAGTCACTGGAGATTCAGATCGTGATTGGTTCAGCAATGAGAGGTAGCAAATATGTATGTACATTACTTAAGCAGCATTTATAGTGGTGCAGCTATATGAATCTGTAGCCATGGCTGAATGACATGACATTCTCTGCATATTTTTATCCTTAGTTTGAATCAAAACATTGTTACTTGATGAATCTTCCTTTTCAATTTATACCTAATATACCAAAGAGGAAAAAATCTCAATGAGCATACATGTGTTTCTCATGAAGCAAACTTCCTAAAATTAGTCTCTTCTCTAGCTAAGCTTTATTTACTTGATCCGCTAACATTCGATTCTGGTCAACCTGCTTAGATTCTGTACAACTACCTTTGTCATCAGAATCTTGCGTGCCAAGATCTTCATACATTTTCAAGGCAGACTTGGAGAATTCAAGCATACCTTCAAATACCTTGATAAATCCTGTCTGTAAACCATTTAAAGTGATTCTCTCAGTTTCCCACATCGACTTCAGGTGTTTTTCCTTTTCAAAATCGAGTCTTGTTCGCAAATTTTCAACAATGTTGTCTGGATGCACTAATGAATCAGCCTGGAGTTCACTCTCTGGCTGTGTGGTTCCATCCATTATCAGTAACTGCATGTCTTTATTTGTACATCTTTGTGAAGCTGCAATCTTTCTGTCAAGTTCCTTCGACAAACTATCAACTTTTCTCTTCTGCTGCTGTTCTGCTCCTTGCTGAAACCATAAAGCTCGAACATCCTTCGCACAGCTCTTGATCGCAGATGAAGCTGAGATGCACGGTAACTTGTTTATCAGATCCATCCAGTCATGGAAAAGTATCAGTAATCGAGGACCGTTTTGTCGCCCTGTTCTGCCTCGTGGGAATAATTCGACTTCTGGAGCAACGAATTTTGATAGCCATCCATAAAGAGCCGAAACATATACTCTTTGAGACGAAACATACTCCATGAAACATGAACGCCAATTCAAGAGTTCTGTTTCTAGCTGAAGGGTTGCTAGCCGATGAGATTCATTACAGAATTTTCCATAAGATGGGCAAGAAAATGTCTTAACTTCAAATATAATCTTGTTCTGAATTTCATGCGACTCCACCATAACTTTCCATGTTTTCATCATGCTACAATGAGAGAAGCAGTAAAGTCAGAACACATTTGTCCTCAAATTTATATAAACGAGTTGCTAATCTTACCCTTGAAGAAGCTCCCTTATTTGGGGTTCAAGTTCTTCGTCTATCAGCTTCTCGATTCTGCTCGAAATCGTTTCAGCACTGCGAATTGCAACAAGGATCCTACTGTACAAATCTTTAACTGAAGCTCTAGTTTTGTCGAGTGAAATCCCATCATCGCCTCTAACATCTTGATTTCTTAACTGACTGCATTTCTTCTCGTAGATCCTTCTGATGCAATCACCCTCCTAAAGAAACCAAAGATTCATTGAAGTTTTCTATAAATGGCTATAGTCTAAAAAGCTATTACCACCTTAACTTCTTCAAGGAGCTTCTTTTCCCAAG
Source organism: Utricularia reniformis (assembly GCA_009725065.1). NCBI lineage: Eukaryota > Viridiplantae > Streptophyta > Magnoliopsida > Lamiales > Lentibulariaceae > Utricularia > Utricularia reniformis. The sequence goes on from RWGZ01000937.1 coordinate 1,223,105, forward strand.
CGTAAAGTCTTTCTAGTGTAGATGAAAGACTTCCAGAACTCATTCCTCCCCAATCATCAAAAAGATCATTGCTAAAGTCTGTCCATGACGTGGATCTACTGGAGCCAGTAGCTGTTAAACTCTTGGATGTAGATGAACGTGAAGAGCTGCTTCTCCAAGTGATAGCTTGTATTAGTTTTGTTGAGGTTTCTGCAATCAGTACATTGTCTTTATATTTCAACGAGAAAACAGAGCAAAACACGAATAATCACCTTTAATTTCATCTACATTTGACAACAAATGAAACCTGTTGCATTCTAGCATCCTTGAAACATCTTTGCCAGAATCATAAGCTCTGATAAAATGATCTTCAATGTCTTTCAAAGCTTCAAGAAGTTCCCTCCCTTTCACAGGAGTATCGATAACATTAAGTCCCTTTTGCAGCGTTTCTCTTCGACTCATTTTAGATACCTCTACTGCATTCTCAGGCTCGGATTTATGTTCATTAACCTCTGGTTTTATGAACTTCTTCTCAATGATAGTCCCTCTGTCTTGCTCAACTCTCTCACCGAGTTCATCTTCAAGCTCTGGAATTCCTTCTTGCTCTCTTACGGCTCTTAAATCCTCCTCAGAAATCCGGTTAAAGGATTCTGATCTGGTCGAATTATCAAAAGGGTTGAAGAAATCCCAGCCCAAGTTCCTTTCAGGAGAGTCTGCAGCAGCGTACGGCATGTTCCTGTAAAAATACTTGCATGTTTTATCTTCATCTAGCTCAATCCCTTCAGCAGTGTCTTCCACAGAAGATACTGGGGAATTCGTAGTAGAAATGCAGGGAATTGTTTCATTTGTGGGTTTTGAAGGAGTCTGCTGAAGAAACAAAGGATTTGAAACCACATTTTGTTTACGAGGTGAACGGGGAGGAAAGGTGATGTAAAATGGGGAAGGAGGTGAAGAATGGCGAGCTACGAACAGATTTAGAGCTGCTGAAACTCCAAATAAGGACTGGCAGTATTTATAATGTGCAACTGCAAGAGCGTATCTTCTATCCAATGCTAACTTCAGTTGGCGCTTCCTTTCTCTACATATTGATACCACTTCCTCTTCTTCTAATGTAGAAGAAACACAGCCCATAGAATACCTCTTTTACTTACTCTAATGGACTCACTCTCTTCACTTCAAGAAAAGAATCCCCAGAAAACGCAAAATAAGAACAAGCTTCAGGAACCATAAAAGGGGGTTTGTTGGTAACTATTTTGTCGTCTGAAGAAGCATTTCATTTCGCACAAGCATTCCCTACATAGAAGAGATGAAGGGAACACAGCAAACGGGGAACACCGAAGGGAAGGGAACACAGACAGAAAGTTGACAACTTTGTGGAATCTAAACAAAACAAAAATAAAATAAAATACTGGGGTGTTTACTTACTAAGAAAACAATAAATTAACTGGGCCGGCGAGAAACCTCCGTTTGTTTGAATGGTGGTGGAGATTGTGGTTAATAGAGTGAACCCGGAAAGAGTAGAAGAAGTAGGGGGGGTAGGGGCTCGAGGTGGAAGAGATGATGGCATTTCTGTGCTTTAGTAACGTGAAACAGTGTACGTCTGTCTGTCTTTATTGGATTGAGCGAGAGAGAGAAGCAGCAACAGCAGCTCCGAGACAGACGAGTAGTGCTGTGTGCTGACTGGTGAAAGAAAAGAGGAGTCAAATTTGTAGTCATTCCTCAAGGAAACATTTTGGCAGTCAAGGTCATACACACCTTTAATTCTCAGTCATTGTAGCATCTCTTCCTCAAAACATGATGACAAAGACAAAATTCTTACCGATTTGCACCTGTACCAACACCAATATACAGTTTGTATCTTAAAAAATGTTTTTTTTCCATCTCAATAGTCAATATTTACAGATACTTCACACCAGGAACAGCATTTAACAAGACTCTATGGGGCGCTCGTCACTTTCTTACAAGTTACCTGTGTATAGAAATGACGACTATCTCTCTCTTCTTGTAGCAATGCTGCTTTGAATAGAAACCGTTATATTCAGTAAGGCTGATGCTACTCAAAGAGTGGTGGACAAATTCATTTTTGGCATGCCCAAAAATGAAATTCAACAAGAACAAGAAGAGATAGATGCTCGCTCCTATAGGCCATCTGATGCAAATATAATGAATGAATGAACTCATCCTGAGGAAGCAACTTCAAGTCGAAATTTTTGAAGTAAAGGTAGGTTCCCTGTTATACTCAGCCTTTTTCAGATATATATATATGTCTCCAACAGACCTGTAATTGTATGTAACACAGCAATTAATATTTGATACAGATGAATCTCATACACTAGCAGAAAAAAGAAAGTTATTAAGTGTAGTCATTAATGATTCTCTGACAGCTAAACTAATTAACCAAATGAAAGAGAATCACAAAACATCGCCCAAACAACATAAAGAGGGGAAAACCAACATACACACATGTGAAGATTGATACTGGAAATAAGCCAAAACTCACTATACAAGAGAGCAGAACAGAAAAATTTCTGATAGACATGGTTAAAATGACATATGAAGTGATCTTTTTTCAGTGCTGGACTGTAACTAAGCTTAAGAAATAGTAAATGAACCTGTATTAGACCCTTCACACGTCACAAGGCAACAGATCCCACTGCTCAATATATGGTTTCATTAGTCATTCTCTGCAACCAGACATATGAATCCATCTTCTGTGGCTTAAAAAATGACCTCAACAGACATAGATTGATGCTGTGTGGTAAAGCCTGTGTAATCAGAAAAAAGGAAATCATTTTGGTAATAACAAAAAGATTAACACAAGCGATAGTGTTTTTGCATGGGACAGGTAATCAATGTTGATATTTATAAACAAGACAGAAACATACAAGCAAAAAAGACGCTAAATATATTCAAATAACCAGTGAAACTCAATGATACTTACTCTTTAGGTGGTGAAAAAGATGATTATTGATGAACCTAGAAATCTCAGGTCCACCATATCCATCATAGACACCAACAAAAGTTCCATATGGCCCTGACTCAATAACACACAAGCAACAAGATTCGAGCGCTGGCTTTGATCCTTTAGTAAATTATTTACCTGAACAATTGCCATTGAGAACTCGCCATAAATGTATTGTCCTAAGTCCTTATACCAAAGTAGACCATCTTGGTGACCACTTGGATCTGATCCTAAGTGAACAGAACGATCACCTTTCGACCGAAGACAGGATCCTAAAAACTTCATCAGCCATGATAACATACCTCATCTCATCCAAACCATCCACTAAATTGCACGGATCGAATGAGAAACAAAAGGAAGCTCCAGAGTAAACAGAATTAAGTTACACCAAGAACTCCAAAGACTTTGAAACACCCTCTGAAGAACGGAACTGTATTTCAGTATTGAACGAAATATGTATACAAAAACATCATAGCAAAATGCACATTCAATTAACAAAAGAAAATATATTCAAGTCACGAGTTCAAAAGGAAATATCACAAAAAGGAAAAACAGGAAAGGGAAATGAGAATCAGTGATCAATGTCTTCCCGGTAGAATTCTTTGTGTATCAAGTATCAACCACCAAATTCAGATTTTGGAGGGTAACTGCGAAACATCCAAACAAAGAAAATCATAAACCCTAATTCCCGAAATCACGAAAACCCCCAACAACATCATCATCAGATAAAACACTAAACTACGCTTACAGAAGATTGGGTGATCAAGACTCGATAAAAAAGTTACCTTCGGAACTGGTGGCGGCTAAGGAAAATCAAAAACTGATGTGAAAGAGGGTTAGATCTGAGGATTCATGAAATCAAAAGCAAATTTATGGATGAAGAATAAAGAGATTTGACTTGACATAAAAAATAACAAGCAGGCATGGCGTGACTGTGAGACGATAAGAATAGTTATTTTCGTATATGAGAGACGTTCAGGTTCAAGATGCATACGGCGACTAGGTAAACATCAAATTAAGAAATCCGAAAACCAACAAGCCACAACCAAATTCACCAAAAAAATAACTAGAGTGGAAAAACTGAGATTTGCAGAATAAAAGTAGACCCCATTCATTTGTCAAAAACCATCCCCAGTCTCTAACCAACATTGACCAGAAACAGTCCCCATCATCGTCCCCACGCCATTAAAGTCAAAGCAAGGATTAACAAGTATTACATATACGCCCCCTTTTCTCTTATCATTTAACTCTATTTTTTTCCAAATTAAATAAAAAGCAAGAAAAAACATTTGGACAAATGGAGTGTAAAATATTGGGAATTTAGAACTACTGAACAATTTTTAATCTAAATTTAAAAATGTGACAAATTTCTATGGAGACAAATTCCTTTTTCAAAACGCGTTATGAGTTTCTTTATTCAACGCAAAATGAAATGAATCCCTCATTTTGAATTCTTAGAATGCATTTTAAAAAATATCTAACCAAACTATCATTATAACTGAATCTCTTATTTCTATGGGTGTTCACTATTCGGTAAAAACCGAATACCGAACCGTTTACCGATTTCTTTTACCGAAGCGATACCGATTTATAAAATCGCTTTGGTATTCGGTTTTTAAATTTCGGCCATTTCGGTTTCGGTTCGGTAAAAAAATCAGTATTCGGTAATTTACCGAATAACGAATTTAACATTTTCTTTAATTTAAAACTAATATTTTTGTATTTAATTATATAATTAAATATATTATTATGATTAATTTTATGTTTAATTTGATTAAATTTTGGAAAATTCGTTATTTCGGTAAATACCGAAACTGAACCGAAACAATTTGGTATTTCCCGAACCGAACGGACAAAATTCGGTTCGGTAGCTAATTTTTTGACTTATTCGGTATTCAGTAATTGAAATTCTGTTCGGTTCGATATTTACCGAATGAATTCCCTACTTATTTCTAATTAAATAAATTTTGTTTTCTATAATTATAAGGGCAAAATAGTACTTTAGTATTCATAATATATTCTCATAATCATTTATTATAAAATATCGTTCTTATTTCATTATTCATTTTTTACCATACAGAAGACCTAAATATATTCACATTCTATAAATCCATTCTGAAAACATATTTACATTCTTCTAACACAGAAATAAGACACCTTAAATAATTATCTCAATAAAGAAACTGAACCGAAACAATTTGGTATTTATCGAACCGAACGGACAAAATTCGGTTTGGTAGCTAATTTTTTGACTTATTCGGTATTCAGTAATTGAAATTCTGTTCGGTTCGGTATTTACCGAATGAACACCCTAATTATTTCTAATTAAATAAATCTTGTTTTCTATAATTATAAAAGCAAAATAGTACTTTAGTATTCATAATACATTCTCATAACCATTTATTATAAAATATCGTTCTTATTTCATTATTCATTTTTTACCATGCAGAACACCTTAATAGATTCACATTCTATAAATAAATTCTCACAATTCATTCTGAAAACACATTTACATTCTCATAATACACACAGAAGAGACCTTAAATAATTATCTCAATAAAGAAATATTAAATTATAATACGGGCCCCAGTCTTTCTGACTTGAAAATAACTGGCCAATTTTTTTAAAAATTGAATGTCCAACAACACGGCCTGCTTTTAATAATCAGCTTTATTCATGAGGTATTTTATTTCACAGCCTGCAACCCGCTGGCTTAAAGCCCAAGTCCGTGAAAGGACTCCAATGAAATTCAAAAGAGAAATGGTCTATATATTTAGCATTCTAATTTTAATTTATTATCTATATATTTAATTTTTGTAAAATGGTCTACAAATTGTTTAAATTTAGCAAATTTGATCCTTATCACATGCATTATACTTAGAGTATTAGATTTTTCAAAATTTATGAAATGTGAGGATTAGTTTTACCAAAAAACGCATTTTGTTGATTAATTTTAATTATATAAATTTTGATGATCTTAAATGACATGCGTCTAAAATTCAAAATAGGGTAGCAATTAAATGATCCTTTTTATTAGTGATTAATCTATCATTTAAAAAATATATAATAACTAGTTTTAATTATCCATTACTAATTTGAAAGTCACTTGTTAATGATCATGGATGAAATACTCTCATCTTCCTTTTTCGATTGACAATCGTATGTATAAGTATATCAATTATTGATAAATTTACTCTTAATTATAATATATTATGTGGAAATTTTGCTTGGTGTCTCTTTGATTACAAAAGGAATTTCATAATTCAATAATTCCTAATAAAATAATGTGATCAAGTTTATTATGAAATCATATGGAATATTTTTCATTTATTGCAATTATTAGAACCTCAATCATTCTAATAACAATAATTTCATGATATGTCTTTGTCCTTGCAATTTGTTTACAAAATAATAAAACTGGTCGTGCTTTCCTTTCGGTATTTATTATTAATAAGTTATTTTTCATTAAAGAAAAAGCAAATAAATTAGAATAACAATTGTCCTCACACGAATTTGAATTCCGAAGCAAACAAATATGAACATGCCAAATGAAGTGGACAGAACAGAGCAAGAGAAACAATGCATGACTCAATCTCTTCTTCTCACACAGAAGGGTTGCTCTTGAAGGATCCAAGAGCTTTTATGGCAGCAGCTCTCAAGATGAACTGGTGGTATATCGCTGCAGCCAGAGCTCCCAAAAACGGGCCAACCCAGAAAATCCACTGCAAATAACCAACACATTAGACTTTGAACCAGATGAATCACTGTAATTTACTGTAAGGTGTAGAAATGGTGATTACATGATCATTCCAGGGCTTCTGTTGGTTGTAGATGACGGCAGCTCCTAGACTTCTCGCCGGATTGATCCCAGTACCGGTTATGGGGATTGTGGCTAAGTGAACGATGAATACAGCGAACCCAATTGGAAGTGGAGCCAAAACCTTGACACAAATAAAGCAGAGATGGGGAAATGGAAACTAATTACTCATTATGTATGACAATGCCTACCGGAACATGAGAGTCACGGGCGCTTCTCTTTGGGTCAGTGGCGGAGAAGACTGTGTAAACAAGCACAAAAGTGCCGATAATCTCAGCCCCAAGCGCGGTACCTGGATAGTAACCAGTCTGCACAGAATTGGCACCGCCGCCGTTAGCTTGGTAGAGACTACCAGTTATGCCTTTCACGATACCGACGCCGACTATGGCTCCCAAACTTTGGGCCACGATGTAGGCAACAGCTCTGACGAGGGACACCTTCCGAGCGAGGAACAAGCCGAAAGTCACCGCAGGGTTAATATGTCCACCTACAAGATAACATAAGATTAAAAAGGCAGCCCACAAGGTCAAGAACCCAGTGGAGCAAATTAAATTTGAAGAATACCAGATATGCCGGCGATTGAGTAGACGAGGATGAAAATGGTGCCACCAAAGGCCCATGCGATGCCGAGTACCCCAACACCGTTACATTTATCGACTTTACTCGAACTGGAGTATCCGATTACGGTTGCGATAGTGATGTACAAGAAAACAAGTGTGGCGAAGAACTCAGCTATAATCGCTCTGTAGAAAGACCAGAGACGGAGCTCATCCGCGTCAAATAAGGGGGCCGGCGGTGGGTCTACATAGTCCTTGGCTTGGTGGTGCGTCACCGGCTCCTCAGTGAGTTCCTTACTCATTATCTCTTGCCGATTGGATTCCTATGAAATTGGAGTGGTTGTAAGGACAGGACAGAGCGAGGTGATCCACTCTGATCCTGCTCCTACTTTTATGAGAGAGAGGTAGCAGAAGGGTAGTTTAGGTATTTGATAAGACGACTATAATGAAGATTGGGGGCCCATTAAAGAGAAAGGGGCAGCGCGGCCATGTGAAGGATAATCATAAGTTGATGGGCTGGGGTTTATTTAGGAATTAGGGTTAAATAATTTAGGGTAAATTGAAACAGACAATTCTGCCACCGGTATTAGCTCTTATCCGGTGGGCACCCTAAGTGTCGGGTTGTGGAATCTTACAAATTTGTAACTTGTAAGTGGAGAACATCATCATGTGAAAACCAGCTGGATTTTTCTTTTTTGGTCCACACACAAAATCACCAACACTAATTGTTTCTTGGTTGAATTTTTAAGTATATTTAATACAAATTATGATATAATAAATAAAGAAAAAACAGTTATAGATGATAATGTTATCATAAAATACACAGGACTCAAACTTATCTACAGTGCAGGATATGGATAAGAATAAGAGAGAGACCTCAATCATAGACATCTCATTATGTCATCGACCACAAGTGTGAGTGTGAGTTTGCACAATAATGAGACGCCTTTTGCAAAGTAGGTTGCAGTGCAGTATCTCTCCTGTCTTTTTCTCCTTCAATATCTAAAGCATCCAAATTATGTATATATATTTTCAAAAACTCCTAAGAACTCATGTAAGAGCTGTTGCAGATCTGCTAATTTCAATTCCTCAGAACAAAAACAAATAGCTGCTCTTCATTATTAATCCATATGGATCGAAGGTGCAAACTGGGAAATCTAGTAAAACCTTCTCACAAAATATAATCTAAATTATGATGCAGAATGGCAATAAATATTGAATGCGAAAACATGGACATTAAATCAACAGGTAAAGAAAGAGCCACGGAAAGGAATGAGCTAGAGAAATGGCCAAAGTACTTTTCTAGCGTGCTTTTGAACCTGTTTAAAAATAGAATATGAATAAATCAGTTTAACTCATATTAATAACAACAAAAACAAAGAGACGTCACCTCTACTTCTCTTGCACTTGCCAGAAGCATTATTACTAGAAGCAAAGTTACCATTCAACTTCGACCAAGACATTGCTAATTATGAATTATCAAAATCACAATCACGGGGTCCTAAGCAAAGATCCTATTTCTCCATCGATCCTATCCACAAGCAAGCACTTAAGCCCAGCAACCTCAGCTTCAAATAAAGGTTGGTTTTGTAGCCTCTTCATGATCTCCTGATTCATACTTCTCAAAGCACTCTGCTGTATCATCAGTAGGAGCCTGGGCTTCTTCACAATGGGAAGGCATGATCTAGTCAGAGTTTCAAAATCGGAGCAATTAACAAAACTCAGGATTTCAAGATGATGAGGGCGATATAATACTGTACCTCCCCAAATAATCCTCCTTTTTCTGAATTTTGCAAGTCAATATAATTCTCGACTCCGTCTCAAATAAATATAATTCTCAACCACAGATGAGTAAAGAACATAACACAAATCTATTTCTTTAGCTTAAACACAGATGATGATGGCTATCTTGTTATGCTACTTAACTTTCAACTATCACTATTTACAGGGTAAAAGTGAGAAAAGTGTAAATGTGCTTATTACAGGCAATTTTAAGGATGCCAGTGTTTATTACCCTCTTTCAGAATGTTTAGTCAGCCCTGAAAAGATCATCCTCTCTGAATCTTCTGATTCAAAACAACCTGCAAAAGTGGAGCTCACAAAAAACACAGATCTCTACGCAAATCCATAACCATGTTCCATTTTATCACTGAGTTGATCAAATTTGTCTTCATTACCGATATTTCATATTGGGAAATATCAAATTTTACTAAAAAACTCTAGAAACAGAAACTATAAGAATCAACCACGATGAGTTGATTAATTGAACTAGCAAGTTAACATATTTCTCAAGAATGGATGTCAAACTATCTATGCAAGGCAACAAAGTATCCAGCATGGCAAACACAAATTTGCAAAGTATGTATACCTAAACTTGTCAACAATAACACCCTACGGCGTTTAAACAATGTGAAAGTGAGAAAATGTAAAAAACAAGTTTCCATACTTCAATTGAGCAACTCTTTACAACAGCCTTCACTTTCACGCATCCCCTTTTTCCATGTTCGCAGCGTATTCATTTTCAGATCCACCGGCACTACTACAAGAGGAAACGAGAGTAAATGCAAGTACTAAGGCAGAGTATAGAAAGCATCAGAATGACAATAATTGAGCTTACTCAGTAACAATCTTGCTATGGAACAAATGTAGTTCTCATGTATTTAAACATGTAAGGACTGATCACATCAGTGATCAGCGCTCATCATTTAAGACCCAACATAATGGAGTAAAACCACCTCAATATTCTACAAGTATCAATGCCAATATACATACCTATGGGGGCGAGAATCAACTGATCCTGGTCTTCTCCAAGCCTTTTCAGTTTTATCTTCTACTCTGCTATTTAAACTCCATATTTTTTTCTTCCCAAAAGTTGTAGGCATATCAGTGGACTCCAGAGAAGAAACCTCCTTCAACTTCATCGAATCAAGCTTTTCATCAATCTTCCTCCAATCTTGTCCCTTATCCTTCAGAACATCCTCCCTTGGCCTTGCATCACCAAATGGATTGTTAGCCTTGGGCTTCACTACCTTAACAATTTCAGACTTTTCACCTTCAGCCAATGGGGATTGCAAATTTAGTCGTGTCCGACTACTTGTAGTCACCTCCTCTTTTTTACTAAACCAGCTCTGCGAATCTGCCCCATCGGAAGCAATACCCACACTTCTCACCCTGATGCCATCAAACCTTCCGCCTTCTCTTCTCCCTTCTTCCTTCCTTCTCACCCAACTATCTGAATCCGCATTGCCGTTTCTGGAAACAAACCCGAATCCCTCCCTTTTCTCATTTCTCCTAGGGTCGGAGGGAACAAAACTCTTATTTGCTGCCCAGTTATCAACCTCATCTGCTTGTGAATCTGAATACCTAGGAAAACCCCCTCGGTCTCCTTGTCCCCTCCTCTCAAACCCATTAATGAACGACTGCTTCTTTCCCGCTGCCCAACTATCAGTCTCATCAGCCCTGGATGGAGCAAATTCACGATTAGAATCCCTATTAAAACTTCCATGTCGCCTAGTCTGTTCATCCCTGATACCGCCGCCATAGAATCTGAATCCACCTCCAAGTTTATTCCGATCAAGCTCCTCCGCAGAGCGTTCACGCGGGCCAGTAGGCAGACTCATAAGTTCATCTGGAGTCAAACCCTTGCTCTGAAACTCTGACTGCTTAACCGCGTGATACGTATTGAATTCCTGAATAGATATCGCCTGGGGCTTCTTTTTCTTCTTAGTCTTGGTGGCGGCAGCCACAGCAAGTGAAGGAAAATCGGCCGCATCCTCATTGTTAGCGGCGCCTTCCCTCAGTTGTTCTCGGAGGTCCGCCTCATTCTCTTCGGAATCCAAAGCCCATGCTCCAGGTTTCGCCCACGCGCTCACAGTCGACGCCATCTCTGTAATTCTTCTTCTCTTTCTATGCTTCCGTCGCAAGCCAAGACTCCCCTGTATTTAAACTTTTAAGATACGTATGCAGGATCCGTTAGAATCCTCGTTGATATGATTCGCATCGACGGTTCAGATTCTACGCCGATTTTATGAAGTTTGATTGTGTCGTTGGTACTTTTTATTATGTTTGGTCATGGGCCGGACCAATCCAAGGCCTATTAGTAGAAGAGGCCCACTCAGTTTACACCCATAATTATATCGAACCCAAAACATCGTAAATGGTTTCAACCCATTTAAACGCCGGTTCGGGCTGACCCGTCCATCTGCCTGCATATGCAAGATGCTAACAACAGTAGACTGGAAAATACGCTTATGTGTCAAATAACAAGCTCATAAGCGAACTTATTCATGGAGGTGTGCGGATTTGAAAAAGATGGCCAAAAAAGGCCTACAAAGATCCTGAAACGTGAAACTTAAAGCACAGACTGTCATCAGATCCAATCCATGAGATGAAAGGGTGAAGAAGTGATGGATCTAACTAATCTGACCACAATCAGCGATCACTACCGGCTTAGCGGTCTTTCCACTGCCAGATCCAACTTTCTCTATGGCTTTAACGACATCGTATCCCTCAACAACATTCCCAAACACCACATGCTTTCCATCTAGCCACTCAGTCTTTGCAGTACATATGAAGAACTGCGAACCGTTCGTGCCTGGTCCAGAGTTAGCCATGGATAGAACGCCTGGTCCGGTGTGCTTCTTGACGAAATTCTCGTCAGCAAACTTGGATCCGTAGATAGACTCACCTCCAGTACCGTTCCCTGCGGTGAAATCTCCGCCCTGGCACATGAATCCAGGAATCACGCGGTGGAAACTAGATCCCTTGTAGTGAAGAGGCTTGCCGGATCTCCCGACACCTTTCTCACCGGTGCAGAGGGCACGGAAGTTCTCAGCAGTCCTTGGGACAACGTCGTTGTATAGTTCAATAACGATTCGGCCGACAGGTTGGCCGCCGACGCTCATATCGAAGAAAACCTTTGAATTCGACATATTCAAAACTATTCACAGTAAAGACGAAGCTAGGGTTTTGAGTAGGGGTAAATACAATTCTTTATAGGAACTGGTACTGATCTTGAGCGAACACGTGTCGGTAAATCAGCGATTCCAAAAGTAACCATAGTTGGAATCTGAGCGTTATAACCATTGTAAATGCTGCCATTCTCTTCTTGGATTGGATATACTCTTAAAAATAGTCATATTATTCATTCTTACCCAAATGCCAATTAATAATAATTTTTTCCATATATTTGGCGTTGGTTAAATTATATTATTATTTTAAAATTAAAATTAATTTTTAAAAATGAATCCAATGATGGATTAAGAAAGTTTTATAACTTGTTACTCGACCTCCCGAGTAATCACTATGATGATAGTGGTCAATGGCCCATAAATAATTTGTACAGTAGGCCCAATAACAATTTAATAAAATCTTTAGTGTAGAATTTAAAAATCGAAAATTAGACTTATGTAAAAGAATGAGAATTTATTAAAATTTGGATTTGTAAGAATGTCACAAAAATGTTATTTTGTAATAATGATTTGATTTAGAAGAGAGTTTTGGGTGAAGAGAAGACAGTAAAGTTTGTCATTGATGATTGTGGTTACAAAAAGAGAGATGGAGATGGGGAGTTAGGGACTAATTAATTAGAATACATATTGATCGTCTTAAGTTGAAGTAATGGAGAAGAAGAGAGAACGAAAAAGGAGTTCTTCACAAGGAATAGTGAGACCCATTTGATAATAAAATCCAAATTCTTCTTCTGATTTTCTGAGAAGAGACTGAAAAAGAGGATGAGTCAAGAAGGAGATTGGCACGATGTATCTGCTTCTTGTTTCCCCTACGTAAACAACAAAGTGTCCTTTTGGTACATCTACAGGTAGCTCTTCCTTCCTTAAGCTCCACCATTTTCTCAGCTTCAACCCCGGGAGCTTCTTCTTCATCATCCCCATTATTCTCTGTGTTTGAATGAAATGAACTACTCACTACTCACTACTCACTAGTCAGATAAATTTATTGAAGAAACGGAATTGACTGGCACATGGGAACCCAAAAGCAGCACTTGTTTCTCTGGGGCCGAAGCCCCTCTACGGCGTACGGATCCTTACTAAATAGTAAATACTTCTCTCGAAGTGAAAACAAACAAAACTAAGCAGACATGGCAAGTTATAAGCTATTTGTTCTGTAATAACCTATTTTTGGTTATGTGTTGATTAAAAGGGAACAGTAATTGTAATTTATTATGGATATTTACCTTAATTCTAACATTCACGTGCTCTTGTTGTTATATGGGGTCGGGGACATATCCTAATGATCACCCAAATGCGGTCCTCACACCACAGGGACCAATGCCCAACTTGCAACATTGCTGGGCTACACTAAAGAGTAGTAGTCAAATTTGTACAGTAAAGGCAGTGATATTACCATTTCCAATAATTCAAAGTTACATCTCCTCCTGGCCTGCAATGTTAAAGAGATTTTTTTACATTTCCCACAAGTTAAAGGGACAGAATCATGTGATTATTTTAAATTGCCTACAACTTGCTCTTACCAGCAACTGGAGACCCGGTACTGGCACATGAGACCCATGTTACTCCATGGACAGAAACAGAAACAGCAGCAATATGTACGGTCCATTTATTTAAATATACAATAACTCCCAACCACTTTCCACAACTGCCTCAACACCTACTAAAATATACAGTATAATATAATCAAGTCCATACAAATTATGGACAAACAAAACAATTTGCTCAGTGCTTAGTGCTTAGGCGACAAATAGTATAGCATTAGGATGTTGATAAAGGTGATATTATGCAACAGATAAGCAGCATATGTGTATGTGACTGTGTGTTTGTCTCACGAATAAATGCAGATCCAGCAGCGAATGTGACAGGATTAAATCATGGACCCAATCCCACTTTTATGAAAATTAACATCACTCCATGCATTTCAAATGATTCTATGAATCATCAGACTGATATACCATTAAGATTAGGTACCAAGGACAAACAAATCATATCTTTAATACTTGGCTAAAACTAGAAGATCAATTTGTATTCACATTTCAGGGGCCACTTTCGGTTGCTGCTTCCCATCAATCAAACTCAACTGTCTCCCAAGCCTGGCAATATAAGCTTCCACCTGTTCATCCATAACACATTTCTCTTCATCATAAGAAAAATAAAGCGGAAGGGATCCATGCTCTTGGAAATAACATGTGCAAAATATTTACACCGTAACAGATGCAATGGAATTTGTTATTTGACCTGCTGTCTAGCCGCAGCTAGTTTTAGTAGCTCATCTGCCTCAGAGAAACTGGTAAACCATTGGCTGAATGGATGGTCTTTAGTATCACCCTTCTTCTTGTTTTCAGTATCCTCATTAAGAACTGTACACAAAATACAGGCAAAACGCAAGTAAACATACACATTTACTAGCATCAATATGCCAACTACAAAGGCTATTAATGTGACCAGCTATGTCTGTACCAATACAAAATGTGAGAGGAAAAAAATATGCACATTACAAGATATTCAAGTCTTTTAAAGAAGACGAACACACCAGGGGGGAAATTAAGGCCTGGGGGAAGCCTTGCCATAATTCCTGCAGGATGATATTGCAAACGGGAAAACAATGCTACGGAAGGTTCTGATATCACAATCTCGTCATATGATTCCACAACAACTGGCTTCTTTGTGGACGGTCCGGATTCATCATTTGGGTATAACTTCAAATGATGGAACCTGCCAATAATTGTTAGAGATAGTTCAATCTCCATTTTTCAGACAATATGAAAAAGATAAATAAAAAACACACAAATTTTACATCTGAAAGTTCAAAACTACAAACACATAAAAGTATACCAGACATACACAAAATACAGATGAAGGGAAAAAGACTGACAAGTGCAGTGGTTTATCGCTAACATCACTGTGAAAATGAAGGGTAACTGCGATTTCAAATTCACCCCAACCACACTCCGAAAGCTCAAAAGGCGGGGTGTCGACGATTCTTGTTGGGTTGTTAAAACTAGAGTGCAACTGGAAAACAACACGCTTGATCACCACTCCCAAGTCTTCATTTGTTGCTCCACGTACATAAACCGTCCATTTATGAGACAACAGTCTATCAGTGAAGATGTAAATGATTAGAATCAAGAAATTTTCAGAAACTAAACTTAGTTCAAAACAAAAGAATACTACTTACTCACTCGCCTTCTTACCAAGCCAGAAAGCAATGTTACCGTAAACTAAAGGAACACAAATCTCTGACTCCTTGAGCTTCTTCTCCAGCACCTTCACAACACGAACCCAGTAAATGATTTCCTAAACAACATCAATCACCCTAATCTAAACATAAAATTACACCTTTGCGCTATTATCATCAGAAAGCTTATCCATTTCACTCGCTGTTGATTGATGCCCCCTTATCTCCTACGCTGTAAAAACAAAATCAAATATCCAACAAAAGGTAAAAGTTTCCTTCAAATCAAGTAAACCCGACAGCTAAAAAATTAGGGCTCCAAATTGAATTCACAATTCAGAAACTGTTCTACGGTTCAACCCGAAAATCCGAACCATTTTCAATCAGGATGAAACAATTACTTTGTGAGCAAGATGTTGAAAAAGCATCAATGGATGATTTGTAGGCATTGCTTTTGTTTTCGTTACAATGAAAAATTCGAACAAACATTATTACAGTATCCTTTCCTTTTAAAAACCAAACACAATTTTAATGTGGGATACTTCTTTGGATGATCCAAACCGAATTCTTTTTCTGCTAGAAGCAGCAGTTGTTTAAACTCATTTATTATGATTATAAAGCAATCAAATTTTATCACAAATTCAATGTGGGATTCAGTACATTATTGAGAAACCACCCCACCCCACCCCACAGGCATTAAATTTGGATTGCTAAATCTGGTGTAGACATTAACTACAAAACATGGATTGCCTGAGATGACAGAGAGCACATGCTAAAGCCTCTGCTCACAATCAGAACCAGAAAATTAATTTTTTTGTGGCGTGACAGTAAAAAGGGACCATTTTGCTATAGAAATCACATGATTCGTCTTGTCATTTGTTAGTTAACCTGTTGTGGGTGGGCTCTAGTGTTTGTTTTATNAAAAATCCAACCACGATCATATAACAAATTGATATGAAAACATTTATATGCATCAACACTTAAGATTGAGAAGCCATAATGTTACCATGATGCCGTGTGGTGCAACATATATACATTATACTTAAATAACTCAAGTAATTAAGATACAATCTAGAAATTTTACAATAGACCGATATAAAAATATTGATTTACATCAAACAATTAAGATTGAGAATTTACTTTCCTAAAAATATAGTTAGGGCAATTTATGATATGCACGAGACACTTTTGATTGAGATGTTATATAAATTACTATGTTGTGGTGAGGTGCAACAAGATTTATTAAAATGAACTAATTATTGGTTGATTTAAAAATATAAATATAATATTTTTAGTATTTTCCGATAATGATATAATATTTCAATTACTTTCGATACCTACTTTGGATTGTGAAATTTTATATAAATAAATTATTATTTTATTTTCTTAAAAAAATAAAGCAACAAGTTGCACAAATTGGAGAGAATCAAAAGGTATATACATCATTAACTTTTTAATGGAAACATTTTGGTAGCCAAATTGGGTCTTGATAGTTGGGTTTCATTTCCAAGGCCCATTTAGTTGATATCTAGCATTTGTCACAACTTTACAGTATAAATAGGGTTTTGGACGAGAGGGACACAAGGAGAATTCTCAATCGGAGGTGTAGGAATGGCAGCGGTTCGATGGTGTGCATCTGCGGTGCGTGGGTTGGAGTCATGTATCGAACAAAGTAAGCCAATTTGTCTCGGTTCGTCAATTGCTCCAATTCTGTGCGGTCGGGGGGACAAGCGGACCAAGAAGGGCAAGCGATTCAAAGGTTCATATGGAAATTGCAGACCGAAGTTGGAGAAAAAGATCGAGAGGATAAAGGATAAGGTGGAGGTACCGAGGTCTACCCCTTGGCCTTTGCCTTTCAAATTGATTTAGTTTTTGTGCGTTGCCTGTATTTTCCATCTATTCAGTTAGATCTAAAACAGAACGGTTCTGATTGATGCTTGTGCTTTGTGAGCGCTCAACATCGCAACTTACATGCTTATTTGTTCTATCATTTTAGAGAATCCCTTGCAGATAGATATTAACTCTCTGTTTTGAATATTCAAGAATGGAGTGCATTTCTTATTGTGCAATTCGTGAATATGTTTTTCCTCCATTTCCTTCTTCTGCTTTAAATTCAGGAAATGCCTGTAAATGTTCTTCCCTTTTTTCTAATCACAGTGATATTTGATGAAAATGAACTTTATCAGCAGTGTTTGTTACAGTGAGCATTCCCAAATGCCTGCTATGGAGTATAATTCCCTTAGTTTTATATGATCCATGAAAGAACAAAAACTTGTGATATCTAACTACTGAGCAGGGAAGATTCACAGTGTTCATAGCAGATGTGGGAATCTTGACTAAACAAGTTTTTGGAATTATAGTGTCTTTGCCGAAATTATGATGGAAGTCGTTTATTACGGCTACTAAATCTAGATGGATTATTATTGAAATATAATAAATAATTAATTTATCCTTATGTGTAATAATTATAATAAGATTGTATTTATTATTTCTTATATATAAAAATATATTAGTATTTTTAAATAAATAATACAATAATTTTACTAAATACATTTAAAAATTCACTATCATAATATCATACCACATTTCAACAAATTTTACAATTACTAAATTTTAAATAGTTGAACAAAATAAACACATTTAATGAACCATCCTTCAATTAATTTTATTGTATAATTAGGAAAATATTACAATCGAAAGATGGGCCTTTTTTGTATGAGCAATTCGGCCCAAGTCATTAAAGAAATTTAGTAATTTGTTTTTCTTAAGGAAAAGGAAAGAACGTTAGAAAACTGAAATCCCTACAGCTCTGACCTTCAAAACCCTCAGTTCAGAGATTGCTCACTCATCTGGGATATGCGAATTCTACTGTAAGGTTAGGACTACGGAATGGGATAATTGGTTGGTAATGGGAATATTCTCTGTAGGACGTCAAAGGAAAAGGTGAACGGAATATGGAGGGCGAAAGATTGGAAAGTTCAACAAGTGCTGGAGAACGCGAGTCGGAGACCGTTGTAAATCGAGACGTTGATGGCGGAGAATGGAGAACATTGTCGTTGGAGGATAAGTCAACGTGTGTCGGGGGAGATTTCGAGGGTTTTGATAACCCTGTGACGGGTGCGTTAGAAATTCCGATTGCAATGGAGGAAGTCGACCTACTCACTGTGGATGAGTTGACTGAGCAGCCTGTTAAAATGGAGGAGATTGAGCAGTCAATTGTCTCGGAATCTCCTGCGGTTTTTTTGGCTGAGCCTGTGGAAGGATTTGGGTTGAGTGAAAACGCTGATCCGAGAGATTTGGAACCTGAAGTTGAAGATAAACTGGAGGAAGTAAATAATGGAATTGATTATGTCAATCCTGAAAATGTTGCTGATGAGTTTCTTGAGTCAACGGATGTCCCTCCACTTGGTGAGAAAGATAGTGTGATAGTCTGTGAATTGGAATGCATGTCAGAGAGAGACATGTTTGATTCAAATTTAGAAAAAGATGAAGAGGCAATGGATGGGGTCGCCAATTCATGTGATGGAATTGATCAATCATTAAATTTAGAAGTGGGATCTTTGCAAAAGCCAACATATTTTAATGAAGAAATGCCTGATCGTGAGATTGCTATAAATTTAAGTTCTATAAAATTAAATGCAGAATCAGCTGTGAAAACTGAAGATTCTACGATTGTAAATACTGGCATTGAACAAGTTCAGGATTCTAGATTCAGTGGATGCATGATGTATGCCAGTGGTGATACGCCATCTGACACTGATGGGGATGAGTTGATGACAAAATATGAGAGTTTAGAATCTAGAACGCGGACTATGGACGATATGACAAACAGTATAGAAGATTTCAAGGTTTCCAATTTTGATAAAAATGCAAACGCTGTGGAAACAAATGAGGAAGCAGGGGATGAAGAAGAGCTACCATCAGGTAATATGAAAACTGAAATAAATTCGGAAGTAAAGATAGAAACAATGGGATGTGATATGTTAGAGAAGATTCAGCTGGCAGATGCTGGAGTGGAAACTGACCTGGGTCCTGTTGTGTTTCCTAAAGGTATACAGGATGAGGATGGCAATATGGGGACTCAGGAAACATCTAGTGATGTAGATGAGACAGGTCAAAGCATGCATGATTCTCCAGTTGCTTTACAAGATGAGGAAGACGATACTATGACTGGGGATGAGGACATAGGGACACAAGACACAGAAATGGAGATAGAAACAGATGTTGTTGAATCAGGAAAAACTGCTGGAGGGAAACGGAAAAGAGGGAAATACTCTAAAAGTACATCTGTATCTAGGTCCAGTGGGAAAAGTTCTTCAAGAAAAAAAATTCGAGAGGATGTCTGTTTCATATGCTTCGAGGATGGGGAGCTTGTGGTTTGCGGTCGCAGGTTGCTTTTGATATTTGAGAGAAAAACTCGGATTTGATTCATGCTGTATATGATAATTTATGTTTATTTGCTGCATCTGCAGAGGTTGTCCAAAGGCTTATCATCCTTCATGTGTGAATAGAGATGAAGCATTCTTCCGGTCTAAGGGACGATGGAATTGTGGTTAGAATTCTCTGTGCCACCGAACCAATAGCCCTCAGATTTTGTTTCTGGAATTTTGTTTGTGTTACAATAGTATTGAATTTTATTTGTCAAATATCCTTCTCAGGTTGGCATTTGTGCAGCATCTGTGAGAAAAATGCTTCCTATATGTGTTATACATGTGCTTACTCCTTGTGCAAGAGTTGCGCTAAGGATGCAGTCATCTTTTGTGTTCGTGGGAATAAGGGTTTTTGTGAGACTTGCATGAGAACTGTGAATCTAATTGAGAACAATCAACAGGGAAGCGACAATGTACGCAATATTTTGCTCCTTTTTCTTGCATTGTTTGCGTCTACCCATATGTATCTTAGTATCATTTTTCCCCTACTCTGTAGCATATTGTCTTGATTCCCCGCCTATAAAAGAGAATCATAAAACACACTAAGAACAGTGTTTTATTTTGTGTTGTGATCGATTTTGCATTTCCTGTCATGCCTATCTGTGTTTTTATTTTAAACTTTTATCTTAAAAAATATATGTTTATGTCATGAATTATCCCATTCTCTTCATTTTTTCAGTTTCATTTCTTATTGAATTGTCTTCTTCTTGTTCCTTGAACTGATTAATTCCTTTTATTTATGTTTTATGCAGACCGAAGTAGACTTTGATGACAGAAGCAACTGGGAGTATCTTTTCAAAGATTATTACACAGAATTGAAAGCAAAGCTCTCACTTTCTTCTGAAGAGATTGCTGAGGCCAACAATCAATTTAAAGGAGCAGAGGCTTCTGCTGGTAACATAGAAGATATTAACTATGGAGATTCTGGTTCTGAAGATTCGACTGTTAACATAGAAACTGTCAAACCCAAAACTCGAAAATTAGGGAAGAATCCAAAAGGCGCCACCAAGGAAGAGGGTGTGCACAGCACAGCTGTTATATCTGGAAATAGAGTTAGTCCTTTGTATGAAAATGCTGAATGGGCTTCAAGGGAATTGCTTGAATTTGTTTCACACATGAAAGATGGTGACATATCTGTACTTTCCCAGTTTGATGTTCAAGCTCTTTTACTAGAATATATCAAGAGAAATAAACTACGTGACCCTCATCGAGGAAGCCAAATATTATGTGATGCAAGACTCAAAAGTTTATTTGGGAAACCTCGAGTTGGACATTTTGAAATGTTAAAACTCATTGAGTCTCACTTTCTGTTAAGGGATGAACAGAATGATGATATTCAGAGTAGTGTTGTCGACACTGAAAATTTGCATTTGGACACTGATGGCAACGCAGACATAGTACAAAAGGGTCTGAAAGATAAGAGACGTAAATCACGAAAAAAAGGTGACAGAACTCAGTCAAATCTTGATGATTATGCAGCTATTGATATGCATAATATTGGTTTGATTTATCTGCGGAGAAAGTTGATGGAGGACCTACTTGAAGATGCTGAAACCTTCCCTGACAAAGTCATTGGAACATTTGTACGGATACGAATTTCTGGTAGCAACCAAAAGCAGGACTTGTATCGGTTAGTGCAGGTTGTTGGTAAGTGCTAATGTCCCTTTATATCGGCTATAACTTATTAATTAAGCCATATGTGTTTATATTCCTTAAGTTTAGATTATGTATGCTTTGACATCTCTTTTAAGGAACAAGCAAGTCACCTGAGCCATACAAAGTTGGTAAAAGAACCACTGAAATCATGGTGGATATACTGAATCTTGATAAGACTGAGTCAATATCAATTGATACACTTTCAAATCAGGACTTTACACAGGTAGGCTATTTTTTATACTTGTGTGTCATGAACCCTAGATTTTAAGTAAATAGTAATGGAATTATAAAAAATATATGGTGCTGTTTTCTTTGTGCTATATACAATTTCAATTTTTTTGGGCCCATCTTAATTTTTAAGCAACCTAGGTTAATGCAAACATGCATATGGCTTTAGGTTGCTCCTTTTCCTCTCATCATATTTAGATGGGTTTCTCAAATATTGCATTATATATGAGGTGTGAATAGAATTATTAAATCAGTACATGTTGAAGGTTCGACTGTTCTGGGTAATTTTGTTACTTATTTCGTGCATTGCTTCCAGTTGAGCTATGCTCGTTATTTTTATAGTTGCTCTTGGACTCAAATGCATATCATCTTAGCAATCTGTAGGACGATTATGAACAAAGTTTGAACACTTGTGAACTATTCCATCTTATTTTTTCATGTTTTTCATATGCTTTCTTGACTCCATATCTGTAAAAAACGTAGGAGGAATGCAAACGCCTTCGTCAGAGTATAAAATGCGGACTTATTAATCCGCTTACTGTGGTGAGTATTAACAGGCTTATCTGATTATAATTTGGCTGTTGGGATCACAATATTTATTTTTGTAGGGAGTGATCCTTGCCAAGACAATGGAATTGCAGATGATCAGAGTCAATGATGTAAGCCTTATTTTCATAATCGGGAATCATTGAAGTGGATGCCTTTTTTATTTATCGAATTCTATATTCCTTTCTAAAGACAATCTGTGATGATGAAAATGTCACTCTTTAATTGTCCTACCAAAAATATTTTTGTAATTGGGAATAATCTGCTGCTCTAAACTTAACTCTCCAAGAATAAATCTGTTCTTGCTGATTTCTTGTTTTATTGCACCTAACTGCTATCCTATAAGAATTTAATCTGATTACAGATTACTAATTACATGTGCATTCGATGATTTTGTTTGATTTCTTCTGAATGATGTGAATTAAAAAGCATTTAAATAAGGGTGTTTTTATAAATTATCGCTCTTAACCATAAAACTTCTTGTGTTGTGTGCAGTTGCTGGAATCAGAAATCTTGCGGATTAGTCATCTATGTGACCGGGCAAGTGATTTAGGCCGTCGAAAAGAATATCCTTTTTTTCTAAATAAGGATACATTTGAGCAAACTTACATCTTTTCATAATATCCACCTGCTATGACCTGATGTGCTTGAGGTTAATTTATGGAGCTGCTATTTTCGTTATTTATTTATTGTTTTTCAGTCGTTTGCTATATATCCTGGTACCTGCATTTTAGCTGAGAATGAGGAGGTCTTTGGTTTTCTCACTGAAAATATTTTTTAATCCTTAACAAATTTTCACTGTAATGGGCGTGTGTTGCTTGAAAGTAACTCATAAAAAGAATGCATCTGCATTCTGATGGCCACATTATTGGTGTTTTAATGGACGCTTCCATGCTATTTTATCTGTGAAGCTATAATTATGATCCTTGACAGACTTCAACGCACAGAGAATGTGTGGAGAAATTACAGCTCTTGAAGACCCCGGAAGAACGGAAACGTCGGCTAGAGGAATCCCCAGAAATACTTGCGGACCCAAAGATGGACCCAAACTATGAATCTGAAGACAATGACAGTGAGACTGAAAACACACAAGGTTTCTATTATAAATATTTTTCTCTCTTTATGGAGTTCTATAACATCATCAACCGTCACCAAATGTAACTTGTTTTGTGGCGCAGAGGCTTTTATGAGATCAATGATTTCTGATACGAGCAAGAGGGACAGGGTATTCACTTCACCAAGAGGTGATAATTCTTCAAAAGAGTTTTACAATCTCTCCAGCCAAGCTTCAAGCAGAAATGTGGAATCTGGAAGAAACATGTCTCGCAACACTTATATCAACTCCAGTCCAAATCCAGAGATGGTCTATGAGAATTCTTCGAGTCTGGGAAGAAATAAAGAAACAACTCAATCTGCCAATTTAGCAAGGGTAAATTCTGCCATGACATCTGAGTCTTCTGAGTTGGCTCTGCAACCCAGGTCAGGATCAGTTTCGGTTGCCACATCACTTACCTCTGAAAAAAAAGGAGCATCTGTATCCCCAGGCTCTGTGGAAAAGCCAGTCAAGATAAATGAATCAGGAAAGATATGGCAATATGTTGATCCTTCAGGGAAAGTTCAAGGACCCTTTTCTATGGTTCAGCTTCGAAAATGGAACAACACAGGTTACTTCCCTGCTAATCTTAAGATATGGAGAAGCACAGAGAGACAAGAGAATGCTTTCTTCCTGACTGATGCATTGGCTGGAAATTTCCCACGGGAGTCCCCATTTTCTGACAACAGTTTTTCAGCTACTAATTCACATAGTGTGGTTGATCATTCAGTTCGAATTACTGATGCATCCTTAAACCTAAATATGGAGAGATCTAATGTGGAACGGATTGCTCTGCCCTCCCTTGCAAATCTCTCCAGTGACACATTTAGCCGAAATGGTACAGGCACCCTGCTATTTCCTGGTCCAGGACAGAATAATATTGAGCGGAGGGCAGAAGATGGGAGTCCTCTCACTGGAGCAAGTATATTAGTTGCTGGAAGTGGATTGCAGCCTTCAACTCCTCTGTCACATAATATTGTAACTTCTATGACTCAGACTGCTCCTTTCACTCCACCTAGCTGCTCCCAACCGGTTATCCCTGCAGTTTCTCAGATACCTGCCCAGCAAGTTCAGAATGCCCTTACTCAGAATCCACATCCTGATAATCAGGCCTGGGGTGCCAGTGCTCCTCCACAGCCACAGCCACAGCCACAGCCACAGCCACAAGGTTACAGTTGGGGTACACCAAATGTTCAGAATCCCTCTGGTGGTTTCCAAAATTTAGGTCCATCTGGGATGCCACCCGATGCTTGGAAGCCTATTCAGGGAAGCCAACAAGCTACACAAAATGCTTCTATGGATAATGCCAGTTGGGGCCCGACACAGACTAATCCGAACATGGGTTGGGTGAATCCAGCGCCAGGAAATGGAAACGTTAATTGGGCACAGAATGGGAACCAAGCAAGCGGATGGGGAGGGAATATGCAAGGATTCATGGGCGGTAATGTGAATCCTGGTTGGGGTCCGACTCAAGGATGGAATAATAATCCTCCGAACCCAGGGTGGAGCCAGCCACCAGGAAATGTGAGTGGGCCACCACCACCTCCTTCTCAAGGGTGGGTGCCTCCACCACCTAGTGGAGGTTGGGTGCCTCCATTAAGAGGTCAAAACCAAGGGTGGGTTCCTCCATCAGGTGGTCAAGGCTCATGGGCTAACGATCAAAACAACAACGGTGGCCGGCCTTGGAACAGACAGTCGTCTTTTGGTGGTGGTGATTCTAGATTTAAGAGGGACACGGTTTGCCCGTATAATGCAAATGGCAGATGTAAGAAAGGTGCACGGTGTGATTACAGGCATGCTTAATTTAAAACAATATGCCCCCATCTTTTGAACTTGATAACTCGTCTCAAGCATTCAATCCTTGTTTTACTTATCTTAGCTTTTCATTTTCGTACCTTAAATGTGTGGAAGAGAGATTCATAATTCAACAAGATAAATAACGGCTAGTTTTTAGGCGCTTGCTAAATCTCGAATGTGACGATCCATATATAGAAAATTCAGCGGCCCAAATAAAGATTGGGAATTAGGGTTTTTATAATCGGACAAGAGATCCAGCCTTCTTTTATCCGTCGGCGTTCTCGTGCTCCTATGGTGGGCGCCTTTATTTGAATCTCTTGTATCATAAGGAGGAGCCTGCATTGTGTCACCTGATTTCTCAAATGAATATTGCTTCCTTTTGTTCATCCAGGCGCCGAAGAAGGAGAAGGTACCCCCACCGTCGTCAAAGCCAGCCAAATCAGGAGGCGGAAATTTTTTATGGTGTAATCTGAGGTGGCATTGTTGTTGACGAATGGTAAGTGATTCCAGAAAGGAGAAGGGAAACAGCATGGTGCTGTTTGATAAGGTAACCTGGGACAAATTTATCTCCGAGGAAGCTCATTACACCCTCTCAGGGTCTTTCTTTTGTATTCTTCATGAATCAATTGAAAGCATCTCATGTCTTCACATGTTTTTTGTTCCTTAGTTTGTATTATATGTAATACACTCGCGCCACGAACACCCAGACTTGGACGCATCAACTCCGGTCTCAAATAGCACCCTATGACTGATGTTTTAATGTAAGCTGGTTCCTTTTTCTTCATTGGACTTGGGTATTTAAGACTCGACCCACTTTTTAGCTTCATTATAGCTTATAAGCCCAGTTGCCGTTTTGTAGGCCACGTGACTGTGCATGTGTCTATGGATTCCATAGACACATGATGAACCCAAGTTTGTGCGATTCAATTGATTTAATATTTAATACAAGGAAGGAATATCGATTTCAAATATTTTAAATACATTATGTGCCAAAAGCTCTTTCCTCAATAATCTTGGATCTTTCTGTATATACTTTTTTTTCTCTATATATATATATACGTTAAAAGACTCTTCTAAAACTTACTTGGGCGGAAAAAAATTTGAAGTGAGGTGGAGTGTGTATTTGATCAAGCCCTGTTAAACCCTCACCATCGTCATCTCTTGTTTTTCGAAGGTGGGTGAGTTTTGTTTGTTGATTGAAATCTGAAACTCTTTCCTTGAGGAATGAATATTAAGAATTCACTTGCCATCCATTCCTTTTCCTATTTATACTTGGCTTTTGCATTTATGTTTATCACGTAAAGATATTGTTGATTCATGAATTTTATTAGATCAGCGGGTGAACTGCTATGGATTCTTGCCTTGCCACCTTGAAACCTGTAATTTGTGATGGAGGAAGTAGATTCTGGGGAGAGACGAATCGGGGCAGTTTCAATAAGAGTTATTCTGCCAATATTTTACGTAAAAAAATGGTTTTTATGAATGATTGCAGGAAGATCATGCCTGGTGTCGCCTATTCTGTTCTCACCAGAGAACACAAGGAAAAGGTGGCTGGCCATTTTTGCTGCATTCTTTTAAAGTTTTTTTCTTTTCTTTGTCCTTAAGCTCACTTTATATTTGGTTGTTCTGATGGGGTTTTTTTCAGACAATCCCGTCTCAAAGAATTGAGAAGCCAAGGGCGAACCCAAAAAATGTGGCTGCCATCATTCTTGGTGGAGGTGCTGGCGCCCAACTCTTCCCTCTTACAAGAAGAACGGCAACCCCAGCTGTAAGAAAGCTTCCTCACGCATCCATTCTATTATCACATGTTGATGTAATTTTCTTCGTAGGTTCCTGTCGGAGGATGCTATCGACTAATCGACATCCCAATGAGCAACTGCATCAATAGTGGGATCAACAAGATCTTTGTGCTGACTCAATTCAATTCCGCTTCTCTTAATCGTCATATATCCCGCATTTATACTGGAAATGGCGTTACCTTTGGTGATGGACATGTTGAGGTCTAAAGATCTTTGTTATAAATCAGAAAGGTTTAAAATTTGACTGTTTAATCTCATAGTTTAAGGTTTTTGCTTACCAGGTTTTGGCTGCAACTCAGACTGCAGGAGAGACTGGTAAACAATGGTTCCAAGGGACAGCTGATGCTGTTAGACAATTTCTATGGTTGTTTGAGGTGGATCTTTATAGTAAAAATTGAGTTGATATTTGATAATCATCATTTGTTTGTTCTTTTAGATATTTGAATGCTGTTTTAATTGATTCTTGCAGGATGCGAAAGCAAAGGAGATCGAATACGTGCTTGTTCTATCAGGGGATCATCTTTACAGAATGGATTATATGGACTTTGTTCAGGTACTGTTTCATCTATCATCATTATACTCACAGTTTCTAAACTATTGTTTTGTATTCACCAGAACCATATCGATCGGAATGCCGATATCACACTTTCTTGTGGACCTGTTGGAGAAAGGTTTGTGTAAATTAAATCTCACCCCACTGCAGACTGGTGTTCTTAGTGACCTTCTTTTTTATTGTTTATTCTCAGCCGAGCTTCCGAGTTTGGGGTGGTGAAGATCGATAGCAGAGGCCGGATAACTCAGTTTTCTGAAAAACCAAAAGGGGCTGATAAGAAAGCAATGGTAATCTAACTGTGCTTGTCTGTTATTTGTTCTATTTGATACTCATAAAAGATAAATTTGTGTTCATAAAGCAAGTTGATACAACTATAATTGGTCTGTGTCCTGAGGAAGCAATGAAATCACCATATATAGCTTCAATGGGAGTTTACGCATTCAGAAAAAATGTGTTACTCGAGCTTCTTAAGCGAAGGTATCCGAAATCGAACGACTTTGGGTCAGAAATCATACCATCATCAGTTAAAGAAGATAATGTGCAGGTTGAAGAGTAAACTTTCTCTCAACTCAATTTTCTGTTTATACATGAAATTGATGATGTTGTTGCAGGCGTACATATTCAGAGACTACTGGGAAGATATCGGGACGATTAGATCATTTTACGATGCTAATCTAGCTCTTGCCGATGAGGTTTGTTACTAAACCATATCCAAATTTGAATGCATAAACATAAGGAATTCGAATTTATCGTGTTGCAGTTTACGAAGTTCGAGTTTTATGATCCAAGGACTCCAATCTACACATCTCCCCGTTTTCTCCCCCCAACAAAGATGGACAATTGCAAGGCACGTAAGCAATAAGATTACAGTTTAATGAACTGATGGTGTAATAACATTGTTGTTGATGTATTCAGATTAAGGATGCTATAATCTCACACGGATGCTTCCTTAGAGAGTGCAGTATTGAACACTCAATAATCGGAGAACGTTCTCGTTTAGACACCGGTGTCGAATTAAAGGCAAGTTTGAGTTGGATATGCACTGTAAAATGGCTTAAAACAACACAAATTTTTCTCCTATTTGAACAGGACACTTTGTTGATGGGTGCTGATAACTATCAGACGGAATCAGAGATGGCAGCTCTTGTTGCTCAAGGGAATGTCCCAATAGGGATTGGAAGAGACTCAAAAATAAGGTGCTTTTACTTGAAAAACACATGGAAAATGAAATGTAATGTAAAGGGTGTGTGCAGAAAGTGTATAATTGATAAGAATGCAAGGATTGGGAAAAAGGTGATCATCATTAACAAAGATGTAAGTTGAAGAAGCTTTGTGTTGTAATCGCTTTAGGATTATTATAAGTTGCAGTTGTTGTGATGAACATGAACAGGGAATCGAAGAAGCTGATCGACCAGAAGAAGGGTTCTATATTCGTTCAGGGATCACTGTCATACTGGAGAAAGCAACTATAAATGATGGAATGATTATATAGGTAGACTAGACACTTTTTCTTTGTACAAATTGGCAAAATAACCTTCTTCAAAACTTTTATTTATTAAATAACACTCTTTCTTAAAATTGAAAATCTTATTTTTTCAATTTTTATTAAAAATAATACAATATATAAATAATATTTTTATATAACAAATAAAATTAATAATTAATTTCAAATAAAATAAGTTTAATAATTTCAAACGGTCGATATTATGTTTTTCTCGATCGATCGCACTTTTTAATTTTAAAAATAGAATAATAAATATCATTAACTTTTAATCAAATTTAATAGTCTTTCACTCGGTAAGTAAAATTATTAGTGATTATTGCGTAATAAAACGATTATAACGTATAATCTATATTGGAATCATAATCAAATAAAATATGTATTTCCTAAATTATAAAATACGATTATAAAATCGATCGGTTTAGTGGTTTCAACCTATCGATTATTCGGTTTTTTTCAATCAAATAGTTAATGACATTTGTTATTTTATTTTCTAAACTAAGAACTTCATTCTATGGAAAAAAACCTAATAATCGACCTGTAGAAACCACTAAACCGACCGATATATTAATTGTATTTTGTAATTTACAAAATATGTATTTTATTTGATGATGATTTCGTTATGGATTATACATTATAATCGTTTTATTACGCAATAAATTACTAATGATTTTACTTGTAGATTGAAGGACACTTAAATTTGTATTAATAGTTAATGATATTTGTTATTTTATTTTTTAAACTAAGAAATGCATTCGATCGAGAAAAATCGAATAATCGATCTTTTGAAACGACTAAACCAATCGATTTAATAAATGTGTTTTATAATTATGAAAATACATATTTCATTTGATTATGATTCCGAAATAGATTATGCGTTACATTTGTTTTATAATCCCTAATTATTTTACTTGCAGATTGAATGACTCTTAAATTTTGATTAATAGTTAATTATATTTGTTATTTTATTTTCTAAACTAAGAAATACATTCGATCGAGAAAACCGAATAATCGATCGATTGAAACAAATGAATTGGTCGATTTTATAATCATATTTTGTAATTCAAGAAATATGTATTTCATTTGATTATGATTCCAATATATATTATACGTTATAATTGTTTTATTACGCAATAAATCATTAATAATTTTACTTATAGAGTGAATGACTATTAAATTTGATTAAAAGTTAATGACATTTATTATTCTATTTTTAAATTAAAAAGTGCGATCCATCAGAAAAATATAATATCAATTACTAAACATGTCAATTTTATAATCTTATTTTATTTGAATTAATTATTTATTATATTTGTTATATAAAAATATTATTTATATGGGTGATGCTTAGATATGATCCTCATAGTTTAGGGGTTATGGCAAATTGAGTCCCCAGAGTTTTGAAAATTTGACAATTTTGAACCCCAAAGTTTTAGAATGGCAAAACATACCCCGACTTTTGTATGGTTTGACAAAACTAGTCCCAATTGTTTATCAAAATTGACAATATTAGTCCACAAACTCTTCAATTTCGGCAATGTTAGTCCGCAAACAAAAACAATGACGTATTTGATCCTCGTAATTCCAGAGTTTTGGCAAAAAAAGGTCTCTAACGATGTTAGAGATTCTCAACGTTTTAAAAAATGGCAATTACGGCCGTTAAATAATTTTGCAACGGTGGTCCTCAACGTTTTGAAAAACGTAAACCCTGACAGTCGTTAAATAATATAGGGACCAATTTCGCCAAATTCCCCAAATTTGGGGACTAGTTTTGCCACCAAACGTAAATAATGAGGACTTATTTTGCATTTTTTAAACTTTAGTGACTAATTATGAACTTTGGAGATTGAATTTGTCAAATTTTACAAACTATGGGGAAGAATATTGCCAATTAATTGAAGTTTGTGGATTGTATACACCAAAAAATAATTTGGAGATCAAATTTGTCAAAATCAACAAAATTTGGGGATCAAGCCCGCCATTTTCCGTATTTATATATTGTATTTAATTTGTGTTATTTATTTTTAATAAAAATTGAAAAAGATAGGCTATTTAGCTTTAATAACATTCATTTGAATTCAAAAAGTAAGGTTTAATAACATTACAAAAATATTAAAAACACTTTTGGAATGTGGAGTAGTTGATAAATACTTTAAGAAAGAGTGTTATTTAACAAATAAAAGTTTTGCCTGAGGTTATTTTACCAATTTTGCCCTTTTTCTTTAAGAGGGTAAGTTTTTATGTTAGAATAAACTGGGCACGAACCAGGATTTTAAGCTATCGCTTTATCAATTTATAATGGGTGATGCTTAGATATGATCCCATGGTTTAGGGGTTATAGTAAATTGAGTTCCTATAGTTTTGAAAATTTGGCAATTTTGAACCCTAAAGTTTTAGAATGGCAAAACATGTCCCCGACTTTTGTATGGTTTGGCAAAACTAGTCTCAATTGTTTATCATAAATGGCAATATTAGTCCTCAAACTCTTCAATTTCGGCAATGTTAGTCCCCAAACAAAAACAATGGCGTATTTGATTTTCGTAATTCCAGAGTTTTGGCAAAAAAAGTCCATAACGATGTTAGAGATTCTCAACATTTCGAAATATGACAATTACGGTCGTTAAATAATTTTGCAATTGTGTTTCTCAACGTTTTGAAAAACGTAAATCCTAAAGACCGTTAAATAATTTAGGGACCAATTTCGCGAAATTCCCCAAATTTAGGGACTAATTTTGCCACAAAACGTAAATAATGAGGACTTGTTTTGCATTTTTTAAACTTTGGAGACTAATTATGAACTTTGAGGATTGAATTTACCAAATTTTACAAATTATGAATATAAATATTACAAATTAATTGAAGTTTGGCAACTGTATACGTTAAAAAATAATTTGAAATTAAATTCACCAAAATCAATAAAATTTGGGATTAAGACCACCAATTTCCGATTTATAATAAATGATTCAGTTGCTAAATAGTAAATTCTCGATTTATTCCCTTATCAGAAATTTGCCCTGGGGGTATATGGGCCGATTAGGCCTGATTTATGGGCTTTGTAGAAATGGATAAAAGAAACCCTAACGTGCAAAAATCAAAATTCAGAACTCTCCAACTTAGGTAATGAAATTTCTTTATCCCACCGATTTTCAACTGCTGTGCTTCCCAGAATGAAATTTACGGTTTTTTGCGATTGGAAATGGTGGCTCGGTGATGAGGATAAGAAATATAATCTCGTTAATCTGATGATTTAACTGAGTGAAAATCATAAATCCATTCTCCTCTGAGCGCTTCCTCTTTTTTCTTTAAAAAATGAAATTCGTTAGGATTTTAAGACTCCGCTTGGCTGCCGGAAAAGCCAACGCCGAATCCCACGAATAGCAGCAAGCGGAGAAAATGGAACGTCGGCTTTTTCCCGATTTCAAGGAACAATAGACTGGGCCTTTTAGTCGTTATTGTTGGTACCTGGCCTGCATCTTATTGGGCTTGTAACTAGGTATGCAATGAATTGATGGTCACGGATGCGGATATTCCAACTTCCATTTGTGGACGGTCACGGATTCAACCCCGTGCTTTCTGTTTCACTTCACCTACTGCCCCAGACTGTGTCGGATGATAAAGGTATTTTGATAATGTGTTGTCATCAGCAATACTTGATACTGGATTTCACATGCCTCCCACGGAAAGTTGCTTGGCTTCATGGGAAATTGTCCCTCGATGAATTCAAGGCTTATCAGCACCTACTCTAGATTGCTCTTGTGTTTTTCAATTGTGAAAATGTCTTTCCAGTTTATTTGATTTTTGATCTAAAAATCCAAGCTTAGCTTAACCTACTTATCTTTCAGATTAGGTACACATACCTTTCAGTTGTTGTTTGGGTTATGTTTTTTTGGGTTAAGGGGAATCTCTTGTGAGTTTGATTGGTGAATGAGTCGACATCAATATGTACATCCACGGGACCGCATGGGCAAATCATTGAATGTGACCTTTCTATATTTACCCTGTCCCGAACCCCACTCGTTGATGTTGATACCCCTTTTTCCCGTTTTCTACTTCTTTCCATGGAATGCTTGCTGGTTCTACCCTTGTGTTACTTTCAATATGAGAATGACAACTCTTTCCTTTAGATTGTTGAAATACATAATACATCTGTGTACAGAAGATAGAGTAAATTCATTCGATCCATCTCTTTCCTGTGCTCAATTTGAATCACCATTTTAAGTTTCCATCTTCACGTTTCCAGTTCCCATGACTCCTGATAACGAAAACCATGATTGAACTGTGTTTTGCATTGGAAATGAATGCAACTCATGAACAAGAGAAAAGTTTGAATCTTTAGGTTACCTGGATAGAGCGATTGATAAATAAATGGATTTTGGGTTTCCTTTCCCATGAAATTTGGTGTGTGGATGCGGGGGATAGTGAAAATTCTAGTTACTCTTAGTTTCAAGTTTTGATGACATTGTATTTAGTTTGTGATTTCATTAACTTTATTTGTAAATTGTTTTGAATATCTATTTATTAAATACATTTGTTCTCAAATCATTTTTATGGCATAATTTGTGAAACATATCATATTTTCATGTCTGACTCGTTAACCTAGATATATTATGGCGACTTCTCAAAGATGGACAGACAATGAAGTTGAGCTTTTAGTATCAGCTTGGCTCAATACGTCGGTGGACTCAGTGACTGGAAATTCACAAAAGGGCGATTCATTCTGGAGAGGGGTAGCTGCATACTATTGTGAGTCTATAACTTCAGGTGGAAACTTAGCGAGAATTCGTGATTCAGAGGCATTGAGGAAAAAATGACGCTATATTAGTAAAGATGTTAAAGAGTTTTGTGGTAAGTATGCTAGGATAGAGCGTCTTCATCCTAGTGGTTATAACAATTACGACTATGTGGAGCAAGCCATGGAGTTGTATCAAACGGAAATTAAAAAGTCATTCACATATCTAAAAGCTTGGAAGGTATTACGAGATCAACTAAAATGGAAGAAGGTAATCTTTTTGTATATTGTAAATGTTTAATATTTCTTATATAATCATGATCATGAAGTAAATAACAGTGTCTAAATAAGAGTGATATATTAATAGTGTTGTATTTTGTTAATTGATTTTTGCTTGTGTAAAAGGTTGTAGACAATGGAGTATCAAATTNATCCTTCCCACATTGCTTATTATTGCAACAATAGAAAACTATTTTTTATAGTTAATATGTATACTATTATTGTAAAATGGAGGGCCATACAGGCATACAGTATCTTAAATTGAACTGAATATTTTTTCATTTTATAAGTTATTAGTTGAAATTCAATGCGAAGATTTGAGTAGGAAGGGTAAAATAGGAATACTTAATTGCCCGTTTCATAAAATATTCCATCTTCACATCAGCTCATAAATTTGCTACCTAATTACTCATTTTTGTTCCTATTTTACTTTTAAATTATACAATATTGACGTCCCACATGACTTGTTTTTTGATATTGATCACATCGTAATATTATTTTTACTTACCAAACAATTAGTAATTCGTACTAGGATTTTCGATTGTCATATGTACATGAGTTACCATGTATGATTAACTCATTGCGGTTACCATTCAAACTTAATTCGATTCTTTTGAATAACAAACTCTAATCTTAAAACTTGATTCAATTTTCATACTTCTTAATTATTGTTCCTTTATAAGAAATATATTAATATCAAGTTTAAATATACATTTGATCAAAATAATGTTAAGATCATCATAATTTTTGTAAACAGTTTTCTAAAATTTGATCATAATCACAATGATTACCACAACTCATCTAAATTTTGAAAAATTAAACCAAATATTATTTACAACTCACCACATAACAACTTATTCATGTGCTATTTTGTTAAGAAAAATATTATTAACAAATCAATTGTTTTCATATGTATTAAAATAATAATTCCATAACTTCAATATTATTTAAAATATTGCAATGACGTGAGGTACAACTTGAGAATAGATTATTCATCCAATCCACAGTCGGCACAAAAGTCTGAAACCACCGTCAGTATATTTTAATATTTTTTTATATAAATTAAATTTATTATTTTGTATAAAAGGAGTTTTGTTTGCATTTTTCGTTATCATCCTTTCCATTCACGTCACCCAATCTCTATCATTTCTTCATTACCCGTTCCCATTTCCCACTCATAATTCAATTCCTTTTAAATAGTATTTGGACATTCATTAGGTAATATTTATGAAATTATTATGATTTCACATTATTTATTTATTTATATTGCATAGATGATGAATTTGGGGGTGGATATCTTCATTCTTCATTCTTCATTCATCATTTTTTTGTGGTAGTGTAATTTGGGAAGGCAACATTTCCTTTTTCGATACGATTGACATCTTCCAATAGAACCATGTAGTGAATCTTCACTTCTTCAGGTGTTCTTCCTCCAACAGCCCTCGCTACGTTTGCCCATCGTTCCGGTGTGTCTTCATCGAATACCGCCAAAGCTTTCTCG
The DNA here is from genome assembly GCA_009725065.1 of Utricularia reniformis. Lineage (NCBI taxonomy): Eukaryota > Viridiplantae > Streptophyta > Magnoliopsida > Lamiales > Lentibulariaceae > Utricularia > Utricularia reniformis. The sequence goes on from RWGZ01000937.1 coordinate 1,258,677, forward strand.
AACTTCTTATTCTCATTGGCTGTCCACTTTTTGCCATTCCCATGGCTCGACGCCATGTATCAAATTGAGCTGTTGGAGAAGACAAAGGGAGGGGTGGGTATTTAACAAAGATACAAGAATATTTCATCTTTCATCAGCAAACTTAAACTTTTATGCAACTTGTCGCTCAGCTAATCCACTATCATTGTAAATGTAAACCTAATGATGAAACCCTAATATATTTGAATCTAGAAATTTAACATTGTAACTGTGGATGTGATCTGAAGACGAGCTGATGCATCTAACAGTGCATGTATTAAAGGGATCAAAGAGTAATATTTGTTGTAGAGCGAGTGACTACGTGTACCTGCGGGAAGCCATGGGAATTTGGGATAGGGTTCTTGTACAAGTTGGAGGATAAAAAAACACAGTTCCAGCTACGTAGAATCATTATCATGCACAAGACAGAAACGTATCAATGACGTGGCTCTGCCTCTGCTTGTTCTTGTCAAGATAGGATTGATTCCATTTCCCACCAACATCATCATGCCTCCAAACAAATTTGGCACACATTATTTTCCTTCTTCTTTACTTGAGACTGTCTGTGTATAAAATCCTTCATTTTTCTTGAATTCCTACAGCGAAATCTATTATGTTTGTTAACCTTGACTGTATGAATTCGCAGTACCGCAAATCTCAATAGCCTATTGCAACTCTCGATAACATCTCAATAGNATTTCTTATTATTGCAACAATAGAAAACTATTTTTTATAGTTAATATGTATACTATTATTGTAAAATGGAGGGCCATACAGGCATACAGTATCTTAAATTGAACTGAATATTTTTTCATTTTATAAGTTATTAGTTGAAATTCAATGCGAAGATTTGAGTAGGAAGGGTAAAATAGGAATACTAAATTGCCCGTTTCATAAAATATTCCATCTTCACATCAGCTCATAAATTTGCTACCTAATTACTCATTTTTGTTCCTATTTTACTTTTAAATTATACAATATTGACGTCCCACATGACTTGTTTTTTTATATTGATCGCATCGTAATTTTATTTTTACTTACCAAACAATTAGTAATCGTACTAGGATTTTCGATTGTCATATGTACATGAGTTACCATGTATGATTAACTCATTGCGGTTACCCTTCAAACTTAATTCGATTCTTTTGAATAACAAACTCTAATCTTAAAACTTGATTCAATTTCATTCTTCTGAATTATTGTTCCTTTATAAGAAATATATTAATACCAAATATTATTTACAACTCACCACATCACAACTTATTCATGTGCTATTTTGTTAAGAAAAATATTATTAACAAATCAATTGTTTTCATATGTATTAAAATAATAATTCCATAACTTCAATATTATTTAAAATATTGCAATGACGTGAGGTACAACTTGAGAATAGATTATTCATCCAATCCACAGTCGGCACAAAAGTCTGAAACCACCGTCAGTATATTTTAGTATTTTTTTATATAAATTAAATATATTATTTTGTAAAAAAGGAGTCTCGTTTGCATTTTTCGTTATCATCCTTTCCATTCACGTCACCCAATCTCTATCATTTCTTCATTACTCGTTCCCATTTCCCACTCATGATTCAATTCCTTTTAAATAGTATTTGGACATTCATTAGGTAATATTTATGAAATCATTATGATTTCACATTATTTATTTATTTATATTGCATAGATGATGAATTTGGGATGGGATATCTTCATTCTTCATTCTTCATTCATCATTTTTTTGTGGTAGTGTAATTTGGGAAGGCAACATTTCCTTTTTCGATACGATTGACATCTTCCAATAGAACCATGTAGTGAATCTTCACTTCTTCAGGTGTTCTTCCTCCAACAGCCCTCGCTACGTTTGCCCATCGTTCCGGTGTGTCTTCATCGAATACCGCCAAAGCTTTCTCGAACTTCTTATTCTCATTGGCTGTCCACTTTTTGCCATTCCCATGGCTCGACGCCATGTATCAAATTGAGCTGTTGGAGAAGACAAAGGGAGGGGTGGGTATTTAACAAAGATACAAGAATATTTCATCTTTCATCAGCAAACTTAAACTTTGATGCAACTTGTCGCTCAGCTAATCCACTTTCATTGTAAATGTAAACCTAATGATGAAACCCTAAAATATTTGAATCTAGAAATTTAACATAGTAATTGTGGATGTGATTTGAAGACGAGCTGATGCATCTAACAGTGCATGTATTAAAGGGATCAAAGAGTAATATTTGTTGTAGAGCGAGTGACTACGTGTACCTGCGGGAAGCCATGGGAATTTGGGATAGGGTTCTTGTACAAGTTGGAGGATAAAAAAACACAGTTCCAGCTACGTAGAATCATTATCATGCACAAGACAGAAACGTATCAATGACGTGGCTCTGCCTCTACTTGTTCTTGTCAAGATAGGATTGATTCCATTTCCCACCAACATCATCATGCCTTCAAACAAATTTGACACACATTATTTTCCTTCTTCTTTACTTGAGACTGTCTGTGTATAAAATCCTTCATTTTTCTTGAATTCCTACAGCGAAATCTATTATGTTTGTTAACCTTGACTGTATGAATTCGCAGTACCGCAAATCTCAATAGCCTATTGCAACTCTCGATAACATCTCAATAGCCATTTACAAATTGCATAATCAACATGTCCTATCACTATTGGTAGCAAAAACACTATTCCCATTACAAAAGTGTAATATTTGTGGGTTTCTCGTATAAAACCTACGTTTATTTTGATTATGGGCCGTGAGGGGAACGGGCTCCAAACGGACTAATTGATGTTACTGTGGAATATGGGCCCTTAAATTGGAAGGCCTGTAATGTTGGGCTTAAAAGAATTGCGGTCGAAGAAAGGAGGACCAGCTTCTCATCTTTCTTCCGACGCCGCGATGCCCACCATAAGCGTGGGTAGAGATCGCCTATTCGAAGCCCTCGGACGGACATACAGTGAGTTTTGATGTTTATTTTATTTGCATGTTTTAAGTTAATCAATTGCAATTTGATGGGTTGTAGCAAAGGATGAGTTTGAGGATTTATGCTTCAAGTTCGGCATTGAGCTTGATGACGTGGTAGGTTTACTCGACTCTTTTTCAATTTTTCATTGCAAAATTATTTGTATTTCGGCATATTTTTCATTTCTTCTCCTACTTGGATTTTTCACTTAAAATTTGCTCATTTTTATGTGAATTTAGACGACCGAGAAGGCCATAATCCGGAAAGAGAAGCATTTGGACGATGAAGATCCTTCAGAGGACGAGGAAGTGATATACAAGATTGAAGTTCCCGCAAACAGGTACTTCATAGATATCTGAATGCCTGTCATTTAAATGTAGGTTTCTTCAGTTTGATATCAAATTTTATTTATTCATGTCTAAATATTCTTTCATTGACACGCGACAGATGTGATTTGCTTTGCCTGGAAGGGTTGGCTCAGGCCCTCAGGATTTTTAATGGTACTGATCCTATACCTAGTTACAATGTCGACCGTATGGACAAAGCAAGCATGCTAAAAATGCATGTAAAGCCAGAGGTATACAAATTTGGAGACTGCTTTTTGTTTACAGTTTCTAATTTCTGTCGTTTATTTGATAGTAGTTTACTTTTACTGCAGTCATCGAAGATTCGGCCCTATGTTGTATGTGCTGTTTTAAGAGGTGTGACATTTGATGAGGCTAGATACAATAGCTTTATCGATCTGCAGGACAGACTTCATCAGAATATATGTAGGTAATGGAGTGGTTTCTTATAGTCAGCGTTAAATGTGAAAATATCAAATGCTGTATGATGTTTTGAAAATAATAATTTATCGGAACCTATAATTCTATTGAAAACTATGTTTTTTAATGTATCTCCGTAGACGAAGAACCCTGGTTGCTATTGGTACGCATGATTTGGATACCATTGAAGGGCCTTTTACATATGAGGTATGCCGCCATTATTTTTTTCTCTTCTTTTTCTTATAGCACTTGATATTTCTTTGTTTTCAGGTTTTGCCTCCTGAAGAGATTAACTTCATCCCACTGAAAGAGGTACTGCGATTTTGTGGATCTTTTATTTACTTCTGTACAACGGAATAGCTGAATTTGCATATTTTTGTTGAATATATTAAATTTGAAATTGCTCAGAAAAAAAGTTTTAGAGCTGATGAGCTGATGGAAAAATACAAGGTGGGTCTTAACTTTCAATTCATCTGTGGTATCATGGCCCCGTTTTTCACTAATGGTTTTATTTTTACTTCACAGTCAGATATGAAGCTTAAGAAATTCCTGCATATTATCGAGAATTCACCTGTATTTCCTGTTATCTATGATCACAATCGGTAAATCGGGTTTATAATTTATAATATATACTGGTTAATTTTCAGTCTTCCTCCTTTGCAAGTGGAGTATGACATTCCTACTTAAATTTTTTTGCAGAACTGTGTTGTCGCTCCCTCCTATTATAAATGGCGCACATTCTGCCATCACTTTGAATACCAAGAATGTGTTCATTGAATGCACTGCCACAGATTTGACAAAAGCTAATATTGTTTTGAACACCATGGTAGTGATTTATTTGAATATGTGTTTATCTAATACTTCATTTAATTACTAAATTATACTGCTTTCTCCATGTATCATGCAGGTTACGATGTTTTCAGTCTATTGCGATAGGAAGTTTGAGGCAGAGCCTGTTGAAGTTATATACCCTAGTGGAAAGTCCTACATTTCCCCCGACATGTCTCTTTATAGTATGGATGTTCCATTGACATACATCAATGGAATTGTCGGAGTCACCTTATCTGCTGATGAGGTATTTTTAATCCCTGCTAATGTTTGCTACTTTGTAGTTATTTTCTCTGCTTACGTGATTATTGCTATTTATATTTTTGGATTTCATGTCAGGTTACTAAGTTGCTGAACAAAATGCAACTTCATGTGAAGCACTCTGTATCCAAGGAAAAAGAAACAATCTTAAGTGTATCCTCTCCTCCTACAAGAAGTGACATTCTTCACGCATGTGATGTGGCAGAGGTATTATGGCTCTGTGCTTCAGCTTTCTTTTATAGTGCAGTCTTTTACATACATGTTTAACCATTAATTTCTCTTTATCTCTTTTCAAGGATGTTGCAATTGCCTATGGCTATAATGAGATTCAAAAGATAACAATTCCATCTGTGAAGCCTCAGACATTGAATGAGTTCACCCATCTCCTGAGAATGGAAGTATAGTCGCATAACTCTGCAATACTCTTATTATTCAATAATCGGTCATCCGTTATTAGTTCTTTATTTTTTCATATGAATGAAATTTGCATGTTCCTCTTAATAGTAGGTATTCATGAAGCATTAGAATATCATACTAGAAAAATCAATTCAATGTATAATGGTTTTTTTCCCGGTGTAGATGGCAATGGTTGGTTATACAGGCGTTAGTACATTTATTTTGTGCTCTTATAAAGAAAATTTCACCATGCTTAACCGGAAGGATGACAAAACAAGGGCAGTTGTTGGGAATCCCCGTTCTGCTGATTTTGAGGTATTTTGTCCTTTTTCCCCTGCAAAAAATACAATACAAGTTGTTCCATCTGTTCCCTGATTGCAATGTATGTTCAAGATGCCCCGTACAAGACTAATGCCTGGCCTACTGAAAGTTGTTCGGCACAATAAGGACCATCCAAAACCAATCAAGGTGGATTCTTTATTTTGATCCAAATTTGTGATAGTTATGTAAAAACTGTTGATTGTTATTATTGTCTTCAGATATTTGAAGTTGGTGATGTGGTGCTGTTAGAAAAGTCAAAGGATGTTGGTGCATCAAATCATCGCCATCTTGCAGCATTATACTGTGGATCTACATCTGGTTTTGAGGTAACATATATGATGAGCGTCATAGAAAGTGACACAATACTTATTGCGATTCCTTACCCTTTTCCTTGTATCAGTTGATACACGGTGTTGTGGACAGGATAATGGAAGTGAATGGTACCCAGTTTGTGTCACCTGGGGATGATTCAGGCTACTATATTCTACCTTCAGATGTATGTGTCTTGTGTTTATTACTGCATTAAACTGTGTGCTTTTAATTACCGACCATCTATCTACAGGAAGCGGAGTTTCTGGGAAGGCGACAAGCAAGCATCATTTACAAAGGAAAGAAAATTGGATGCTTCGGCATAGTGCATCCACAGGTATACACTATACAGCAACACCTCAGGCATATCTCATCTTCTCAATATATCTCTTACTTTCAGGTGTTGGAAAATTTCGGCATTCCGGATCCATGTTCTTTGATGGAGATCGACGTTGGGAGTCTTCTCTAGACCCCGGTTTGTAGTATTTATTATTTACTTCATCAATGCATTCGAACTAGTTGCTCCATTTGCGTAAAATTAGACTGCACCATTAGTCGATCATTTATTCTTTATATATTTTTATTATTATTTAAGCATGCGAAAATTATAAATTGTATTTTCGCCTATGGCGCATGTGATACGGTCCCCAAATTCTTTATCGGGTGGGACCCACAAAAATCCTCGACTCCAAGTTTCCTCTGTTAAAAGTTAAGTAAATTCATTTTTCGTCTCAAATTTTCGTTCCTCAATTGGTCAAAGTATACGAATATTTGTACGTTTGAAATTATCCAGACAATATTTAAGTTTTCGTCTCAAATTAACACATTTTAGTGGATTGATCGATGGACGAATAATATATTATTCAAAATGGTGGGATTGCGTGGAAATTGAGAGATCTCTTTTAAAATTGTTGTGCAACTCGCTTATTAGGATTTGAATTATTGTGACTGTACGAAGGAATATAGGTTTGAGTAGAGGGAGAATTTGTAGTTTCTAGTATGAAAAATCTGCAAATAAAGGACTCAACGGACGGCCCCCTCTACTTCCTTCTCTGGATTCCATTCTTGCTGACTTTCTATTATCCTTCTCTTCTCCATTTACTCAAAGTCTTCTACAAAACAACCTCATACGATTTCTTCTGAAACTTACTTGCTGAAGCAAAGTGTGTATTTAGCCATGTCGGTGGACAACCTTTTGTCTTCATTGATGCTGTTCTCTCTTCTACTGTATTTTGATATTGCCAGTAAGTTGATCTTCATTGGATTTATGTTACTTCGTTTGTTTCCAGATTTCCTTTTTCAAATGGTGCTACACACTCTGGTTTTTTATCCGGGTGATGTCAATGTACTTTGCAACTGCTGCTCTTCATCCTTGAATATTCTAGGGTAGCTTTTTTAGGAAAAGACCGTTTAATTGGTTCCTTTTTTCCCGTGAAGGTTGTCAGTCTTTTATTGGAGTTAATTACGGCCTGGTAGCGGACAACTTGCCGCCGGCAGTTGCGACTGCGAACCTTCTGAAGTCGACAACCATCGAAAAGGTGCGTTTGTACGGCGCGGATCCGGTTATCATAAAGGCGTTTGCGAATACAGGCATCGGAATCGTCATAGGTGCGGCCAATGGTGACATTCCGGCCCTTGCCGCCGATCCTAATTTCGCAGGAAATTGGGTTTATTCCAACGTGATGGTCTATTATCCAGCCAGCAAAATTATCGTCGTTTCCGTCGGCAACGAAGTGGTTACGTCGCCGGATCCTAACCTCGTCTCTCAACTCGTGCCAGCGATGCAAAATATCCAGAACGCCCTCAATGCTGGTAACAGTTAACGCCCTATTGTTCAATCAGTAGTGTTAGAAATTATATAGTAGGGTTGAAATTACGATGAAAGAAACCTACACATTTAAAATTTCACCTTTATAAATCTTATCATTCCCACTTCTTTTAACAATGTGGGGCAAATTCAACAAAGTAGTTAATCTTATGAATGAGATAAGTTCCAATTTTGCATGTTTTTTTCAACTTTATAGTGTTCATGGAACTTGAAAACTATATCTTGATTTCATAATCTGCATCTTTTGCCTTGTGAAATCAATGGCAGCTTCATTGGGTGGGAAGGTGAAGGTGTCTACAGTAAATTCTATGGCAGTATTGAGCCAGTCAGACCCGCCTTCTACAGGAGCTTTTGGATATGTAGACACAATGAGAGGTTTACTAAAATTTCTCAGTGCAAATGGTTCACCTCTTATGATCAATCCATACCCTTTCTTTGCATATCAAAGTGATCCCCGACCCGAAACCCTGGCATTCTGTTTGTTCCAACCAAATGCTGGACGAGTTGATTCGGGAACTGGTATCAAGTACATGAACATGTTTGATGCACAAGTAAGTTAGTAGATAATTTTTTTGAATAAGAATAATTGAACTTTGTTACAGATTTGTGAGAGGGTACAATCTAGACACTACTGAAGTTGTGTTTTGCTGCATTTTCTGGTAGTTTATATTGTGTATCTATTAATAGGTTGATGGGGTGCATTCTGCTTTGAAAGCCATGGGTTTCGGTGATCTTGAGATTGTGGTTGCGGAGACAGGTTGGCCTTATAGAGGAGATCCTACTGAAAAAGGCACTTCTCTTGATAATGCAAAGGCCTACAATGGAAACTTGATTAACCACCTGAGATCTGGAGTTGGCACGCCTCTCATGCCCCGGAAATCAGTTGACACCTATCTCTTTGCTCTGTATGATGAGGATTTGAAGCCTGGCCCTCTGTCTGAACGATCTTTTGGTCTGTTCAAATCTGACCTTACCATGACATATAATGCTGGTCTCTTACGGAGCGCCCAGGTATAAAATCCAGCGATTGCCACAGTGCAATTTTTAGCATTACAAATAGCAAAGCATTTGTAAGAATTAATATTTGTGTCTTTTATAAGTGTGTTGCTTGATTTTGCCTAGACTCCTGCCCCAGTTTCAGAGGCTCCAACCCCAACAGTAGCCATGGCTCCTGCACCTACAAATACTGTGAGCGCAAGTCCTCCAACTTCTGTTTCACCAAGTGCACCAGTTGCTCCTATTGTTACACCGACGACTCCATTTGTTCCAGTGAATCCAGTTACTCCGGTGAATCCAGTGTCAACTCCAGGAGCAGGTTGGTGTGTGCCTCAGCCAGGCATAGCTGAGGTCCAATTACAGTCAAATCTTGATTTTGCATGTGGCCAGAATATAGACTGTAGTCCAATTCAGCCTGGTGGCAATTGTTTTGATCCAGCCACTGTTGTATCACATGCTGCTTATGCTATGAATCTCTTATATCAATCTGCTGGCAGGAATTTCTGGAACTGTGACTTCTTGCAGACCGCCACCATCACTAATACTAATCCTAGTAAGATCAAAACATCCCGGCACACTTTGATTCGCAATGGGTCGAACATTATAAGATTGTTTGTTTCCTTATTTTTCTATGTGCAGGCTACGGTTCTTGCGTTTACCCTGGTGAAAGTAGAAGATGACTAGTGGGAGAGATGTTATTATTTAGTGAGGCGAATAACAATAAGAGAGCTGCCGCTGCTCACTTGAGGCACAACAATAATTAAACCCAACTTGTCTGTATAGCTCCTATAATGGCGCAGAGTGTTGTTATTTTTTATGTTGTATTGTAAGTACCCATGGAAATCATATTTAATATATATTTGTCGAGATTTATTATCCTTTTCTTTATGTTTTGTAGCACACAAATATATTTTTTTTCTTATTTGAATTTTTGATCGAGCCCTGTCTCGTCTCCCAATAGGATGGGTGGATATTGGATTCTATTATTGTCGGATTTGGACAGCGTTTTATTTGATGATTTTTCCATCAATCTGAGGTGTGATGTTTAATGGCAGTTACGAGGTCTTGTTCTAATAGAAACTGATGGTTCGAATACAGGTATTTCTTTCCGTTTACATTACTTTTGTAGTCTAGTCTTGTGTATTGGCTAATTCATGCTTTTGGTTTGTCGCCAGAAGGAGATAGCAAACTGGCTGTGTTTCTCACTCAAGAGTCATCGGATCAAGACAAAATTTACATACATAATAACATGCAGTGCAGAGCCGGATACCCAATAGTTTAGTTAGCTGGAAGATGCATAATGAGAGATGATTGCCATTGGAATTCAAAAACTGCATATGTGCTGTATTGCTTCCAAGTTATCTGTGTTTGTTTAGTATCCAGCTCTGATGATGCAGTCAACTTTTTCCTTGTGGTTTGCCCTCTATTCTTATTGGTGGCTGCGAGCAAACTCTCCTGTGTGGCCTTCGTCGCTGCTAGCAGTGAACTCTTGGCTCGATAAGCCTGCTCCCTTGGCTAGTCTCTTTAAGTCCACGTCCGATCCAATACCCGAGCCGTAGATCGAACTGTTACTTTTCGGTGTGGCATTCAGATCATCTAATGAAACATCTCCTTCTAGAGCACGCACAATCTGTGGTAAAGTTGAAGTTGCATACTCAATCCCAATGGATACTCAATGTAAGTATTTCCTTAGAGCAATCAGCAATTTATGTTTATGAAGGAGAAGAAGAGTAATGCAAACCTGACTCATTTTAGGGCGTCTTCTTGCTGAATGGCGGATGCAAGCAGCGGCACAAACCACCATGCGACGCATCTCATGTGGATCATACTCGTTTCCAAGTCTTGGATCCACTAGCTCGTCATAGTTCTGTCCTCCTTCTGTGGCTTCAACCAGAATCGGGCGTGCCCAATCCACCAAGCTTTCGTCATCGCTATGGACATCCACGGGACGCCGCCCTGTGATCAGCTCTAGAAGCATGATTCCAAATGAGTAAACATCTGATTTATCTGTCAGCTTCCCACTTGCAGCATATTCAGGTGCCAGGTACCTTCATATTACAGTGTTAGTGCCTGTTTTTCTTCATAGTTTAAGAATCATGTTATGTTACCCGAAAGTGCCCATTATTCGAGTAGAGACATGAGTGTTGTTGTCTTGAGAAAGCTTGGCCAATCCAAAATCAGCTACCTACATAATTAATCAGTTTAAGAGGTTACAATCAGCTTTGAGACTAACAAGTTCTTAGAAGTTCACCATTGCGTCAAAATTCATGTCTAGCAAAATGTTGGCAGCTTTTATATCTCTGTGGATGATACGAGGATGGCCTGATAAACAAGCATTACCAATTTTATTCTGCATAGTAGATGATTATATTAATCTGTGAGATGATAACTTACAATCTTCATGCAGATAAGCAAATCCTTTGGCTGATCCCAAAGCAATTCTGAGCCTTGTTGACCAGTCCATGGTTGGTCGATCTTTACCTGGGAAGTAACTCAACAATATAAATAAAGCAGCGCAGTTTATGTCTTGATGAGTTGTGGTGTTACCATGAAGGTGATATTCGAGAGTTCCATTGGGAACAAATTCATAAACCAGCATCCTCTGAGTCCCTGTATTGCAATAGCCAACCAAAGAAACTAGATATCGATGGTGAACCCGGCTGATTATATCCACTTCTGCCTGAAACTCCCGGTCACCTTGACCACTGTTCAATTTCAGGCTCTTTACGGCGACTTCCTTCCCGTTGGGAAGCACCCCTTTGTGCACGTAACCGAAACCTCCTTGCCCGAGCAAGTTTGATCGTGAAAAACCACCGGTTGCTGCTGATAAGTCCTCGTAAGTGAAGTTGCTTTGATTGAAACCCAGTGCCATAGCAGGGTGAGGCGGAGGAGGTGCTGGGCCGGAGAACCCAGCAGAGCTGAAGTTGCCGCTGCTCATTTGAGGAGGGGGTGGCGGTGGTGCAATTGGCCAGGTATGCTCTGAACTCACTCCTGCGCTTCCCGGGGGCCGAGGGATTTTTACTACATGATTGGCAGGTGCGCCGTTGTGATGATAGCCCTGCCCTCCGTTGTTGTTGTAGTAGTTATCTGGATGATCATGATTTGTGTTTTGAGTGCAATGTGAAGAAGGGAAGAAGAAGATGGATTTGGGGAATCTACGTACTCATATTGCCACTGTTGTTGTCCTGGTAGTAATTGTAGTCGTTTGAACTCTTCCGTTTCTTGCTTCTAGTGCAGCACACTATCAATAGGATCATGATGATGAGAAGCAGGCCGGCGCCGGCTGCGGCACCGGCTATTATAGCTATTTCCTTGGATGAGCCATTGTTCCCTGAAGAATCAGTTAACGATGGAGATGATCCTCTAGGTGAATGAGGAGAGCCCGAGCGATGCGGCGGGGGTGGAGATGGTGAATTTTCATTTGATGACCGGGGCGGCGGGGGAGATCTTCTCTGATTGCTTCCTCCATCTTCATCATCGGAAGGAGGAGGGGGAGGTGGTGGAGGCGAAGGCGGTTGAGACGAATCGTCGTTTGGTGGAGGCGGTGAGCTTGAGCTGTCTCTCTCCGATGGAGGTGGTGGTGATGATGATGAGTTGTCTTGTGAGGGTGGAGGTGGTGATGAATCCGGCGGTGGTGGCGATGAATCCGGCGGTGGTGGCGATGATGAATCATTTGGTGGGGGAGGAGAGGAAGAAGAATCTGGCGGCGGAGATGATGAAGAAGAATCAGAAGGTGGTGGTGGTGGCGCCGGGGAATCAGAAGACATATTTTGCTCCCCTACCAATTCCTGCCCAATTGAATCATTGAGAAGAAGAGAAAGAAGTACCCGAGACGAGGAGGGGAATCCCCAAGATGTGGGAAGACGGAAAAAATGAATGCATGTTGATGTGAATCTCTCTACGACAAAATTACCAGCATTTCATCCTCATGGATCTCCTCATGTTCAGGAAAATTATTTAACCGAATTTTCTATTTTTAGTAAAATTTTAATCCATTTTCCATTACTGCAAGTAGCTTGGTGTTGATGACGAGTTGCAGGCAAACTAATTGGGCCTAAAGTGAGCCCATTATTTGACGAAGACAATCGAATTGGGCTGCAAGTTGGCTCTCCGGTGATGGTGAACCCATTATTCTGATAAGGAAATTGAAAATCTGGCTTTGTTCCGTTTCTCTGCAACAGCGGGTAATTCGACTGGGGAGAATGGTGAGAGCAGCAATGACGACGTCTTTATGCGTCTCAGTTCCGCCGTCTCGCTTCGAAGTCCAATCTTCCTATCTAGGGTTTTTTCGGAGGTTCTTTTTTTCTGTGTAGTACAAATTTTAGTTGTTTTCCTCTTTCTGTTGTGCTGCTGTCTGGTATGGAATATGGATTTCCTCTTGTATTCTAATCCATGTTTTGGTTCTTTATGGGTTAACTTTTTTCCACAGAAAGTTAAATATGAGTGGTAGAGTTTCAGCTTTGGTAAGCTCTCAAGGCGAATCTTCTTCAATCGGTGCGTATTTGATGGTAGTGATGAAATGACTAGAATATCCAGTTTTTTTGTCCGAAAAATGTAGGAATCAAAATGCAGATATTTTGGGTTGTGTCTCGATTTATTCTTGTTTTCTGTGTTGTGGTTTTATATGATGTATAACTCTGTTTGTTCTTGTAACTTGTTTTCATACCAGGAATTTCAAATATAAGTACGAAATTGTCGTTAAAGCATGCCAAGAGTGCTTCACGTTCCAATTTGAGGTAAGTTCTTCTATCATGGAGATTTCTTGTGAATATTGGGGGCCTTATTAGTGACGATAAGATTAGTTACATGATTTTCGTGTTAAAAGTCTATTGAGCTGTTTATTTTCTATTGGTGTGAAATGGTTCAGCCACGATGCCTTTTTGGTTCATTACTTCTTCGATTGCAAGTACACTTTAATAGATGCCATTTGACCAAAACCTTGTTTTGCATCCATCAGTGGTAGTGTCATAGAGGCAAAAAAAGGTAATCCACCTGTCATGCCCGCTGTTATGACTCCTGGGGGGCCTTTGGATCTGTCAACAGTGTTGTTCAGAAATCGCATAATATTTATCGGACAGCCAGTTAATTCGCAGGTTGCTCAGAAGGTTATCTCGCAGCTGGTGACTTTGGCAACAATTGATGAAAAATCTGATATTTTGGTGCGTGTCACTCCCCTTGGCACCATATCAAGATTTTGTGATTGACTCTAGATAAAGGGAATAACATGAACTACTTATTTATTTATTTGGATGCCTTATTAGTTGTACCTTAACTGCCCTGGTGGAAGTACGTACTCAGTCTTGGCAATATATGACTGCATGTCATGGGTAAGATTTATAAAGTTCAATACTGCACTTTAATTTGGTGCTTATGTTTGTCGATTCCTTTCTCATTTTCAAGTTGTTTTTTAAAAATTATTTCAGATAAAACCCAAGGTTGGCACTGTATGTTTTGGAGTGGCAGCAAGCCAAGGTGCGCTTCTACTTGCCGGTGGAGAAAAGGGAATGCGATATGCCATGCCTAATGCTCGTATTATGATACATCAACCACAGAGTGGATGTGGGGTAAGAATTATCCATCGTAAATGATATATTATTCCACCTATCAGACATGTCAAAATTAGTATCTTTTCTTTCTCTGCTGTTTTTATTATATATGTGCTTTGACTTGCAACTCGAAAATATGACCATTATTTTTTGTAATATTTACCTGATAACCGGCGAGATCTGTGGAAAGGGCTCTGTTATGCTAGCTGTTGGTGAATAACGACTTTCATATGATTCCATTTCCTAACTTGAATTACTCTACTTTTAGGGTCATGTTGAAGATGTGAGGCGCCAAGTGAATGAGGCTGTTCAATCTCGTCATGTCAGTATACTTTCTTAAAACCCGAAAACATTACTTGTATCTTGCATCGTGCGATAACATCATGATTCGATCCAGAAAATAGATCAAATGTATGCTGCCTTCACTGGCCAGACCCTTGAAAAAGTTCAACAGTACACTGAGAGAGACCGGTTCTTGTCTGTATCTGAGGTAAAGCGAGTCCTGGCTTTTAATACTTGTGAATCCAATCTTTTCTTCATTCTAGTAACCTTAAATATTTGTCTTGACAGGCTATGGAGTTCGGCCTGATAGATGGCATTCTAGAAACCGAGTACTGAATTTGATGATTAATGTTCATGATATCACCATCTTTGACTAATACATTACAGGAACTTGTATATTTGTTATCTTTCTCTGCTATGCATTGTTCAAATTCATAATCAGATATTGGTACTGTGGAGTACAAATAGGAAATGTGACGCTGGAAGCACCATTCATTTGCCTCATGGTAAATTTCTCTGCTTTCTTCCATAGACAGTTGAGTGAATACACAGTTCCATAATTGTTTGAATGGCTTTTACAAGTGTTCCCATGTGCCTGGAAACAGTGTTCAGGTTAAGAAGGTTTAGCAAGCTGATAACTTATAAACCAACAACTAAGAAGCTCAAGATTCACATCATAAGAACAACGATGAGATGTTGCAGGTCCTATACTAACATGAGATGAGGATCTGCTTTAACAAAAATGGCATTTTTTGGGATGTTGTTATGGGCCGACCTTTGTCTATCTCAATCGGTCCAATTTCCCTCGCAGTCACCCTTTTTATTTTTGCAACCCTTTGCCTTCCCATCCATTGGCGTTTCCTGGGGGAGCGGAATAACGAGTGCGAGAGGGAGAATTGTCGGTCTTCTTTGGTCATCTTCGGAGAATGAATTCCACTGCTGTGATATCGGTTTCACTAGCGGCTGGGTTTCCTTTCCGGCGTCATCACTCTTATTCAATCAGAAATGTCGGTGGCTCGATGAGGCTGGGTTCTGATGGTGATGCGATCAAGTGCAGGAATCTTAGCTATGGGGTCAAGGATAACCACGGAAAATTTCTTCGGATTCTGAATGATTGCTCACTCGGCATCCCTTCTGGACAGTTCTGGATGCTCCTCGGTCCAAACGGCTGCGGAAAATCTACGCTCCTGAAAGTATGCATTCGGTAAACATGTTCTGGATTTTGTTTTCGTATTTGTATGTTTAATTATGCCTTAGATGAAGTACAGAAATTAGATGACTGTTTGCAGATTTTAGGAGGTTTACTGAAACCAACTGGTGGCTATTTGCGCGTGAAAAGGCCTCGGAGTTTTGTGTTTCAGAATCCTGATCATCAGGTGAAATCAATTTATTTAATTTCCTGAAAACCTGTCTTACACGATCAAACATTGTTATCACAACAGCCTGCTTAATCTCAGGTGGTTATGCCTACCGTGGAGGCAGATGTTGCATTTGGTCTTGGAAAATTCAATTTGTGCGATGATGAAATTACATGTAAAGTGGCCATGGCATTAGATGCAGTTGGTATGCTTGAGTACTTGCATGTATGCCAAATAAAACTCAATGTTCTTGCAGAAATTAATTATGAGAATTCCTAACCATACTTTGAACTTCTCTCAGAGGCCTGTGCAAACTCTTAGTGGTGGTCAGAAACAAAGGGTTGCGATCGCTGGGGCTTTGGCAGAAGCATGCAATGTATTGTTACTGGATGAACTCACCTCATTCCTAGATGAAACTGATCAGGTTTAATTGGACTCTTCTTATCCCCTCTTAAACGATTGCTAATTAACTTTTTTTGGATGGGAATGATCTGCTGAAATTACATTTACAAAATGTGCGAGTTTCCCATATGGGAACTTAAGATATTTACAATTTATTGTTTTGTTAAGCCATAATAATCAATTTGGTCAACTTTTTCGATTTGGTATTTTTATGTTGAATTTGCCCCACATTGTTTAGAGAGGATTAATTAGGGTAAGGAATGTTATCACATAAGACCTTAAACAAGTCTTTTACGGTGTAGTCTCCTTCCCTTATATGTTATATCCGTGCACACTCCTGTCGTTATTTCGGTCAGGCTCTATAATTCCAATATGGTATCGGAGCTGGTTCGGTTCATTTCAATTCGCAAGTCCAACCTTAAGGTTGGACTTTAGGGGGAATGTTGAATTTGTCCCACATTGCTTAGAGAAGTGAGATTAATTAGGGTGAGGAATGTTAACTGAACAAGTCATTGTGTGATGGAATTCTCACCCTTATAAACCTAACCAATTTCACTTGTATTAGCAATGTAGGAGAAATTCAACATTCCCTCTCAAATCCAATCATAAGGTTTCGACTTGAAATGAACCGAACATTCTCTGATATCATGTTGAAATTATAGAGTCTAACCAAAATAACGGGAGAGCGTGAACGAACAGGATTAAGGGAAGAAACCCACTCATTTAAAAGATTTGAACAAGTCATTATTTGATGGAATTCTTACCCTTATAAATCTAATTAATCCCACTTCTTTTAGCAATGTGGGACAAATTCAACATTTTATGCTCAATTTGTGAACCATATTTTCATTTAACCAAACCTGTTTCTGCAGAAAAAACTTTCATTCATTGGTCATTAAGGCAATAATATTTTTCAGCATTTATGCTGCATCTTATTTTTCTCTGAATGTTTGGCTATTTGAATCAAAATAAGATGTATCATTGGGGCAGGTTGGGGTCATAAGAGCAGTTAAAAGCTCTCTGGCAAGTTCACATGGGACTACTACTGCATTATGGGTTACACATCGCTTGGAAGAGTTACACCATGCAGACGGTGCGGTTTACATGGAAGAAGGCAGAATTGTTCTACAAGGCGATGCTTTAGATGTGAAGATTTTTGTGGAGGGTCGAAGATCAGCATACCTGCGGCATATAAATTCATGAAGTTTTGGTTAGGTGATTTTACGGTAATACTTCATTTGACTTTGTAATTGTAACACATCAATTTTCCATTTTCAGAATCAAAATACGAAAGCTGGGCTGATTTCATGCAAATTTGGTGGGAATTTCTGATATTGGATGGAGTTGTGTGGAGCAACATTTTGTTTCCCTGGATGATTCAAATAATGGATGGAGAAAGTTAGAAAATGTTAAAAGCTTGCGGATGGAGTTGGAGCATATTCATTGTTACTGTAAAGTAAGCCTGTATTTTTAACGCTGTTCTAGTTTCATGATTCATGCCACTAATGGGGAACGTTGTGAGTTTTGAAGATGCTGCAACTTTCCAATAAAGTTTTACGCCTTTGATCTTGCTCATTAAACACAAAAGACAGATCATCTGTAAGATTCCCCAAATGGGAACACATCATCTGGTTTTGTGTCTCAAAGAATCCCAAGTTTTTGCCACAATTTATTCCACCTCAATTGCTTGGTATCAACGGGGTTCCTTCCAAACCCTTAATTACTAATTAATGGGATCTCCTACAAGCTCTTTGGCCCACGTGATTTATGTTCTTTATTATTTATTTTTCTTTCAAGATTTGTTTAAACAGAAAATGCTCAACTGGGCTATATTTAAATTAATATGGCCTGCCTTAACACGAAGTTATAATGGGCCAGGCTCAGAAGGACAGAAAATTATTACAGTCATCTGAAGCAAATGCGGTCAGAATCTCCACTAAACCAAGTAAACGTTTCTTGATTTCATCTTCTTTTTTTACCAGTTCGTGGGTACGCCGGTATTTGCCTTCTCCTCCAAGTTCCACTGTTTTTCTCTTCCATGGATATCGACTTCAAGGAATACAGACTAAGATGCCAACTCAGAGGCCATGAAGATGATGTAAGTTCTCCATTATCATTTACTGGATGGACGTTTTGATGGGTGCATTATGTGGATCTCTGTGTGTAGGTCCGTGGAATATGTGTCTGCGGAGATACTGGCTTCGCGACTTCTTCTAGAGATAGAACTGTTCGATTTTGGACGTTGGGTGAATCACAAAACCGCGATTATACCTTGTCTAAGATATTTTTGGGTCACAATAGTTTCGTCGGGCCGGTGGTGTGGATCCCACCAAACGAAGAGTTTACTCAGGGTGGGATTGTGTCTGGAGGAATGGACACACTCATATTCGTGTGGAATATTGCTACAGGAGAGAAATCTCAGATGCTCAAGGGTCATAAATTACAAGTCACTGGCCTTGCATTGGATGGTTCAGATGTGGTTTCGGTTTCTGTTGATTGGTACGCCAAAATCTACATTTTGGCTTACATATATTTTTATTGACCTTTCCGCCTCCTTGTTTTGTAGTTATTTAATTTTTCTGGGTACAGTAGACTCTTTTTTTATAATTGAGTAATTTTTATGCCCTTTTTCTTGTAGTGCCATGATACGATGGAGGGGAGGTCAACAGGTTGAGGTCTGGGAAGCTCACAAGGCAGCTGTTCAAGCCGTTATTAGGTTGCCAACAGGAAATCTTGTTACAGGTAAGGCACATAACGGCTTCCAAAATTCATCCAACGCTGAAAAGTATGACCTTGTTTGTTACCATTCCAAGCCATTGTGGAATTTGTGCATTGTAATGATCGATATGTAATGCATATGCTCATTTTTTTCAGACAAATCATTGTAACAAATGAAATTGAGAATGCAAATTTTTTACTTCATAAGTAAAATGATTGGTTACATTAAAGATTAACAACAACCAATTTGAGTGGCTTTCCAGGTTCAAGTGATGCGTCTTTGAAGCTATGGACTGGGAAGACATGTACTCATACTTTCCAGGGACACACAGGTATCGTGTACTTATTATTATGGAACAATATAAGCATTTTTTATCACAGATTTTTCTGTATTAAACAGATGAAGAATTCTCTTTCGGATTTAAATTTTTGTTGGCTAATGGAATCAAGCTTAGCCAGAAGCAACCTCTCATAACTGTGCTTGATATTTAACTTTGCAGATACAGTTCGTGGATTGGCTGTTATGCAAAATTTGGGAATCCTCTCAGCATCACATGATGGGTTAGATTCTGTTTAATATTATTTTTTGCCTACTTCGTTTGATCATCTTTTGATTTATAAATGTTCTTTTTCTTCCTTTTCTTTTAAATGAAATTTCACTTTTTTCAAGAAGTGACTCGAGTTCCATAATTTTTTTTGTTTTTTCATCTTGTATCTTATTTTTCTTTTTCCGTCAGTTCTGCTCGCCTATGGGCTTTGAGTGGGGAGCTTCTGTTAGAAATGGTTGGTCACACATCTATTGTCTATTCTGTTGATGCTCATGTCTCTGGGCTTATTGCTACTGGTAGTGAAGATTGTTCTGCAAAATTATGGAAAGGTTAATTCATTTTATTTTTCAGGTCTTACCTCTTATCCTGTTTTTCTACCTTGAGGTAGAGCTTTTCACATTATTGAAATCTTAGTTCTCTTTTTTATGTGCGTTCAACACTCTGCGAACGAAAGTCTGTACACAATGCTGATTTAATGGTTTTTTTAAGACAATTTTTCAGTTCAGTGATGCACTTGTTGTCTTTTTTTATGGTAGTGTTTTTCATTTAAAAAAATCTTATTATGTTGTTGCAGATGGAATATGTGTGCAAAGCATAGATCATCCTGGTTGTGTTTGGGATGCAAGATTCTTGGAGAACGGTGACATTGTAACAGCTTGCTCTGATGGAGTTGTGCGTGTTTGGACCACAGATGATGATAAGATTGCTGATGCTGTTGAACTTGATGCTTTTTCTACTCAACTTTCTTATTACAAGATCAGCAGGTTTGTATTTTATAAAAATACGGGGATAATTGTTTGCTTCTGAGTCCTATTTTTGAATGCATTTTCTGATTTTTTTGTGTTACGAAAAATATCTGTATACTGCATTTGTTTTGTTTAATTGCAAAATAATTACTGTGTCAGAAAGAGAGTTGGTGGGCTGAAATTGGAAGATTTACCAGGCATTGATGCATTGAAGACTCCAGGTATCATGCCATTACCTATTCTATCGGTTTTCCCTTGTTTAACCTATGCATTTTAAGAATACAATTGGGATTTCTAATTTTTAGGAACCAGTGATGGGCAAACCAAGGTTGTCAGAGAAGGGGATAATGGAGTAGCTTATGCTTGGAATATGATAGAACGAAGGTGGGATAAGGTAACTATAATAGTTATGTTAATAGGTTTGGCAATGTTTTCAAATATCTGGTTTGTAGTATATTGTATTCATAATTTTATTGAACAATATGAACTCTACTAGGCTTCATATGTTTGGATCATGATTCTCTTTGCATGCTCTATTTATTCATCTTCTTTATTATTTGATGATCAGCTGATATTTAAATCATCATCACCATTTTAGATTGGTGAAGTTGTTGATGGGCCTGATGATACTATGAAGCGTCCAGTTCTCAATGGAACTCAATATGATTATGGTTTGCATTCCTTACTCTGGTTTAGTTATTTTGTCACTGTGTTATTCCATATACTTTTCGCTAACATTGTATTTTGACAGTATTTGATGTTGACATTGGAGATGGTGAGCCTGTGCGCAAATTGCCATACAATCGTTCAGGTATAATTGTGATTGATTTTCGAGATTGTATCCAGGACATTTTGGAGTTTTCAATTGAGTTAAAAATTAATTACAATCCATATAGGGCTTTACTGTTTGTTAAGATCTACCTTCTGCCTACAGAAAATCCGTATGATGTTGCTGATAGGTGGCTTCTCAACGAAAATCTACCACTTTCTTATCGGCAACAAATTGTTGAATTTATCCTTCAAAATACTGGGCAGAAAGATTTCACTCCAAACCCATTATTTCGAGACCCATATACTGGATGTAAGCTTTGGGGTGTACAAAATTGATTTATCAAACAAAATCCTGGTAATCAGTAAAATCTAATTTGTTTACCTCTTGCTTTGGTGCAGCTAGTGCATATACTCCTGGAGGACAGCCTAAATTACCAGGTTGTTACTGCTGTTAACCTTGCATCATTATTTTCTCGTGATGACACTAATTACTGGTTGGCGCATGCAGAAATTTCCAAACCTTCTTACAAACACATTCCTAAAGTAATCCTTCAATCTTCTAGAATCTCTCGTTTCTGATAGATTTTATTTGTATCGTTATTTTATCACTTTTACTTCTCCTTCCCTGTGTACAATCTGTATTTAAAATTATTCAAACACTTCTCACATGATTGAACCTTTCGGTCTGCAGAAAGGAATGCTTTCATTTGACACAGCTCAGTTTGATGGAATCCTCAAAAAAGTTTATGATTTTAACAGTACCCTAATGTCTGATCCGGTAAAATCTATTGCATTCAATTGTTGCTTGCTTCACTTTTGAATTTGCATGCTAGCATTTAATCCTTTTTTGTATTGCTGGACTACTTTTTCTGATGTTGATTAATTCTACTCCAAAGGAGCAACAACACATGTCATTGAGTGAACACGATCTGTCAAGATTGAGCTCCATTGTCAAGATTCTGAAGGAAACATCGCACTATCACAGCAGCCAATTCTCAGATATTGATATTGTATTACTGCTAAAGTTGCTTAAAACATGGCCTGTTGAAATGCTATTTCCAGGTAAATCTATCCCTTTACTTGGAAATATTTAGAAGTAATAGTCTCTCTTCTCCCAATGACGTTTTCAATTTATGCAGTGATATTCAGCACTTTGAATGATGAACATCTTTATTTGCCTGTCTGTCATTACAGTTGTAGATATCTTTAGGATGATTTTATTGCACCCAGATGGAGTTGACAGGCTTCAGCATTTTGTCAAGGATGAAGATGGTAAACAACCTTGTCTGTTTTTATCAATGCCTGTCTCGCTTTCTATTAGAATATTTGTTACAGGTCTCATTGGATCTATGGGGGTGGCTTAAATGCTGTATTTTATTAACGTTGTTAGTTTCACATTTACTATCCATTCCTCCATGGATGGTTGCTTATCCATCTCATCTATTCTGCTGCCTCATCATTTATGACAGATATTATTATGGATTTGATAAGAAAAATAACAGCAAGGCCCCCACTTGCGGGTAATCAACTCACAGGCCTTCGTGCCGTGACTAATCTCTTTAAAAGCTCATCCTTCAATGAGAGGTTGCTGAAAAATCGAGCTGAGGTTGGCTTTCATATATGATTGGCCGTGCATTTATTTTTTTGGAGAAACTACTAGAAAAAAGATTATTGCGCTTGGAAGTTAACATTTTTAGTTTCACTGTAGATTTTGGACGCCTTCTCGAGCTGTTCATCTTCTTCATCAAAGAATAATATTCAAATATCTTACGCTACACTGTTACTAAAGTGAGTAGCCAGTTGAATGCTTTTTGTTCTGGCCTAATAACATTTGATATGCAGCTACGCGGTTCTTGTTATCGAGAAGAAGGATGAAGAAGGGCAGTGTCAAGTTCTTTCAGCAGCATTAGAGGTGTTGTAAATGTGAATGTGAATGTAAATTACCGACAACTTATTTTAGTTGCACCAGATGGCAGAAGTGCAAACTATGGATAGTGACGCAAGATATCGGGCTTTGGTTGCTATTGGGTCAATGGTGAGAGCTATTGAGCATATTTATTTGGATAGGAGGTTGATTTGGTAGTGTTTGTATACTACAGATGGTTGAGGGGTTGGTGAGAAGAGTGGCGTTGGAATTTGATGTTTTGAGCATTGCAAAGGCTGCAAAGGCATCCAAAGATGAAAAGGTTGCTGAAATTGGGGGTGATATAGAGCTTGCAGCAGCAGCTCAACCCAACTGATTACCATTTCTCCAGGTCGTGTTATTTTATTGAAACCAATACCAAACGACGTGTGCAATTTTAGTACACAAGTGAACGTTATGTTGTTTATGGACTACAAGTACAATTGAAGCCTTTAAAAGTTAAAACTTGCATGTACCGTTAAATTCAGTACTAGGCGTAATGCAGTTAAAAATGGTAAGAGCTATTCTGCAACCCGACGGGTTGGTAAACATTTTTGGTTGACTTGGTGGTTTAGAAGTTCGATCGAATCAATCGACTAATTGAAAAATATTAAATATAAATTAAAAATAATAATAATATTAATTTTAAAATAAAAAAATGGGGATTTCATATATTTTCTACGGAACAATCCACGGGTTGACCTGTTTGTACGGATTGGATCGACCCTAAATAGACGAAACAAATATGTTTTCTTCTTTTACACATGCTATGCGAGCGCTCCATCATATGAGCTACGTCCAACTCCTATACAATAAATAGATATAAATATTGTGTAAAGGAAAAGGACATGGTTGGGGGTGTAGCTCATATGGTAGAGCGCTCGCTTCGCATGCGAGAGGCACGGGGTTCGATTCCCCGCACCTCCACTCTTTTTATGATCCCTTCCAAGCCAGGGATGTTTTATAGGATTCATAGAAGAACTGAGACGCCATGGGAAGTCAGTATCCAACTTCTCTTAATGACCAAAGAAAAGCAGGCGTTTATTTCAAATGCACGGAGTTGAGATGTCTCTCAGGTAGGTCGATTCTATGTTAAACTCACTCTTTTACGGGAACGCCGAATCATAGTCAAACTCTTCTCAAATATTGACTCTCTCCATATACTTGTTATTCGTTTTTTATATTTAAATTTATTATTATTTATTTTGTAATAATCATGATTTAAATTTATTATTATTTATATATATTAATATAATTTCGTTAATTTTTAAAAAATTAACGGTATATCGATATTATTGATATATAATATAATATATACAAGCTATTTCGACATTTTACTGATTTTAAATTTGAATTATCATATATATTTATAGTAATAATTTATTATTTTGTATAATATAATTAGATTAATCATAATTTTATTTATTATTAATTATAAATTAAAATAATCTGTTATTTAAATTTTAAATTTTAATTAAAAAATAATTAACAATATTAACTATTCAAACTTTTTATTAAATTCGAATCATCTTCGAGTTCTAGAGCTCAGGTGGCGGTGTAACCCACATACGCTACATTAGGGTTTATTTTACAGCTCTAACCTTCAGCTGGAAAGGAGGAACAAACCCTACAATTGAGCATCAATCGATATGGAGATCAAGGCCATTGGGTTGGGTTACTCCTCGGCTGTGTGGAGATAGCTTCTCCATTTGTATCCCTTCGATGCTTGCCAAGTAAGAAGATTGCTTTAAAATATTTGGGGCTGTTCCGATTTTTACAATTTGTTTGTGCTGGGAATTATAGAGGAAGGGGATATTGAAGAGATGGATTCTCCTTATAAAGCATCAATTTTGTTGAATTGTAATTTGTAGCAGAAACATAATCGGTTGGATGTTCAATTAATAAATTGACAAGGAGATTCTGTGACTCTCACCCAGCGAAAATCAATGTTTGCAGATAGATGACATTACTCTTCCTCCAAGGCTGCTTCCAGTCGAAGAAGTACAAATCCCACCGCCACTCCGATGAGAACCAGAGCAGGCATTATTGCTGCAACCTTGAATATCTCCTCCGTAGTGTTGCAAGTGGAAGAGAGAGCACCACCCCTTTTTCCCACCGATGCTTGTCTCAAGTAGCCAACAATATTGGCAAATGACTGCTCAGTAGAAGCAGGAGCACCTAATGAAGCCACAGTGTTATGTGCCTTGAGTCCATCAAATGAGTTTAAGCCACTGATGTAGTTAACTTTGGTTGTCCTCCTGGGAGATTTCCTAGTGCCCACAACAGCTGCCACCGGAATGTTTACCGGAGAAATTGCGGATGCAGCTGACATTTTCAGAGATCAAAAGGCTGGTTAGGAAGATTGAATATTTGTGGAAAGAAAAGGGAGTTTGAGAGATGAGATGATTGGGTGTTACAAGTGGATAAGATGATATGGTTGGTTGTGAAGAGCTGCACAAAAGCTGTCTGGTCCACTACAAAGATAATCTTGTATGGATCTGTTTCCATCATCAATTTTACAACACTGCAGAGAAATTACATTTCGGGAGCCTACTGATTCGTCTTGTACATCTGCCAATCACATTCTAGATCTAGATAAATGCAATTGGGAATTGTAGAGTATAACTAAAGAGATGCGAAGTGGATTAGAAGGGATTATTTATATTCGATGATAAATAGCTTTTCAGCCTTGAAGAGCTATAAAATATGGATCCCTTAAAAATTTGGGCCTTCTAGTTATGAGGCCCATATTGTAATTTTTTGTAGCGGATTTAAAAACAGGCCCGGCCCATACAAGAACTGAATATACGGCCCGGCCCTTCCTGTCGGCTGGGCGGGAACATGTTGAAAATGTTGGGAGAATACCGGCTGTCTCCTGTCGTGTAACAGTCCGTACTGTCCGAGTTTACCCTCCTTAACAAAAACATCCTTAAAAGTTAAAAGATAAGCTGTCGGGCAGGAAGAGGCAATATTAAACTTTGTCGCTCGGCACTGGACATACTTAAAAGATCTTGGAATTCTTCTTAACAAAAAAATTTAAAAGTCAGCACACTCAGAAACATAGAAAATATCTGTCGGCTTGGCTTGGACAAGATTAATTTTGTCGGGTGTAAGGGAGCATCATGAAAAACTGCCGGCCATACAAGTTTCTTGATAAACGTCTTTCTTCTGGGCCGGAAATTAAATCAGGGCCTTAAATATTGGACTACTTCATTGTACAACGGCCCAGAAAAGAACATATATGAAGTTGGTGTCTAAGGAGCATAATTAAAAGCTGTCGGCCAGGCGTAGACATGATTAAATATTGTCGGCCGTCCAGGGAACATAATTTGGCCTTGTAATTATCCATCGGGCCTTGTTAATTATCCATCAGCACAGAAATAACGATGAAGTTGAAGGACTTCCAGGGAACATAACTGATTTTTGTCTGTCCGGCACGGACATCATTAAACTTTGTCGGCCGAAGGATGTCGAATAATAAAATTTATTGGGTCAGCCCTTATCTTATATAATGGACCTTATCCATAATGAAATTGTTGGATCAACGGTCATATCTACATTCACCAGTTCACTTGTTCTCATTTAATTTATCTCAACAACAAATAAAACATCATTCTCAACAAAAATAGAAAAAATTCTGACACAAATTTTTTATTTCCCAAAAAAACATTCAAAAATCAGATTCTACAACTACTCCTATAATTCAGGAGACAGCAAACACCTCATTCCTTCTGTTGAAAAACAAACTCCATCTATAGGCTATAACCCTCTTCTTTCTCATCTTGAGGGTACGATGGCGCAGGCCAGTCGACAATGTGGCGATAGAAAAGAGAATGCTGTCAAACTCAATGCTGCCGCACCGGAGTTCATCCCACGGCAACACATTCAGGCTCATATGCAAATGCAAGGTTGTTTGTATCCCTACTTTCAGTATACTGATGATGGAACCAGTGGAAATTGGATTTATGTCGCTGATGACGAGAGAATGTTCCCCATGGTGCCTCTCCATAACACATATCAGAATCTCCATGTAAACGAAACTGTGCTCAACGGTGAAATCATTAAACAGGTTCTCTCCACTGCAGTTTCACTATTTCTTCAAATTCTACATATATGGGGGACAACTGATCTGATCACAAATTCAACTTTGAGTTTCACCAGGCAGAGTACATGTTCAGTGATCTGAGCTTATTGGCAAATGAATCTTTCTATAAACATGTGACCAAGGATCCTGAAGGCTTTGGTAACTGTGCAAAATCCATTTTTACAACTTGTGTTGTAGGCCTGTGGATGGCTATTTATTCGCTTGATTTGAATCATGATATTTTTTCAGTCCCTATAAACCTCATCACCACAACGAAGAAGCTCAATTCCCTTAATGTGACCAATCAGATGGTGGCTAAAGCTCTCATGTCTTCCCTGAACCTGGTTAGCGCTTCTAGTTTCAAGCAATTCTCAATATTAGTAAGATTCATACGTCTTGTGAACATGTATTCATTCATAGGTGGTGAGCAATGATGGCAAGAAGGTAAGGCGTAGACATCCCTTTACAGATAAAGACAAAGAAGGGCTCCAGGTGACACATGATTTGACTTGAGTTCCTGAATCATATACATATTCAGCATTTGATCTTGATAAGCTTTATGAATGACCATAATTCATGTAGATGAGGACAGTAATTGGTGAAAATTTACCTGATGGACACTCCCATGAGAACATTGAGAAGCTTTTCAGTGTGGTTGGAAAGTAAACCTAATCCTTGTTTGCTTTGATTTGCTTCGTTTCCTTTTTTCCACTGTCTTTTATCATGTTTGATCTTCATGGATGATGGTGTTCAGGGTGAAATCCATCTTTATATGTCAACCACAAGAACCAAATACCTGCCGTTCAGGCAGAAGTGACATAGCAATCAGTAACAAGGTAGGAGAAACAACTAATACATCACTCACTAACCAGCATTCCTTGTTTTCTTACTTCTTTCTGAGGAATTAAATATCACATTTGGTTGAAGCTCCATGTCTTGGTGGAGTATGAGAAAGCTGAAGCTGCAGAAAGAGCAGTAAGCTTCTTCAACTGAGATAATTTTTCATTTGGTAGTTATCGTCCTTCATTGATTCTGCATATTCAGGCTGAACAGCTGCATGATGAACAAAACTGGCGAAAAGGAATGAAAGTTAGACTCATGCTAAAACGCAGTGTAAGTCGAGGATGCAGACAAGCACAACATATTTTGAACTAAGCTTTGTCTATGAATGCAGTCAAAAAATTTGATGAAAAACAGAAGATCTGTTGATGGATATGTAGATGAAGAGGAAAGCCCTGACCGTCAACAACTCCGTGAATATGCGTCATTGCGCAGTTCAATGGATTTACTTGAGGTGAATGAATTCTTTGAAGCAACATATAAAAGCAAGATACCTAAATAAATTAACAATAATATCTTCTTGTGGTTAGGTTGAAGAAGCTTCTCGTGCGTTGAAGAAGGGAGGTTGGATCCCAACCCGAGGTAAGCCGATGAGAACAAGCAGCCTGCCTGTTGGATCAACAGACACACATGGTGAATTATCACCTAAACAAATGAGTAAAGGACCAAAAATGCCTGATGGAACCAGAGGCTTCGCCATAGGCAGAGGAAAGCGTCTCTTCCTGCAGGTGCAATCAAACTAGATGAGGAACTCAAAGAATATGATAATACAAATCAATTCAATTTGAATTTAAAATACCAGACCAAATGTTCTACATACGCCATGATTTCGTGTAGCTTTTTAAAATGTACGTCTCAGCAAAGTTGTAGAAACTAGAAAGAGGATCTAAAACGCATACATCAGTTGTTTCCCCGTCATCCACAGGCCCAAGCGGATCCAGCTTCCATAGAGAAAACATCTCTAACACAGACTCCGTAGCGGGATATCATCTCCCGCTCGGGAGGGCTTGCCTCCGGTAGAGGTGGTGTTAGGGTTCCGGTAGGCATTGTTTTGCTTAAGTTTAGGGAATTGGAGTAAACGGTGTTCCAGTTGCATTTGATTTACGGGTTTCAAAATTGAAGGAGAAGCAGTTTTGAATAATGACCGTTCGTGACTTTCAATTGTAAAATATTTAAACAATTGATTTTGTATTCGTGAAGTAGACAAAAATTGATTTTGTAATGAACAAATAACAATTGCTTATTATTGAAGGGAAGGGCATTCAGTATCAGTGTAGCTGAAAAGCCCTTATATTCCTTTTGAATTTTGAACAGATAACACACTTATACTCTACTGGGCCAGAAGCCCATCCCAGCCCAACATAAAGAACCCGACAAACTATTATTATTATAGTGTTTTTTTCTTTGTTTTCATCTTACACGATGAATACCAGGCGCCAGCCTCAGCCCATAACAATTAACACTCTGACTGACTTCCCAACACAAAGTAAGTTTCCTTTTCATTTCTCAGTGACAACCACTTGTTTTCTGACAACCAGATTTCATTTTCATATAACAAAAACCACACTTTATAGAATGACTAGTTAGTTAACATGTTCAAAGGGAACCTGTACTGAAATGCAATATAACCAGTAAGAAAAATGAGTATGTATAAATACGCTAACTCACCATTTTGTTTGAGGTCATCAATATAACTATTAACCAGTAATCTTGGTACAAAACTAACCTGGATTCCATCAAATACACACACCGTTTGCTTTAGCTTTAGATTTACATGAGAAAATGGGATTTCTAGTGGGAGTGGATGTTCGTATCAAGGCTGTAAACGAACCCATTGGTATCTTCCTTCCAGTGGAATGTCCATCACTACATCGTAGTTGTACCTGTTGATCCTTTGTATCAACACAAATCCAAAATAAATCTTATTATCCTAACTTAACTTACATTTCAGCAAACCTTTTCTTCTCGTACGTTTCCGCCGCGGTGAACCATTCCTCAACTTCCGACGCTGATGGCATCAACTCAATCATATGGACTCCTATTTTGTGGATGAGAGGAGCCTTCCGATTTTGGAATATAATCATCTCATCACCACACACATCGCCGTATGGGACCGCCTCTTCACTATCAAATGTACAACACAAAATCTATTGAATACTGTTTTGGATGAACAGTAAATCACCAACACACAAAGTTTGTTTATACTCACCTGAATAAAACATTGACGGACGTTACTTCACAATCCTCAGAACTGGACTCAACGTCCTGTTTGTGTTAGCCATTTACAATTGGTTAAAAGCAGAAGCAAATAAAAATCAATTCCGAATTTCGAAAAATCACCTCCAGATCTGGCGCTCTAATCCGCCCCGCTGTACAGTTTGAGGTATGAGACGTCCTCCGAATCGCATCCAAATCTCCAACAAGAGAATAATACTTCCTCTTCCTACCTGAAGTATCCTCCTTCGCCGGTACTATCTTCAAGTTTTCCTCCTCCGCCATCTCCACTATCTCCACAAAAACTGTATAAATCTATACAGGAAGGGCGTAGAACTGGACGGTAGGGCCGAAGATGGAAAGCGAAAGGCACAAGAGGAAACCGGTGGTCCTTCTTCCCCACGCCTTTGTTTGGTTATAAATTGGACGTGAGAGAGAAAGTTCGGGGTAAAATAGGAAAAGGGCGAAATTTGATCCGACGGTACAAAAATGGAAATAGAGATAGAGATAGAAGAAGATATTTATAAAGCGGTGAGCACTCCATGTGGCATTACCAATGTGGTCCTGAATCCAAACAAATAAAATGTTTGAAAATGAAATTAAAAAGTAAATAATTGAAGAAGTAGGTGGGGATCCAATAAGGTGAATAAATAGAGTGTAATTATTAAATTTAATAGAACAACATTCGAGTAGTATTTATTTAATGGATATTGCATATTCAATTATCAAATCCCATTAAATCAACATCTGAGAATATTCAAATGTTGTATTATTGGAATTGCATATTATGTACATTTGAATGTTAAATATATGAGCATATTTATATTAAGAGATAAATGATTGAAGAATTTGGTAAAATTCCTAATTTAAGGATAAAATAAAATTAATGAAAATAGTTATCATTAAATCTCATTAGTATAGACAAATAATCAATACTAATTTATTATTTAGATATTATCATATCTATAAATAATTATTTGAAGAATGAAACCAAATAAATAGATAATGATTAAAATAGAGAAAATTAAGTATAATAATTAAATAACATATACATTGCAATTTTTGTATATCGAACAGTATATCGAATGATACCAAATTTAATTAATTTTTTTAAATAATTGGTTTTTTAAACTAATAATTTATAATTTTTTTGGGATCGAACCTTCTATGGGATCCTAAAACTTGGTATCCGAGGATAATGACAAAATAATGATGTCATCTGATTGTATTATATTGATTGATATTATTTATGGATTGACATTAATTCTATATTATGGTAATTAAGATGATTATATTATAGATCACAAAACCAAATAGTTTGTAGTTGAAGGGTATTGATGATTGTATTAATTAATGCACCCATAAATTGGCATTATCAGGCTTACCTTATTAAATGATGCGGTGGGCAATGTGGTGAAATGTCCATAACACCCCCGAGCAAGGAAACATTGGATTCCTGCCAACGCAGCACTTGATAAAATAATAAGGATATTCATGTCCCCACAGAATTGCATTGCAGGTGAGTTTATTTACTATTTTACCATCTCTGCTCTGCAGTACCGCACCGTGCGCGCCGCCCGCCCAACAATCTCTGCCAAAACGTACAATACAATCCCCCAGCCCCTCCTCTCCTCTCCTCGCCTCTCTGTAATTAATAATTCATGGTATTATCATAATAAACCGTCATTCATGGATGAAATCAAAATGTATTACTATTTAATATATTGCATTTTTACTTGTTTCTTTTATGTTTTGTCTCATACAATATTTATATATTTTTTGTGAAATAGTATTAAAGATTTTAAATATAGGGATTCAATTTGGTATTATGACTAAAGGTTTCGGGCTTGGTGATTTTGTAAAAATTTATTGGGCCTTTGTTACCCTAATACTAGTAATGAGCCCATTTTACTTTATTTTTTTCGAGTGACAATTATATTTCATATTTTATACTATTAATAATATAAACAGATTATTTGACAAATGGCAGTAATTTATCTATTTATAAAATATTGCAATCCATAGTTACATATTTCCTAATATTTTATTCGGAACAGGCGACGCCGTTTTGTTTGACGCCACGGAGAGCTGCTGGGACTAGGGAACCCCCACATGATCGAAGCTTCATTGCAGTAGGGAAATTGAGAGGCAGCTGAAAAATTGCATGAATTCTGGACTGATGAATGAAATGCTGCTTCTTCTTCTTCAGAGGTCGAGGGTTTTCGCATTTTATTTTTCACCTCGCTTAAATCCTCAGAGCATCAATAAACATTTTTTTGTGATTTTTCAATGGGGTATAATCATAGTGCTTCAGCATGGGTCGTGAAGTTTTGCAGCTTTTAACATTTCCTGGATAGATTATGTTAACCAATTCAAGGAATTTGCTATTTAAATCAGCTATGCGTTATTTTTCCTGCTGGTTAGAGGGTTGCATCATGAAAATGTTTGCATAATCGTGTGCAGTAATGATGCTATGTCGGTTGATCCTCATCTTGATGCACATTCCTGTGTTCTCGATGGTTCACAAAGTGTTAAAGTAAATCCATCAGCACAGTACCCAAGTTTTTTAAAGCAGCTACTTAAGTCTCATCTGTCTGGTAAATTCTATTTGGTGAGTGGAATCTTTTTTTACTGTATTAAGTCGATTTCCTTTTTGTCCCTTGGTTTTGTTGTTCCATTATGTTCATCAATGCAGGGTTTACCGAAGAAATTTTGCGATGCACATCTTCCAGGTCATGATGATACAGTTGTATTGGTAGACGAAGATGATCAAGAGTACAATACACGTTACTCTGTTCGTAAGAATCGGCTCAGTGGTGGTTGGCGAGGTTTCTCTAATTCTCACAAATTGTTGGAGGGGGATACCTTGGTGTTTCATCTGATTGAGCATTGTCGATTCAAGGTGAATTTTCTTATCACTCATTGAATAGGACTCACTCATGGCCCTGATGTATATACCTGTTCCATAGGTATACATCGCAAGGGCAGGGAAATTAACCGAAAATGATGAGGATATGGTGTTACGGAGATCTGAGTTGAAGGATCAAGTGCCAATTGGTAGTAATAGGACAGTGCTTTCATAATTCTATAGTCCATGCCTGTTTTACAAGAGTTATATTATGTGTCTCTCCAGTGAATGCAGAGCATAAAATGGGAGAAGGTGGTAAAGCAAAGCGTAGTCATCCGATTTCTTTTGCAGTAGATAGTCATCAGGGGGCAAGAAGGATGCCTTATACTAAGCCTGGGAATGCTATTGATGAAGTCAGCTCGTGCATTATTCAAAGTATGAGGAGTACAACACGAGATTCCAATTTTAAGGAGATGAGGAATTTTGAGGGTTTCAGCATTGAAGTGGATGGATTGAACCTTGATTCGGAGGTAGCGATAAATGTTAGAACAAGGTATTTCTACCTGTGCTGGAGCCAAAAGATGTTTCTTCACGAGGACCTTATCAGGGGCGTGAGCAGCAACCTAGCAGTTGCGATTATTACTGAAATTGTAACTACAGCTGATGCTATCAGGTCATCCAACCTCACAATATCACTTGGTCAATTACAATGTTGGGAAAAGACTCTCAAAGCATTTGAGTATCTTGGCATGAAGGTTGGTTTTATGCGTGACAGGCTACACAAACTAATCCACCTTTCACAGGAACATACAGCAACAGGTGAAACAAGGAGAGTTGAGAGAGTTGAAGGTGATGAGCAAATGAGCAAAGCATCTTTGGCGCTAAATCTAGAGGCAGACGCTTTCAAAAACGAGATGATGAGCTTGGAATACCGACAAGTGGCAGGGGCACCATGGTGACATTTTATTCATATAGAAAGGGGTCTTGACTCTCTTTGTTCATCTAATTAATGTAATTATTAAGGAGTGAACAAGTATCATTTAAATAGAAGCCAAGGCCATGTTTTGGGGGCCTCAACAAAAAGAACACAAGGGCAGGTTATTGATTTGCTGTAGACAAGATATAATGAAAATATGGGCAATAAAGCAAGTTCATTCTGAATTCATTGCATGTATCTGTGAATTCTAGTGTGTGTTCAGTACTATTAATTGAATATGTATACGTACCAGTAAAGTGGTGCCATTACATCTAATCTTGTCTTCATCACATGGAAAACAGATGATATTTTAGTTTCTGAATTGAAAGTGTCAAATTCAAACCACCACATCACAAGAAAAAAACAACAAATCTTACGTAGAATACCAATAACACCAACAAAGTGGAAGATTGCCAAATCAAGAATCTACACTACAAATCACCATGGTTCTTGCTCCATTTAGACCCTGACACAAAGAGAACTTGCATCAATCGCATGCGCATGTGAGGTGAATACACAAGGAGTTAGAGAATATGTAACTCACCTTTAGTCTTAACACAAGCTTCTCCATAAGTAAGCTCCTGGACCTTCATTTCATCAATGCTTTCCAGTGAACTTTCTGCATTCTTATCACCCTTCCTATACAGGAAGCTTGATCTTTTCAAACCCAGTCTTTCCCTCCAGCGGCTCGTGCCTTTGCTGAAACTAGGAGAAACACGGTTATAATCATGGTCACCACTACCAGTAAGAAGCTCATCTTTGAGAGTGGTGGTTTTTGTGCCACTTGGCCTCAGTGGAAGCATCTTCCCATTGGAAAAAAGCTTGTCGGCTGAGACCATGTTGTGATTTGGGACGGAGAACTCGAAATCTGTTGAGACTGGGGATTCTCTGTAGCTGGTTTCAAGCTTGATTGGAAGATGAGGATCTGCAAAGTCATTGGAGAATGAGATTCTTGGGCTCATTGTGGTGTTGTAGAGACTCTGATGCTGTTCTTCATTGAACATCTTTATGCATTCCATAGCAAGTACAATAGACAGCAAGAAAACAACAACAATCAGTCAGTCTAGTCTAGTCTAGTCTACCAAAGTTTTTCTTTCTTCTCCTAGTTTATATAGAGAGAGGAGAGGGCGCGGGCTATTTTTCTTCAATTGCAATTTGCAACCATAAAAATTTAAATAAACAATAAACTCATTTTTTCAGAAATATAAAAATGTAAAGGCATGATGATTGTATTTGAATGAATATCATGGGCATCAAAACACAAATACTTTCTTTGAAAGCAAGGGAAAAGATGATTCAAAATCAAAGCACTCCCAAAAGCAGCAAGAAAAAAGGAAAAGCTGTATTGTACAAAACTCCAATAATATGTAGCAAGAAATAAAAGTCGAAAAAAATAATCCTCCCTGTTCATGGTTAGGTTGGATGAGTCAAAATGGTATTTATAACATTTCCAGCTTTGACTGCTAAAATATTTATTACATAAGGGAGAAAGTAATAAAAAGGTGAGGGGAAATTTAAGATATGTTCCTTCTG
Source organism: Utricularia reniformis (assembly GCA_009725065.1). Lineage (NCBI taxonomy): Eukaryota > Viridiplantae > Streptophyta > Magnoliopsida > Lamiales > Lentibulariaceae > Utricularia > Utricularia reniformis. Next base: position 1,294,119 of record RWGZ01000937.1, read on the forward strand.
GTCTCCCATTAGGTCAGCTGCATATTGTCGTCTAGCCTAATTTGTCCATATTACAATACAGCTAAGGGAGCATCCAGTCAAAATACAAAATAGAAATTACCAGCTCCATATGTAGATGATGGGAGGATTCAATTTACCTCATTAATTTATGTTGGTAAGATGCCCCATGTACTTTGATTCTTATATGACTAACACCCATCGTTTGTCTAGAGGTCCTTTCCCAGTGGTCCAGCTTGCCTTTTATGAACATCTGCCTCCTCTTTGACCGTTCTTAACAGGCCAGGGCACAGGGAAACAAATGAAACCCCTCAAAAACAAATACCAAATTAATATAATAAATGACAACGATGGTCCCTGTGATGAAGAGCAGATCAGAAACCACATGACCAGAAGAAGGGAATCTCACTTATCAACTACACAAGACCTGCGTTGAGTGACTCATATTTCAAAACAACAGAGCAATCTCATTTCATGCTTCTACCAACGGCTGCAGCGCATTTTCTCATGGATTCTGAGCATCATCCAAAACTTGGTACCATTTACAACTAAAAAGGATAAACAATTAGGAGATTCAACAAGCACCAATAAACAAAATTAGGTAGTAAACAACTGGAAGACATGAAAGAAATAACTCTTAATTATCCTGTTTCTTTCTACTCACAGCCCAGCAGGTTCACGCCACAACACACCGCACTTTACCGAATATCAATCCAGGACTAGCATCATTCCAAGGAAACGCAAATGGAACATTTTCTGATCTGCTTCCACGATTCCCCCTAGGGAATGAAAAAACGGTCCTCCTTCATCGTTCAGGCGTCCTCCGGTAGCTTCAATCCGGAATCGTCGTAGATATCGCTGCGGAAGCATTGATCAGAGGTAAAGTTTGCGAAAAAAATCAATACAGGCCAGATACCCAATAAACCTTTACGAATGTGGGCCGAATTTAGGTAAAACTGCCAATTGAGAAGTTAAGTTATACGTCGCACACATTAAAATTCACAACATTAAAATGAAGAATGCTCATCGCTTTCCAGGCATACTGAAAGAGGTAACTTTGAGAGGAGTAGCAACGACCAGAGGAGCCTCCGGGGAATCCTTCACTGCAAACTTGTCATGCATAAACCGGCTTTCGATGATCGATTCATCCTTCAATACAATTTTGTAGCAGTAGCAGCTCTTGAGTCCCTCCTGGTTTTGGTAGCACTGATGGGCGCTGTTCTTCACTTGGTGAAAGTTCCATATCACGCTGAATGTTCCCACAGTTGCAACCAGATGTTTTTCTTGTTTCCCACTTTCTGTCACCTGATAACAACAGCAGAAAAAAAGTACACTAGAATTATATGCAATCTGTCCACATAACTTTGATGCATAAGAGTAACAACTTACCCAAGAAAAATGGCCAGCATGGAATTTGTTGTCAGATCCAGCCAAATGAGCATCAAGAGGCATGAGTTTCAGCAATCTTGGGGCTGGGATTTTATTTCCCATTCGACCACTGAAACCAGTCTTGGTTTTACCATCTTTATCTGTAAAGAATGTACATATTAAGATGAGATACGTATCTGTAGTTCCCAATATCCATTTCCCATCATATGTAACATCAACTGATGTAATTGGTGATCCAAGACCAGGGAATGCTGTTTTGGCTTGCCTCATGGAAGTTCGTGAATATAATCTTATTTTGCCATCACCCGAACCAACAACAATAGAGCCATCACCAGAAGTTGCAAAACACTGAAAATTTGTCCCTCTCGAGAACTGATGACCTTGAGTCCAATGCAAAACAGGTGAACTAGAAGAACTTGCTAGCTTCTGGACAATTCCCTTCCTATCACGCATATCCCATTGGCACAATCTATTGTCATCCAAACCCAAAAAAGTGGACTCTGAAGGGTCCAACTGCGACCCCTTTGAATCACTCGTGATGTCTCTCATTGTGATATCCGTGCCATCCTTCTCAAACTTCCACTCTGTAACAATCTTCCCAGTCTCAATATCCAGTTGGTGAATCCCCGTGGTGTGAGGCTTTCCATCCTTTAAGGGACTCATGAGCATCATATTTGTCTCTCCTCTCATCAAAAGAGGCTTCTTTGGTGTTGCGGATTTCTTATTACCGGATCCTAATTTCCCATCCTCGAATTTCACATAAACTCCTTTCCCATGAATTCCATGACTAAAGTTCTTCACGACTTGTACTCCTGAATCACCAACCAAAAAGCTATTATCCAGTGCTCCTAAGGCCAAACTCTGAATGCCCCCAGCTTCTGCTGCCTCCTCAAATTCCTCCAACAAATCTTGGGTCTCCCTCTCAGGAAACACAAATGGCTTCTTTCCAGGGCTCTTCCACACACCATCATCTGCATCCTCCCACATAGAATCATCAGAATCCTCTGGTTTCACCCAACCAATGAACTCCTTCCCATATATTTTCAGCTTATTTTCATCAGTGGACCTCAGAGCGTAAACATTTTCAAACAAGCAATCCTGAAATTTAGTCACAAAACTTCTGTATTCCACATCAGAGAAGAATTTCAAAGCCCAGACTCCAGCATCCACAAAATCCACCCTCCTCTGATCCCCAAAAAACTTCATCTGCAAATCAGTCGAAACTTTCACATTAATTTTCTTTCCCACGACGAAAAACCAAAACCCTCCACCAATACCCAATTCATCGTCATCCTCGTCATCAATGGCCATTTTCTTAACAAATTTGTAAGAAGTCAACTTCTCCGATAACACCCACTTCGCTTTGGGCGTATTACCCCCCAGGTGATGGTAAAGCTTGACAGCGTTTCTAACGTCATTATTAGCCTTAATCGAGGAAGGCGTCGAAACTTTGGGATATTTAAGCTTCAAAGCCTTCAGCCTAGAATCAACCTCGTCAATTGTTCTCGCGCTCACCGGCGTCGAAACAGGTTCGTCATACTCGCCCGAATCCTCCTCCTCCTCCTCCTCGCTCAAATACTCCGAATCGGAAAGTTCGGCCCCTTCTCGACTTTGCGCACCGCCCATAAGTAATCCTAGTGAACTCACAAAATTATAATTGGAATGATCTCTAACCTTAGAGTACAACGGCGAATCCAAACTCAAACTTGTGCGGCGCTGAAATCGACGAGATCCCAGATAACAGAAAATGTCCAGGCTACTGAACTGAATTAATCCATTATTTTATTTTGCGAGACGCAATTTGAGTCCGGGCTTCCCCAGGACACCATTGCTTGGCCACGAAGGAACCCACACCATCCAATTACATATATTTTTTCTTAAATTAATCTACTTATTATTTTCTAATTTAACTAACATAATTTTCACTTATTTCGTAACTTGTTCAATAGATTAAAAATAATTGAGCAATTCCATCTTGATTATTTTAATCAAAATAAATTCGAATTCGTACCAAATCAAATTAAAACTTGTTATAGGTATTTCGAGATTATTTCTAGAGTTGCATGATGCACTTCAGGGTGCATAATTTTTATAAAAATATTTATAATTGATTTACTTGAAATTTATGTAATCCTATCAAATTATTTGATTTTTGAAAAATTATTAATAAATAATATATATTATTTTTATTCACATTTACCCACTTTAATTCAATTCTTAATAAAACAATAAATCGCACTCAATTGCACCAAATAACACAACTACACTAAAAGTTAAATATAAATTTGACGGATGAATTTTAAATTTGTGAAGAGCGACTTATTAATAATGAAGGTAAGTAGGTTAATTTAGAAAAAAACATAATAAGCATATACGTGATGAGTGTGCTCGAATATAACGTATAAAAGAAAGAAAACCACATCGTAAAAAAATTGAACAAGTTATTTACTATGATCTACATTACATTTTATAAACCAATACACCCTATTTTCAATTTCTGATATAAGACAAATTTCATTATTTCAACACACCCATGTATAGCCACTTGACAAGTTTTACAATTCAAATCGATGGATTACCAACTGATCAATTACCAACTGGGTTACTCAGGATATTTCCAAACCCGCTTCGATAACATGTTAAATTGATAGAGTCGGATCAATTTACGTGGAGAATGTGCTCGAATATAACTTATAAGAAAACAAACTCTAAAAGATTTTGGTCTACATTCTCTCATTATAAATAAATCCACCCCACTTTCCATTTGGGATGGAACAAATTTCATTATTTTAACAATATAAACATATTCCAATGAATATATTAAAAAAGAAAATATTGATTTTGGAAAACAGGAGGGGTAAAACGATTGAGTGAGCTCACCTGGGGTACTCAAAAACGAGTCCTTCAGCCACACTCCTTGCTCTGGGGTGACCAAACAGCTTACTTACAATGTTGAGTGCAAAAACTGGTGCAGTTGAAAGTCCTTTGCCTGTGATTACTTTACCATCGATAACTGTTTGGGTGCCAGTTACTGCACCCCCAAGCTTGTCAACAACACTAGGATGACCTGTTGCTCGTTTCTCCTGTTTCAAAACACCACTCAAAAAACTCATTCTTCTCAATAACTACTTCTTAAACTTGTTGTACTGTACCTTGAGCAATCCTTGTTTCTCCAAAATTATAGGAGTTGAGCACATTGCACCCATAAATCTTCCACCTGATTCTTGATCCTTTAATAACTTCTTTACTATTCTTGACTTGCTTAATCTATCACACACCTCACTTCCTCCCTATACAAACTTCAAATCAATTAAATAACAACGTTTGAAATGATTCTAACAATATGATTTCACTTACTGTGAGGATTATCAGATCGTAGATTGAATCAGAAACTGAACTAATCACCGTATCTGCAACTATTTTTACACCGTTGGATGACAAAATCTGAGGTGACTTCTCTAATGAAGCCACCACAACGTTTACTTTTGCTCGCCGAAGGATATCAACGACAGTCACCAGTTCAATCTCTTCGGAACCATTAGCTACAGGGATCATAACCTGCAAAAAGTTCAAGACCGACTTGTTCTCTTATAAATAACAAATAAAGATGGAAATTATATATGCCTTTGGAGTGTGATCGAGTGACCATGAAACTTCACTGAATTCTTCCCTTCTTGTCTCACCTTCTGCACTACTTAGCAGCTGCATAAACAACAAGAGCAGTTTAGTATCATCGGCTCATCTTTGGAAAGAAAACACAAATTTACCCACAATCGCATCGCATATATCTTTGGCTACTGCCTCACCAAATAGCTGCTCCACCAGTGAAACAACAAACTTGAAACAAGTACCAGGACCTCGACTGGTTGTTAGCTCTCCCGAGACTTGTAAATTTGACTTAACAGCCCAAAACGTAGGCAACTTGTCTGTGAAAGCTGGATGACAAGTTGACTTGCAGAAATAATTCATCCAGTTAATATGATTCCTAGACACAAAAATGCAACCATTGGAACTACTACCTGTTTTCTTCTTAGTAATCCCCAAGGCAAAAGAGCTACTGCTGGTGCAGCAGATATAGCGCCGTACAACCTCTTCTCTTCAGCCTGTTTGCTCGTAATTTGCTGAAGAATTTTGCAATCCCTCAACCGTGCAGAACCTGGCATGCCTCCCTATATCCACAACATCATGTAATATATCCAAATGAATTTTCTACTCACATTTGGTAGAATTCCATATGCATTCTCTTGTTTAAACTNAAGAATGTCGGGATCGGAAAAAATTCGAAGAAATCCCCACAGCTTTTCGTCGGAAAAAAATGTCGAAATTAGGTTTTGCGCGCAGGAGAAAAGAAAGAAGAAAGAAAGGGGCAGATTTAAAAGGTTTAATTCGCGTTAGCCTATCACGAGTAGGAAATAGGCATGAGGCAGAATCTCATGCCTCAATTCGCGATAGGCTAAATCGAGCTCCTTTTGGCGCTCGATTTAGGCTATCGCGATTACAAAAAAAATATTTTTTTTTTAAATTTTATTTTGGCAAACGCGAGTCGCGTTAGCCAATCGTGAATTACGTAAAAAATGCAATTCGCGATTGGCTAACGCGAATGGTGGTATTTTACTGGCACTGTTCCGGATCGGTGGTATTTTCCGCTAAACTCCCTAGTCTCCGTTATCACCTCTACAAGGGGGTGGGGGCTTTGTTTCTGTTAATTGGCAGGAAGATGAAGAATTTGATGTGAGATTCTTTTCGGGAGTGAGCTTTGATGGCTATTCCATGCGGCTCCGAATTCCCCCTTTCAGTCCCCTGTACGCAGCGTCGTTGTTATGGGTTAGCAGTGGTGAACACTTTGAGTTTGGAGCAGCTGACCCACCGGTTTGGGCTTTCGTTTCAGGCGGATATGAGATTCTCGGATACGAAATGGGTGCTGGTTTCCTGCCTTGGCGATCATGAGAGTGAGTGCATGTCACCAACTCTTGTGATAGATGTCTCTCGACAGACATATTTATTTCGGTCAGCAACCTTTGTCAAAACAGTCGGTCGGCATATTTCCCATACCGATCGACATGTTGTCTGCCGATGAACTTATCACTTGTTGAGTTCGATCGGATTAAGCTTAGGTCATTCATATTTTGTGTTGATCGTCGCTAAATTAAACTTCCGCACTATAAATAACTGAGATATGCTGTCAGAGGCGGATAACAATTCGATTGAATTTCTCTCTGAAACTCTCTTGAATTTCTAACATGATATCGGAATTCTGGTGATATGAGCGGACGGATTCCGACGTCTGGGGAAGATTTTCTCCCATTGACACCTGGGTTGGATCAACTAACTCCAGGCGAACCAAGAAATACAGGAAGAGGTGTCCATAACCAAACACCTCCTTTTTCTTCCGCGACAAATACGCCGCCAGTGGGAGAGCATCGCACGGGGCAAAATGTCCAGTTTGGACAGAACATGGGTCTCTGGCATCCAAATTTTGGTGGTTTGAATGCACCAAATCTTGTGACAAATATTCCGCATAAAACCCACGGACAAATTTGCATCTAGAAGTTGACTATGTGTCTTCATGGGCTACCCCGTTAATCAGAAAGGGTGGTGGATGTACAATATGCAAACCCATAAATTTTTTTGTATCCCGAGATGTAACTTTTTGTGAAACTGTTTTCCCATTTTGGGAAGCACCTCTTGATCCCACTTCCAGATCACTTGATTCGATGTCGATCACTCAGTCAAGCCTTACACCGGTCGAAACTTTGCCATCGTCGATCGCATCCTTGCCTTCGTCATCGCCAATCGATTCCTCGACAGTTGACAATCATTCTACCTCGGTCGGTTCACTTCCGATCGACACTCCTTCCCATGCGTCACCCACTGCTGTGTCGATGGTTTCCTCTCATCCCACCCCGATCGACACTTCTTCTCCATCGCCGATCGACCCTTGTACCTCTGTTCCAGTCGATGCACCTAGTGAAGCTACACTTCTGGGAAAAGGGCATTGGCGGAAGTACCCATCTACGCTTCTAAAAGATTATGTCTGTTCAACAGCGAGTGTGCAGAACATGAACACCGGTATTTCTGGTCGCTCCAATCCCGGACGGGTCTTCGGTAAGTGTTCTTACCCCATTATTGACTATCTTGATGATAGTCGTTTTTCCCCATCACACTCGGCTTTTGCTAGCGCAGTGAATCAGTCGTCTCACGAACCCACTTCTTTCAAGGAGGCCTTGCATTCTGACGCATGGAGGGATGCCATGAGTGCTGAAATCGACGCTCTCGAATCAAACAACACCTGGACTTTCGAGGACTTGCGGAAGGGGAAACGTCCATTGGGTAGCAAGTGGGTTTACAAAATCAAATATAAAGTAGATGGATCCATAGAGAGACACAAAGCTCGACTGGTCATTTTGGTGAATACTCAAGTCGATGGGATTGATTATGAGGATACTTTTGCTCCTGTGGCGAAGGCCACCACAATGCGAACCCTTTTAAGTGTAGCAGTTGCAAGGAACTCGTGTATTCACCAGATGGATGTAAACAATGTCTTCCTACATGGTGACTTGAATGAAGAATTTACATTAAAATTTCTCAAGGTTACACAGGAGCACCTGCAGGGAAAGTGTGTCGATTACGAAAATCTCTTTATGGTTTGAAGCAAGCCCCTATATGTTGGTTTGCCAAATTAACAACTGCTCTTAAAAACTTCGGGTTTAAACAATCTGACGTAGACTACTCTCTCTTTAAATATTCCACCATTGACTCACACCTGCTTGTACTCGTTTATGTTGATGATATTATCATTACAGGAAGTAGCGAAGCCATCGTTCAGAATTTCAAACTTCGGCTTGAAAAAATGTTCCACATGAAAGATTTGGGAAAGTTGAAATACTTTCTAGGGATTGAGGTGGCCAGAGGGCCGAATGGCATGTATCTCTACCAACGTAAATATATCTTGGAAATTCTCTCTGAAGTTGGACTTTTGGGTTGCAAACCCGCCAGAACACCCATGGAGCAGAATCATAAGCTGCTCTCAGCTACAGGAGAGTTTCTAGTTGACCCCATGTCTTATCGTCGACTGGTCGGTAAATTGATATATTTGTTATTTACTCGTCCTGAACTTTGTTATCCTGTACACATTTTGTCTCAATTTATGCAACAACCCCGATCTGACCATTGGGAAGCCATATTGCGTGTGGTATGCTATCTGAAGGGAAGTGCCGGATGAGGGATATTATTACGGTCGCAATGTGATCTGCAACTATATGGTTTTTGTGATGCTGATTGGGCGATGTGTCCGGCAACACGCAAGTCATTGACTGGATATTTGATATTCCTTGGATCGTCGCCGGTGGCATGGAAAACAAAGAAACAGAACACTTTATCTCTTTCCTCGGCCGAGGCAGAATACCGAGCTATGCGAGCGGCGTGCCAAGAGTTTAAGTGGCTAAGAAGCTTGTTGCACGACTTGTGGGTAGGACAGAACATGAAGGCAGTGACTTTATTCTGTGACAACCAGTCAGCCATTCAGATCATTGCTAATCTGGTATTTCATGAAGGCACTAAACATATTGAAGTTGATTGTCATTTCGTTCGCAATCAAGTACTGGCTGGGGAAATCAACACACGTCATGTAAAGAGCGAAAATCAGTTATTCGACATGATGACTAAAGCCCTTTGTGCAGACCGCCTACACTCTTTATTAAACAAGTCGGGAATACAAGACTTGTACTTACCGACTTGAGGGGGGGTGTCGACCGACACATTTATTTCGGTCGGCAACCTTTGTCAAAACATGTCGGCCGGCATATTTCCCATGCCGATCGGCATGTTGTCTGCCGGTCGACTTATCACTTGTTGAGTTCGACCGGATTATGCTTAGGTCATTCCTATTTTGTGTTGATCGTCACTAGGTTAAACTTCCGCACTATAAATAATTGAGATATGCCGTCAGAGACGGATAACAATTCGATTGAATTTCTCTCTGAAACTCTCTTGAATTTCTAACAATGTCATTTGCCGATTTTGATTCTTGAAATTTTAGTTGGTTTGATTTTATGGATTACTATGCGTGTTTTGTGGAAGGGATGGGGTTGAGGCAAATATATTTTATCTTATATAAATTGGTTGATTATTGTATTCAGAATTCACATAGAAAGTTGGTCATCATTTTATAGCTCTAGAAATGACAACAAAATCTTGGAAAAAGGTTGTTATGGATAGTTGGTGTGACCTTGTTGTATGGTTCATGTTAGATAATGTTAATAGTTAATTAGTTGCTAATTAATCATTGATTAGATATAACACATACATAATTTATTTGTATATAAATAGCAGTAGAACTCAACAATTCTTTAAGGGAAATTAATATAAAATTTTAATCTTCTATCTTTCCCTTTCTTCCTATCCTGCTACCTATGACTCCGCTTGTCACTTTTATTTCTTTTTGTACATGGTGCCGTGTGTTTGGAACAAACCGACAATGATGAAACCAGTAGAAAACGATTCCTCCAAGGAAACCATGGATCTGTTAAACATCTCGATTCATGACCCGATGTACATTAACGGGTCTGACAATCCCAGCAATGCCCTCACATCGTCGTTGCTCACAACTCGGAACTTTTTGGGTTGGAGTCGTGCAGTCAAACTCGCTTTGGGAGCTAAGAACAAGCTTTGCTTCATTGATGGTACAATGATAGCACCTCTGATAATCACCGTGGACTTCCCTGTTTGGAAGCAAGCGGATTGCATGTTTTTATCCTATCTACTGAATTCAATTTCTAGGGATTTAGTTGTGGGTTTTTCCTATGCAAACACTTCTAGAGATCTATTGGTTTTACTTGAAAAACATTTTGGGCAATCGAACATGTCTGCTATGTATGCTCTTTTAATGACTCTTTTAATATAACTCAGGGAGATGGTTCCTTGACTGAATATTATAGTAGATTACATGCCGTATGGCGCGATATAGATGAATTTATGCCGGATGTAATGTGTGATACTTGTGGTACCAAAGTCTGATGTGCAACATGTAAGGGAAAGGTTATATCAACAACAATTGGGTTACAAGGCTAACACAATTTCTCAAATGTATAAATGACAAATATGATGTTGCTCGGAATCACATATTAGTTATGGATCCTATTCTAAGTGTTCAAAAGGTTTATGCTCTCTTATTGAATATTGAAAACCACTCTGAGCACCCTATCATACCTTCATATCCATTGGAAAATGCAGCTTTCCTAACCAAAGGCAATATGACAAATAAACAAATCCATGCACCAGGGCATCAACCATGGAAAGATTCGAAGGGTAGATTCTGTACAATTTACAAGAAAAAATGGCATCTCAAGGACTCTTGTTTCACAGTTACTGGAATGCAACCATGGTACATCAAGTATAGAGAAGATCAGGGTCGTCCTTTGAAATTAAAGGCAAAGATTAATATGATAGATTCTCCACTTGATATTATGCAGGAAACTAACCCAGTGGAATATTCCACTGGAATTTCACTCACATCTTTGCAGAATTTAATTCAACAAGAGATGCAGAAACTTGTGATCAAGTCGACTGATCAAGAGAACAAAACACAGTTCGATAACTTTTCTGGTATGGTCTCTAACCACTCTCATTCAATTCCTTGCAATTGTCATACATGGACTTGTGTTATAGATAGTGGAACAACTTCCCACATTTGTGCAGACCCTTCACTTTTGTCTAACCTCACTCGTGTCCAAAATCGTATACGAGTGTCTCTACCAAATGGCTCATCCACTTATGTTGACCATTTTGATAATGTGGTTTTAACATCATCCCTTTCATTGAATCATATACTTCATATTCCATCCTTCAAATACAATTTACTTTCCGTCAAGCAACTTGCTCAAAATCATCATGTAGATTTCTCTTCACTGGATCCTATTGTTTAATGCAGGACCAAGTCAGTAGGCTTATTTTGGGGGTCGGGAGGGAGAGCAATGGGTTGTACATCCTAGATAAAAAATCTTTTTTGCCTCATGTTCTTAATATCTACTCTCAAACTGTATCGAATTCGTCTTCATCTTCAAACTTGCGTTCTATTTTGCTTAAACATGAGAACATTCTGTTGAATAACATTTCTGTTTTTTCAGCATCCACAATTGCTCTTGATGCACATTTACTATGGCATTCTAGATTAGGTCATATCTCTTATGCCAAAGCTAGTCATATACCTTTTCCATGTGGATTGAACGGGAAACCATGTGATATATATCAATATGCAAAATTACAGTGTCTATCTTTTCCAATTAGTAAGACTACTACTCCTCATCATTTTTTCCTAGTCCATTGTGATCTTTGGGGCCCTTACAAAACCAAGATCCTAATCGGTGAATCATATTTCCTAACATTGGTCGATCATCATACTCGCGTCACTTGGACCTTCATCCTTGCCACCAAAAATAGAATAACAAATCTACTAAAAATATTTATTAAAATAGTGTAAAGACAATTTGGTTTTAAAGTTAAACAAATACGAAGTGATAATGGAGGGGAATTCATAGGTCGGGAAGTCGTGGAAATATGTAACCAAAATGGAATTTTGCTTCAACATTCTTTTCCCTACACTCCTTAACAAAATGAGGTTGTTAAAAGAAAAATAAACACATCTTAAGAAGTAACCCGAGCCCTATTACTTTAATCTAATTTACCAAAGCATTTTTGGGGGGAAACCTCACTAACCGCCACATATATCGTCAACCGATTACCCTCTCCCGTTCTCGATTGGAAATCACCCCATGAAATGCTTTTTAAACATCCTCCTGTTTTTTATCGTATGAGAGTTTTCGGGAGCATTTGTTATCCGGGTGTGATTGATCCTCATAGGGATAAATTAGAACCAAGGGTTCTAAAAGCAATTTTCTTGGGATATCCAATGGAAAACAAAAAATATAGGATCTACAATTTAGAAAAAAAAACAAATTTCAATTTCAAGGGATGTTCGATTTTTTAAATGATATTTTCCATATCGAGACTGTCATCGTGATTTGGAGGATTTGCATTCCATTCTTCCTGGATTATTTCCAGAATCATCACAATTCATTCCCCCTAGCTCCTTTGAACCACCAATCACTACTTCTCCTGCTTCATCATCCACTCCATCTCCTCATCCATCGACCATTTTGCCTCAAGAGTCAATCTCTGCTTCTCAATCACTTCCTAATATACATGATGAACCTTTGGATTCTCCATAATATTCTGTATTGAAGTACTCCATGACTGAACATTCTACCCCATCTATCTCCGATTCTCCAATCTGTACAACTCGACATAGCACCTGCACTCATAAACCCCCATTATGGCATGATGATTATGTTTTTTCATATTTTTCTTCCCTTCCATGCTCCAATTGTCCTTCATCTTCACATGTTGCTCTTACCACTATACCACAAGAACCTGTTAACTATTTTGTAGCAAATCGGATACATGAGTGGGAAGAGGCTATGTACCAAGAGCTCATGGCCATGGAGCACAATCAGATTTGGGAGATGGTTTCATTGCCCAAGGGAAAGCATCTTATTGGCAGCAAGTGGATATTTAAACTTAAATTGAATTCGGATGGTAGTGTGGGACGCTATAAAGCAAGATTAGTTGCACAAGGTTTTACCCAAATCCAAGGAATTGATTATGGCGAAATTTTTGCTCAGGTTGCTAAAGTGGTAATTATCAGAATTCTCTTGGCTTTAGCTGCACAAAATGGTTGGTTTTTGCACCAAATCGACATCAACAACGCTTTTTTGCATGGCTACCTGGATGCAACTATATTCATGGTACCACCCTCTGGCTATCTTCAAAATAATGATGATTGTGTATGTTTATTAAAACGATCGTTGTATGGCTTAAAACAAGCCTCTCGCTAGTGGAATATCGAACTCACCAAGAATCTTTGAGTTACGGATTCACTCAATCCGATGTCGATCCATGCCTTTATGTTCTTGGTAAGGTTAGTGATGGTTTTCTGGCTTTAATAGTTTACGTTGATGATATTCTCGTAGCATGTGATTCAATTGCTAGAATTACATCCCTAAAACAGTACCTGCATGACAAATTCACAATTCAAGATTTAGGTGATGCTACTTATTTTCTTGGGTTGCATATTAAAAGAACTCCAAGGGAATTATACATATGTCAACAACCATACATACGGAACTTAGTTGTTGAGTATAGTCTTGAAAGTGCCAAAACAGAGAAGACTCCCATACCTAGGGGACAACAATTTACCTTGTCTTCTCAAGAGTTGGTCAATGAAGAGCGATATAGGCGCTTGGTTGACAAATTATTATATGTCCTTTTCTCTCGGCCAGATATTGCATTTAGTGTGCAACAACTGAGTCAATACTCTCAAAGTCCTTCACTGACTCATTGGCGTGTCTTACTTCGCATTGTCCGATATCTATCTGGAACACATTCTTTGGGGTTATTTTATCCAATTGGGGAAACGTCAACGTTGGAGGAATATTCGGATGCGGAGTAGGGGACATGCATTGACTCTCGTCGCTCTATATCAGGTTATTGTGTATTTTTGGAAAAAAGTTTAGTCTCGTGGAAAGTGAAGAAGCAAAGTTTGGCATCTCGCTCTTTCGCCGAATCAGAATATCAGAGTCTTGTCGATTGTACGGTGGAACTTTTATGGATTTCTTATATGCTCAGAGATCTCAACCAAACCTTCAATTGCCCGATTTCATTATGGTGTGACAATCAATCGGTGCTCAAAATCACTGAAAATCCCGTTTTTCATGAGCGTACAAAGCACATTGACATCGATTGTCACGTTGTGCGTGACCAATTTAAGTTGAGTTTTCTGCAGCCTAGATACAGTCCTTCGGATCAACAAATTGCCGATATTTTTACGAAGGCTATTGGTGCTGCCCCCTTCAATTTGTTAGCGTTCAAGCTTGTATTGCTTTCTTTCACCGACAATCAACTTGAGGGAGACGTGTTAGATGATGTTAATAATTAATTAGTTGCTAATTAATCATTGATTAGGTATATCACATGTATAATTTATTTATATATCAATAGCAATAGAGCTTGACAATTCTTTAAGAGAAATTATTATAAAATTTCAATCTCTCCTCTTTCCCTTCCTTTCTACATGCTACCTTCGATTATGGCTTTTCTTTCTTTTTGTACAGTTCATAGAGTGATTGATGAGATTGGTATTGAATACTGAGGGAGGGTAAAATGCTTTGTGATTGATACAGACGGAAACTTCCAATTGGCTGAAGGGTATGATATAAAATCTGTTCCTATGCTGTTGCTCTTCAAAAACGGTATGCCTAAACACTTTTATGTTGATGCCATTGAAAATCTTCTTGCTTCTTAGAATCTCTCTTTTTTCTACATCCACTTTCTCAATCACTCATTCATTGCCCCCCTTTTTTTGTGTTTGTTTCCATCATTAGACATTAATTAATGAGAAAATGACACCTTTCGTACTCAAAGTTTGTACGAAATGACAAATTTGGTCCAAAAATTTGGTTAATTTGACAAACTGAGTCCCCAAATTTTAATATTTTGGCAAAATCGATCCCCAAATTTTGATATTGGCAATACAAGTCCCCAAAGTTTAAACTAGTAACAAATCTAGTCTCCGAAGTTTCAAAAATTGGGCAAAATTGGTCCCCAATTAATCTAACGACATTAGTTTTACCGTTAGGGTCGAGGTTGGGTTTCCGGATCCGACCCGAAAAAATTAATTAATTTATAAAAAAATAAAATTTAAAAATTATTTATTTTTTTAAAAAAACATAAATTTGTATCGTCTATAATGAGTTTTTCTGCAACTGATCCGATTATTTTAAAATTATTTTTTAAAAATTTTTTTCCTAATGATTTTTTTATGGTATATCAGCTTTAATAATCATATCGGACCAGAACGGAATTCCAAACATGTATACCGCCTGTTATGCAAAAAATATCGAAACAATATTTTGATAGGTATCGAAACATCTTCGTCAATATAAATTGTCGGAATTTGTCAAAATAAATTTCGAGAAACAATTATATCGAAATTTCAACAAATATATCTCATCGAACATTAATAAACTTTAAGTGTTGGCATTCGGAATACAAATTGATATTGTTTTATTATCTTCGATCGAAAATTACAAATCGGATATAACTCGCAGTCTTCCCGAAAAAATCAATCTATGGAACATCAATTTCATATCGTTCGTGTTCAAAAATCAATTTTCATACGTATCCGTATATACTTTCATCAATTTTGGTATCGTGAAAATCATATGCATATATATCGGTCTTCAAAGATACCATTTTATTTTGTTAGAGACCAAATATGCCGAATTATGTAAACTTTAGGGATCAAATTTGTCATTCAAAAGTTTGGGGACTAAATATGCCACGTTTTGCAAACTTTGGTGACCATTAACGCCGTTAACTACTAAATTTGCCAAAATCTCGAAACTTTGATGACCAAATTTGCGTAATGTTACTTTGATGACCAATTATGCCACACACAAAACTTTTGGGATTGATTTTGCAAAAAAAAATTGTTTGACGACTGATTTTAAAGTTTAAAACTTTGGAGACTGATTTGACCAAAACGTATGAAGTTTTGGGACCAAATTTGTTTTTCGTCCATTAATTAATACATGAATGGAACACATAGCAGTTCTATTCTTCATATTCGGATTCTTCCCAAATCAAATATGTTTGTTATCTTATCTAGTATCTAATATTGCTATTGGAACAACACTCCTATAAATATATAGTTGGTTTGGTTTGGTTTGGTTTGTTATCTAAATTCATCACAAAATCATTAAACAAAACACATGTCGCTCTAAATTCGATAAACCTACGGAGATTTCAGGGGGTTTATGGCGTGATTCTAGATTTCTCACCCGTTTGCTTTTTCTTATTTTATTTTTCCAGCAAGATTTTCTTTTGTTGGGTATGAGATTTGTTCTTCTTTATTTATGATCATGGGTGTTTGGTTTTTTTTCCAGCAATTGATGATGATCGTGTGTGTTTTTAGATAATCGAGATGGGAAAGAGTTTTTCAGTTTGAGGGGCACTTGTCAAATTAGGGTTTTGATGGCTGATTATTGTATTTCAGGGCGGTGAAGTAGGGTTGAGTGCAGGAGATCGGGGAATCAGTTGATACCAAGAAGATGTCCAGTTGGAATAACGCTACGCTTGTATCGGCTTCTGAATGGAGTCCAAGGCAAAGGGCAAACACGAATCCCTCCCAATCATCATCTCTAACTCCGGGTCCGGGTCTGCTCCAAGGTCCCCTAGGTATTTTTTGGGACATTGAGAACTGTCCTGTTCCAGTCGATGTTCGGTCGGAGGATGTAGCTGGCAACATAAGGATGGCGTTGCATCACATTTCTGAGGGAGCAGTAACTGTTTTTTCAGCTTATGGAGATTTTACTTATTTCACTAGGAAACTTAGAGAAGGTTGTCAGCAAACAGGAGTAAAACTTGTTGATGTTCCAAATGGGCATAAAGATGCTGCTGATAAAGCAATCTTGCTAGATATGCTTCTGTTTGCAATGGATAATCGCCCTCCATCAACTATAATGCTTATCTCTGGAGATGTTGATTTTGCTCCTGCACTCCATGTTTTAAATCAACGTGGATACACAGTGATTATTGTGATTCGTTCACCTGCTCAAACATCACCTGCTTTAAAGAGTGCTGGTGAGTTTGTATGGGATTGGCCTAGTTTGGCTCGTGGACAAGGCTTTGTATTTCCTCAATATTCATATCCACCCGAGTTTTATATGGGTGAAGTTCATCCACATCTAGAAACACTGGTATATAATGACATACCAAGGCCACAACAATGTGTTGTTGGAGATGAATACGCTAAACCATCATCCAACTTGTCGAATGGTGAAGTTGGGCAATCAAGTAGTACTAATTTGATGCGTGTGCAGCAGCAGAATAAGACTAAGGATCTAAAGAGTAAAGTTGTGAATTTACTCCAGTTATCAGGTCAAATGTTGCCTCTGTCTGTACTTTCAGATGAATACTGTATGATGTACGGTCATCCTCTTTGTGCTTCAGATTATGGGGCTTCTGATATTATTCATCTCTTGAATATGATGTCTGATACAGTACTCATTGGAGGTAAAGGTGATCAAAGAATCGTTTACCTTCCTCCAACTGTAACTCCAAGCCGGAGAGCAAAAGCAAGATCAAGGAAGCAACTTAACCAGATGATGCAATCCCAAAACACAGACACCACCATGATGGGAAGTAAGAGACGGAGACAAAATCCATAGCAAAAATATTCACTATTTCTACTTTTTATTTACACTACCAAGATATTGTGTTTGTTTTCCTTGATTCCCTCATTTCATTTTTTTCTGATATAAAATAGGTCAAATTATTACAATTCATCAATTTAAAGGAATGATTACTAAAATATATATTTCCAAGTGAGGTTTAAATTGAATGAGGGAATTATTATATAAAAATTGGAATGTTAAATTGAAACGCTGTCGTTTCCTTAAAGCAAGCGCCGCGATGTGACTTCTTAGACAACAACTCCTATGGTTTTCTTCATTTTGCGTCACCACGATACCACCGAAATCTCTGGTTAGTACTCTTTTATTCCGCAATCGCTGTCACTGAATTTGGATTTCTCGACCACAGCTTTTTTTCAATGGATTGTTGATATTCTTCTAGTTCTATAGATTTATTTTGTTTTGTTGTTTGGATCTTTTCGATGGTTAGTTGAATCCTGAAGTTAATTCTTATGTGTTTTGATAGTTTGAAAACATGTTTCATTTTGTGATCGCGAGTTATAATGATGTAATGAAAGTGTAGCGAGTTATAATCTTTTTTGCCTCTTTCCCTATTCGATTATAGGGTTTCAGTTCAATTTCAGATAAAAAAAATAATGATCGCAGTGTGATGTGCTATCTTTCACCGGTCAAACTAGGGCTTCTGTTATATTTTGGTGGCTGGTTATGTTGATTCGTCTCTGTTATTGTATTTCAGATAACACTGTTCCCTTTCTCAAATTTTTGGTAATTTAAGTAAATTATGGAATCACTTTATACTAAGAAGATGTCAAGCTCGAATATGTCTCTACGTTGGCATCCACTTCTGAATGTTTGAGTCCAAGTAAAATGGCATGGCCAAACAGGAACACCAATCAATCGAGGTCATTCGCCATCTTTTGGGACATTGAGAATTGTCCTGTTCCTGGTGATGTTCAGCCTGAGGATGTGGCTGGCAACATCATGAATGCCTTACAACTGCACCATATTACTGAGGGAGCAGTGACTCTTTTTTCGGCTTATGGGGATTTTAATAACTTCCCTAGAAGAGTCAGATCAGGTTGCCAGGGGACAGGAGTTAAACTTGTTGATGTTCCAAATGGCCGTAAAGATGCTGCTGATAAAGCAATCTTAATTGATATGCTTCTCTTTGCGATGGATAACCATCCTCCTTCAACTATTATGCTTATCTCCGGAGATGTCGATTTTTCCCCTGCCCTACATATTTTGAACCAACGTGGATACACAGTGATTCTTATGATTCGTTCAGGTGTTTTTACCTCACCTGCACTAAAGAATGCTGCTAAGTTTGTCTGGGATTGGCCTAGTTTGGCTCGTGGACAAGGATTGGTTCTTCCTTCTAATCCATTATCTACTTTTCCTTCGTCATCTCCAGCTAAAGTTTCAAGGTATTCAGTTGGATACCTCTCGTCATGCTTATCTAAAACATCACTTGAAACAAAAAATTCCCACAATCAAGACAATGTGGTATGTGTTCCACCTGGGGATCTTAATAGTTTGAAGAGCCAGATTGTGAATTTGCTTAACTTGGCAGGGGGCATTTTGCCTCTGGCCCTTCTTTCAGATGAATACTCTAAGATTTATGGGCGGCCTCTTTTTGTTACCAACCTTGGAGCCGTAAAGCTTATTGGTCTTCTGAAAAAGATGTCTGATGCTGTTGCCATGCGAGGCAAAGGTAATAAGATAATTCTCTACCTTGATCGCTCAAGCCCACCTGTACCAGCTTGTCCGAATGCTACCCTAAGAAGAGTGAAGCATAAAGTGAATCGATCAAAAGACGAGAAAAGAACAGCTACTGAGGATCATGATTCACAGTGTCTTATGGAGCTTAACCTCACAAGGTTCAAGCATGAGCTTGAAGAGATATTGGTAAGCTATTCGTGCAGGATTTTTCTTGGTTGGTTCGAGGCAATGTATCAGCTGAGATACAAGCAAAAACTCGATTATCATTCACTTGGTGTGAAAAATCTTGAAGAACTCTTATTTAAGATGACAGACGTAGTCGAATTGCAAGGGGATCCTGAAAACAGTAGGAAATTTATAGTTCCGGTTTGTAGGTGATGCTTCTGCCAGCCAAAATTGGACATGTTGTTGGGGTTCAAGCTGTAAAGGCTGAAAAAAATAAGTGATATTAGTGCATTTATATATTGTTCGTTTGTATCCCCCTCAGGAAGTTATGGTGCATTGTAATTTCATTGAATGAATACAGAATATATATCAAACTGTTGTTTCCTTTTGCATCAACTCTAACCTCAAAAAGAAGGAGCATTGTTGAAGCAATGGGTTTAACCTGTTTCAATAAGGCTTCTTCGACTGCAATATGATCTTGTTGTGCTTGAAGAAGATGGCAAGCATTTTTCACCGCAGAATATGTGCTTATTCACTCTGTGGCTCCTATGCTTTCCTTCACCTTCTTCTGTCTCCACAGCTTCCATGAATTCACCTTGCAGTGGAACTGCACTCTCGTACAGAAGCCTGATGACCTGCTTGATTGATGGCCTTGATTTGCCTTCTCTCTTCGTGCACCACTTAACTATTGTTACTAGTGTTTGCAGTTGATATAGATCAAAGTCTTCACCAAGATATGGATCCACAAGCTCGGGTAACATAGACTCCGAATCAAGATATTCTCTTGACCATTCTATCAAGTTCTCATTATCTTGTATGGCTGGTCTTCCGGTCACCAGTTCAAGAAGAATGATTCCATAGCTATACATATCACTCTTTTCTGTCAGCTCTTTTGTTACTACACACTCAGGATCCATGTAGCCTTACAAGACAGGACGACTCAAGAGTAAGTTTTACAACGTAATTTATAATTCTTAAGGCAAGCATTTCCAACTCTTCTTACCTTGTGTTCCTATTATCTCTTTGTTTATAGGTTCAAACCATATGGATCCATCTTTTGAAGCAAGGCCAAAGTCAGCAACCTGCATGAGTGAAATTACAGATGCAGTAAAATAGTTTACGTTTCTAAACTCAAATCCATTATATGTTTTTTGTGTAACTTTATTTCTTACCTTTGCAACCAAGTTTTCATTCAGCAATATATTACTTGACTTCATATCTCGGTGACATAGAGGAGGGTTGCAGTAAACATGGAGGTATTCCTGTACAACAAAATACATTACATCATATGCTGCAGATCTGCTATTTATCGAAAACTTGTATGAATAGATTCATGAGATACTCCGGAGCCTTACCAGAGCATTCGCCACATTGATGGCAATCCGGATTCTGGTAGTCCAACTCAGAGGAGTTTTGCTTCTCGCTATGGAGTATCAACAGTTAGCCTTACAGAGAATCAGAACAAAACATTGGAGAGACTGATAATAGTAAACTATGGTTTACATACAGTGGAGGTGATCCCTTAAGCTCCCCTTTGCCATGAATTCATAAACAAGAAACCTGGAACCACGGTGCTTCTTCATGATTTCTTTATCTGAATTCATATGCCGCTATATTCAATGATAAATTATTACCTTTCATGTTTTTCAATGCAGAAGCCTCTAAGAGCAACAAGATGACGATGGTGGAGGCGGGCGAGGAGCACTAGTTCCCGGCATAACTCATCCTCTGCCTGC
The DNA here is from genome assembly GCA_009725065.1 of Utricularia reniformis. Classification (NCBI taxonomy): domain Eukaryota; kingdom Viridiplantae; phylum Streptophyta; class Magnoliopsida; order Lamiales; family Lentibulariaceae; genus Utricularia; species Utricularia reniformis. Next base: position 1,315,396 of record RWGZ01000937.1, read on the forward strand.
ACTGAAACTCTGGTCATCTGTTTTACAGCTGCAACTAGACCATCCACAAACTCAGCTTTGTACACAATTCCAAATCCCCCTTCTCCAATAACGGTACTAAAGTTTTTGGTAGCTTTTTTAATCTCCGTGTAACTGAATTTTCTGAACATACATGAGGGTACTTCATGTATTTACACACAACACATAGAACAGGATTCAGATTGTGCATTAAACAGATTGAAACAAAACAATAAAATACCATCTGGATTTTTTGTTGCAGGAGGAGGGTCAGGTTGGATTGAATCAAAGTTGCTATTCCGAAGTTGTTGCTTTTTCCGACGAATAAGAACTATGAGTAGTACAAGAATTGCGATAGAAATAGCTGTCACTGCAATGGCAATAAGTGGAACTGTTGTAAGACGTTGTGGATGATGAGATGATTGTGTGATAGGGGATAGCTGTGGACTAGGAGCAGCTGGTGGAAGAAATGATCCTGAAATTATGAACAGATTTAGGTATAAATTTGCTGAGCATTAAATACAAGAGACGTACCATTTGGTGATTGGAGTCCTTGAACCTGAAAGAAACAGGTACCAATTTGAATGGCTGAATCATAATCAAGCTGGCTAGCAAGAGCAGCAAAAGTTGCATCTCTGCAAGTATTCAACGTAATATTGTCAACTGTGCCGAGCAGATTCCGAAGAAACAGAATACCAGCATTCAAGCACTGCCAACATTTAACATCTCCCAACATAGACACCTTGCAGTTGTCAGATACATTGCTAAAATTTGGAGAATCCATCATTTGTTCAACATTAGTTCGACCCTGGCAATCATAATTTACTGGTATTTTCGTTCCAAAACCACATGATTCTAAGGCAGTTGTAGTAACTCCATAGAGCTCAAAACTCTGGGATATGGAACCGAGACAGATATCGGATCCATTGCCCAAGTCACCTGTTCCGTTGGCATAACGCGAGACAGAAATAGCGACTACGGCGTTAATGTACCGGCAGCATTTCCCTCGGACTTGTTGGCTGGAGCAAAGGGAGGCAGCTAGAGTGAAATTCGAATGGCTCAAGTCCAATGGACAATCTGCTGTTACATGGAGAGAAAATTGGGAATAAATGATAGATGATACATAGCTCAAAAGCAGAAATAAAGGCCCTGCTAAGGTCATCTAGCAACTATTCTCCTGTGCAATAACCCAGAAACAGGTTTCCACATTTCAAAAATAAAATACCCAAATCTTCAACATCCAAGAAAACACACAATAAATTCAAGTTCACCTTCAGCAGCAGCATTAGTCAAGGAGAGCCTTACTAGGAGTAAGAGCAGACCGAGCAAAGCCTCCGCCCCAGATTGCGCCATAAAGGGAGAAGGAGTGGGACCAAACTAGAAAAGAGCTTCAGCTGTTGGGAAGGAATGTTAAATCAGTTGCTGGGTGTAGCTCAGAGATGAAGTGAAATAGATTTTTTGTGGAGTTGTTGGTTTGCTATGTGCCAACTCCGGTGGGTTTAATCGAAGAATGATCGTCCTAAGTTAATTCCATATGGGGGCCATGAATGAGGAATGAGATTCTTTCACTTTGTTTTCTATAGGTAAACCGCGCTTTTGAAAACTGGACTGATTGAGACATCTTTTTTAAAAATATTATCAGAAATCAGTGATATATCTTTTTTACTATTTTTTATATTGAAAATTAATTTTAGTAAAGAAACTCATAATTCTACGACTAATCCACTATAGTAAATGGAATAAATTAATCAAAAATATTTTGAGAGTGGTAAAATATTGAAGACGCGGGAGGGAGGCGCGTGAAGAATGTGTATGGATAAGATAGTCATTGAGATGGATATTTGATGACCAGCCCCACATGGAGTGTGGTAAATTAAAGCTAGCTATAGTGCTGTTTATTGTGAATTTAGTAGATTTTGCTAAGAAAAAGAGGTGATTTCCATAGAGGGAGTGACATGTACATGCTGCACTCGAACTATATTCTACATCAATTGTGAAAATATAAAAATTCTAATTTATAATAAAACTAGTATTTTTAATATAATTCACTTAAAAATCTCCAACCCTATTGAATCGTGAATTTGTACATGTTCTTGGTGTGTGTTATGGAAATACTGGTGGGAAAGCAAAGTCGTAGCTTTGTGAGTCATGTCTGTGTGTTTGTGTTTGTGTTTCCCTTCATGTTGATATGATATTATTGTTAATACCACAAGCATTATTACCTACAAATATCTCCATTGACAAACAAAACTTAGTCACTTACTCTATCCATCTAGCTGTGATGAATTCCTGCCGTAGACATTCAATTCTCTTCACCATTCGCCTTCCTTTGAGGAATTCTGTGTTATTTATAATGATGCATAGTGGATACACCACTCTCAACAAAAGTGTGTTTGATCCTTGATAATTCAGTATGGCAACAGTAACACCTCATATTCTCATTTTTCCTATGTTGGCTCATGGCCACATGATCCCCTGTGTAGACATGGCCAAACTCTTCGTCTCCAGAGGTTGCAAAACTACCATCATCACTACGCAACCATACTCTGAGTCCATAACTAAGGCTCGAGAATCAGGTCATGATATCAACCTCAGAATCATTAACTTCCCACCTGAGGGATCTTCTTTGCCTGAGAACATAGCAAGCTTTGATCAAGTACCACATCATTTGTTTCCTGTGTTCATGGACGCCCTTGAGATGATGCAACCAGAATTTGATATTATATTGCAGGAATTAATGCCCAACTGTATTGTTTCAGATATGTTCTTGTATTGGACAGTGGATTCTGCCGCTAAATTCCACATCCCAAGATTACTCTTCCATGGTTACAGTTACATAGCCCTGTGCTGTGAAGAAACTATGTCTCTTTACAAGCCTTTCAAATCCGCTTTTTCTCATAAACAACAACCCTTTTTGTTGCCTCATCTTCCCCATGACTTGCACTTTTTTACAACACAAGTTGCCCCATACGTACTACATGAGAATAACAGCGATGATGTTTTCACAGTTTGGGGTAAGAAAATCTACGAGTCAGGACAAAGAAGCTATGGGGTTTTAGTGAACACCTTCTACGAGTTGGAATCATCTTATGCAGATCATTACAAAAATGTCTTGTCTAGAAAATCATGGGAAATAGGACCACTTCTACTGTGTAACAAACAAGAGAAAAGCACTGTAAGAGGAAAGGCATCTGCTATCAGTGAAGAAGACTGCTTGAATTGGCTCAACTCAAAACCATTGAACTCGGTAATCTACGTTTGTTTCGGCAGCGTAGCGAGCTTCTCTTCGACTCAGCTTCATGAAATGGCAAAAGGGATCGAAGCATCAGGCCAAAACTTCATTTGGGTAGTGAGAAAATCAAAGAATCTGATAAACGAAGATTGGTTGCCTAAAGGATTTGAGGAAAGAACACGTGAAAGGGGGCTCATAATCAGAGGCTGGGCTCCTCAAGTTTGTATCCTCAATCATCCTTCAACCGGAGCTTTCTTGACTCACTGTGGTTGGAACTCTACGCTTGAAGGAATATGCGCAGGAGTTCCACTTGTAACTTGGCCTATTTTCGCAGAGCAATTCTACAACGAGAAACTGGTGGTCAACGTTCTGAAGACGGGAGTTTGTGTTGGGAGCAAGAAATGGATGTGGGCGGAGAGTGAAGGCGTAGAGGCGGAGGCAGTCAGTTGGGCTTTGCAGAGAGTTTTAGTCGGAAATACCGCGGCGGAGATGAGAGTACGTGCCAAATATTACCAGAAAGCCGCCATTGCCGCCGTGGAACAAGGCGGATCTTCTTACAACAAATTGAATGATTTCATCCGGGAAATCATGGAATACACAAAAATAAAATGATGTATTAAAATAATAAGTTGAAAATCAACCATCTGTGATTTGCGTCAGACAATAATGTTAAATTGAGAGAAATAAGGAGGATAAAAATATTATTCTTATTCACTCTATTCACTAAAATATTATATTTTTTAAATAGATGTTAAACTAATTAAATAAAGAAAAAAATAATAAATTTGGAATTTTCATTTGATTGTAAATTACAATCAAATGAAAGTTATTGTTTTCATGATTGATAATAATATTTCCATAATCAAGCATATAGAATAATCTTCATATGAAAATCTTGACACCCCTCCTCAAGTCGGAGCATGCAGATCTCGGATGCCAGACTTGTTTAAAAAAATGTAAATTGAGCTTTCCCCAAACTATTAGTCATCATATCTGCGAGCTGTTGTCGGGTATTAACATGCTTTAAAATGACTTCATTTTCGATAACGAGATTTCGGATAGAATGACAATCAACTTCAATGTGTTTGGTACGCTCGTGGAAGACATGATTTTTGGCTATGTGAATAGCGGATTGACTGTCACAGAATAACCACATGGGTCTTGTATGAATTACTCCCAAATCGTCTAATAATCGTTTAAGCCATCTCAATTCACACGCTATGGAAGCCATTGCCCTGTACTCAGCTTCAGCGGATAATCTTGACACAGTCTTTTGTTTCTTAGTTTTCCAAGAAATAGGAAATGAACCAAGAAAAACGAAATATCATGTAGTAGATTTCCGTATTATTGGACAACTTGCCCAATCAGAGTCGCAAAATCTATAAACTTGTAAATTGAAGTCAACCTTCAATAGAATTCCCTAACCTGGAGATCCATTTAAGTATCTTACAACTCTTAATGCAGCATCTCAATGTACATTTTGTGAGACTGCATAAATTGTGCTAGAGTTTGGACTGCGTAACTTATTTCTGGTCTTGTAAAGATTAAATATATCAGGCGTCCAACCAGACGTCGGTATTTCTCTGGATTATTGAGAAGCTTGTCGGTTGTTTTTTCTAGGTTGTGATTTTGCTCAATAGGTGTTGGCATTGGTTTGGCTCCCAATAGTCCTGTTTCAGAAATAATATCCAAAGTGTATTTCCGTTGACTCATATACATACCTTCCTGATTTCGAGCAACCTCAATACCGAGAAAATACTTCAGTCTTCATAGATCTTTCATGTGAAATTTTATGCTCAATTGCTCTTTGAACTTATGTACGCCTTTGTCGCTGTTTCTGGTGATTATCAAATCATATACGTAAACCAAGACATGCAACGCATCCCCTTCATGTGAATAAGTAAACAAAGAGTAGTCTATAAGAGATTGTACAAATCCGAATTCTAGAAGCGCATTGGATAACTTTTCGAACCAACATCTAGGAGCTTGTTTTAATCCATATAGAAATTTTGTCAATCTGCATACTCGATGATGAGAACTCTAGGACCGGGTACCCTGTAATGGGTAAGACCCGATAACGGTTGGGCCAATTTAAATAATCAAAACAAACTCTCACAGCCCAATTACACCTTTAGGAAGAGTGGCCCGATGTTCAACACGGAGGACCGAAGATAACCTTAGTAAAAATAAGCGTTATCTGCCAGCTGACTCCGTGGTTCGGTCCGAACAGTTACAAAACGGTTACAGGCTCACGCGTTCCACGCTTTGGGCCCTGTCACGTTTATCATGCTTCGGGCCCGATCACGCAGACCACGCATCGGTCCCAGCCTCGTTTTACATCCTGCGATAACAACCTCTAACAAACTTGTCAGAGGCGGTTACAGGACGTGGATTACACTCGCCGGCAACTCTATAAATACAGGGCAAGACGAAGGAAAAGAGAGGGACCCTTTGGATGCAGAAGAACATGCTGTTACGCTGCCGAATTCTTCTTGCTTTCTTTATCTCGTCATTTTTGTTAACCTGTTTGTATAAACTTTGATTTATTTCTTTAGTGAACAGGCTAAGAGCATAATCAGCTCTTAGTCGAGTGGTTTTCACCCCAATTCACAGGGTTTCCACTATAAATTGTCGTGCATTTACTTTGATTTTCTTTAGCTTTCGATCGTCTTCATATTTTAAAGAAATCAGAACCGAGTTCGTTATTTGAACGAACCGAACGACTGTTGGTACCCCCTAAAAAGGGACCATAACACTCGACTATCATCTTTAGAGGAGAAATCCGGAGGTAACTTCATATAAACTTCTTCTTCAAGATCACCATGTAGAAATACATTATTTACGTCCATCTAATAAATTGTCCAATTTCTTATGACGGCGACAGCCAATAGTGCTCTTACAGTAACCATATTTGCAACTGGTGCAAATGTTTCATGATAATCGATCCCTTCGCGTTGAGTGTTTCCAAAGATAACCAATCGAGCTTTATATCGTTCTATCGAGCCATCTGACTTACGTTTTATACGATATACCCATTTACATCCTAGTGCATGCTTTCATTGAGGAAGAGGTTGTAATGTCCATGTGTTATTTCGTTCAAGTGCATTAATTTCAGCTTTCATCGCCTCTCTCCATAAAGGGTTTTTCATAGCCTCGGAATATTTTGTGAGTTCTGAATGCTCTGAAGATAAAGCATCACAAAATTTTTTATGTCATGCATTAAATTTATCATAAGAAAGAAAATTCCCAATATGATACAGACTTGTACCTAGAGAATCTCCAATTGAAGCTGTTATGATCGGATCTAGGGGGTAAGATTTTGATGCGATGATGTTGCCGCAAATATAATCCTTCAATTTTACTTGTGGTCTTTTTATTCTATGTCCTCTCCCCAATGGTTCTTGTATTGGACATTCTGCGTTTTCAGGCATTGAATCAATTGGATTTTCAATAACTCGATTGTCAGCTATAGATGAGGATTGTTCTGCCGGGATTTCATCAGTTTCCCTAGAATCGGGAACATTAGTGGCTGGAAAAGAATTTGTATCAGGAATGTTGAAAGAAGTGTTTGATATACACTCTCTTTTGATAAAAGGAAGTTCTCGAGAAAATAATGTATTTGGCAAAGGGATGATTTATGTCGTTGAGGATGCCGATAGTTCAAGAGAATTGTGAGACTCTAATGATTTGTCTCTCAGTTTTTCGATATCTTCTAGGAACGGGAATTGATTCTCAGAAAAAACAACATCTCGAGAAGTGAATATTTCATGAGTGGCAAGATCACATATTTTCCATCCCTTTTTACCGTAAGGGTATCCCAAGAAAATACATCGACCACTACGTTCCCCAAACTTATCATTCCCTAAATGGTGACGATATGCAAAACAAAGTGACCCAAAAACTCGTAAATTTCCTAAAGAATGGGGTTTGCCAAATAAACGTTCATAAGAGGTTTTTTCCGAAAAAAGTTTAGAAGGTGTTCTATTTATAAAATAACTAGCTGTTAGGACACATTCACCCCAAAATTTGATAGGAAGATTGGCTTGGAATCTCAAAGCTCGAGCGACATTGAAGATGTGTTGATGTTTACGTTCAACATGACCATTTTGTTGAGGTGTATAAACATTCGATGTATGATGAAGGATTCCCAAATTAGTGAAAAATGTATATAAAGATAGGAATTCCAATCTATTATCGGTTCGGAAGCATTTTGGGATTATGCCAAATTGTGTGATAACCATGGCACAAAATTGTTTAATTCGGTGGGAGGCTTCTTTTTTCGAGCTAAGGAGAAAAAACCAAACCGCACGGGAAAAATCATCAACCAAGATCAAAAAATAATGAGCCCCACAAGTAGATGCAGTTTTGTAAGGTCCCCAAATATCGGCATGGATAATGTCAAAAATTGAGGTTGCAATATTTGAACTTGTGACAAAAGGATCTCAGGTATGTTTGGCACGAAGACAAACTGAGCAACCATGAAAACGACAACCAACTGAGTGAGTTTTATGGAATGAAGGAAATAAGTGAGATAAAACGGAGTAGGAAGCATGTCCCATGCGACGGTGCCACAACTCTCTATCATCTATCTTAACCTCAATGTGATGGACAATATGTTGATTTATACACCGGAATCTATACACCCCTTCGATCTTCTCACCCAGCCCAATCTGAGTTCTCGTGGTACTATCCTGCAAAATATATAGATCATCTGTAATTGTGAGTATGTAAGATGTTTTATGCAGAAGCTGAGAAATTGATATCAGATTGCAACTCAATCCAGGGATATATAATACGTCATTCAACATAAAAGATGAATCAAATAAAACACTTCCTTTCTTTGTAGCAAGACATTTTCGCCCATCGGGAAGGTGAACCGAACATGAGGTATCATCGCAAATGTCAATGAGAAATTCAAGACAACCTGTCATGTGTTGATTGGCTCCTGAATCAAGTAACCAATAAGTGGAAGAATACATACTAGAGAGTTTATCTGACTGAATTTTGGAGGTGTTCTTTTTAATCTGTCTGAAATCAAATTTGACAGTATGAACACGAACACAATTTTCCAAGGCCATTATGGAGACTTTATCGAAGATTACGATATGATGCAAGATAGATTTTCACCCATTAAATGACAGCGGAAGCATTGATCGAGATAGTCAGACAAGTTATATATCTTGGCTCCGATACCATGTTAAAATAGAGAGAAAAAAGAAGGAAGATAAAAATATGATTCTTATTCACTTCACTCAATAAAGTATTACATTGTTTAAATAGATGCTAAACTAATCAAATAAAGAAAGAAATAATAAATTTGGAATATTCCTTTGATTATAAATTACAATCAAATGAAAGTTATTGTTTCCATGATTGATAAGAATATTTCCATAATCGATCATATAGAATAATTTTCATATGGAAATCTTGACAAACTGCACAGAGATGGGCCAGAAGAAAGGTCGGCAGCAGAATTCGGATCCATCTCCGCCGGGTAATGACCTTCGTCGGAGTCTGCAGCGTCCGAATTGTTGGGACGATAGGTGCTTTTTCCAGGAGAGGGACGATCGACACCTCTTGACAATAAGTGTCAATCCACTCTTTAGCTATGTTTTTAAATCGATTTCATAGATCGAACCAGAAATCTTCCGATTCATTAGAACCGGTACGAACCGTTGCTCAAACGGTAACAAACCGTAAATGTTTTAAAATATCCTTATATTTGAACCGAACTGCAAAATCTTCGGTTAACTAAAAACCGGTTCGAACCGACGGTTCAACCGGCGGTTTTAAAACATAGCTCTTTAGAAGAGTGAGCCATCAACATGTGAGGGAGCCAATCGGCATGTGACAATTGGCACAGAGAGTTGATGACCAAAAGTCTGAATATAATCGGCATTTGAAGTGACAATCAATGTCAGGTTCCAACCTTGAGAGTGGCAAGTTTCGGTGTGACGGTTGGTCAACCGAAAGGGTACACTGAGTGGGGCCGACAAATGATTAGTGGACTTTAATCCTAAAGCCCACCTACCACCATTATATAATGAGTGTCAACCGCTTTAATACGGAATAATCATCTCAGAGGTTTATCATATAATAACAGAGAGCATGAGCAGATACTGGGCTTGGAATTTCTGTTGTGGCTTTGATTTAAGTTGCACAAGAACTTGATAGTTCTTGTGGCTGTAATCTTTGTGTTATTTTCGTGATAGTGGATTGACCAGGAGGTGGTCCGTGGTTTTCTCCCGGTACTCAGGTTCCATGTAAAATTTGTTGTGTTCTTTTTCCTATTCCGCATCTAGTTTTTGCTATGTTTAATCGGTAAAACGAATCGTAAAATCTATTATAAGCTAACAAGTGGTATCGGAGCTCTTGGTTATATGGTTGTCTAGCAGAAGGATTTTTTGCTCAGTGTTCATATTTCAAAGACTCAAAATGGAGGATTCCAGCGTACTGACGATTAAACTCACGTCGGCAAATTTTTCCATCTGGAAGGTGAAGATAGAGGACTTGTTGTCCTGTATGGATTTGTGAGCGACGATCAATCCGGCAAAACCAGAGGGGACAGAACATCATAAATGGAAATTGATGAACAAGAATGCCCTGGCGTACATCAGGTCTTGGGTCGACCTATCGTTGTTTCATCATATTGGAGAGTTGAAAGAGCCGAAGGTCATGTGGGACAAACTTTAGAAAATCTGTGAGAGAAAGAATGTGCAGACCAAGGTTGGCACAATTAAGAAGCTGGTAAATCTCATATATGTCGATGGGAGTCCAATGACGGAGCACCTGAATAAGTTTTTGGATATGGTGAACAAGTTGACTCGGGTCAATATGAAACTTGACTATGAGTTGCAGGCGCTACTGGTTCTTGGAACACTGCCTGATACATGGGAGACATTGGTGGTGACCTTGAGTAATTCTACACCACTATTGTCGTTATCAGGAGTTGTCGTGAGTTTTCTGAATGAAGATGTAAGGAGAAAAGAAACGAGTAAAGACAGTCGGGGTACTCTGGCCGCAGCTACCGATCGACAGGGACGTGGGCCCAACCAATCGGCAAAGCAAAGGAGAAGCAAGTCACGTGGAGATGACAAGCAAAATATTCTTCCTTCTGGCGGCGAAGGAAGAACATGTTTTCAGTGTGGGGTCATCGGACACTTAAAAGAAAGATTGTATCCATTATAAAAGGTCCAGGAAGTGCACAAGAAGAAGGACAAAGAGGCCGAGGAGGCCAACATGGTCGGTTCCCAGGGTGATAAGCTGATTGTCCTGTCTCTGGAGTAGATGAACTTGTCACAGAGGGGATTGGATGAGTGAGTCTTTGACTTAGTTGTCTCTTATCATGCTACGCCAAACCGAAGCAGTTTCAAATCTTATACTGCTGGAGACTTCGGGATGGTGAAGATGGGAAATTCTAGTGCATCGTGATCGTGGGCATCAGATGCATAAAAGTGACGACCAACACAGGGATGAAGCTCTTGTTAAACCAAGTAAGACATATTCTCACATTAAGACTTAATTTGCTTTCCGAGAATGTTTTTGATTTTGAAGGGTATACAAGTATGTACGGGAATGGCTCGTGGAAGTTGAAGAAAGGGTCACTGGTGGTTGCTAGCGAAGTGCTGCAGCGGACCCTGTACAGAACTTGGGTGTCGACCGTCATGAAGCCAATCGACACAGTGTCGACTGTGGTGAAGTCGATTGCCACAACTGAGTCTGATGTTTCTCTGGATACATGGCACAAGAGATTGACCCACCTGAGAGCCCAAGGGCTTAAAAATTTGACGAAGGATAGACTTCTGTCGAATGGCAACTCTGTGCTGAGCCGATGTGAAGACTGCTTGGAAAGGAAGCAACAGAGAGTTGCATTCAAAGTCAAATCAACCAGAAAATCACAGCCACTTGCATTGGTCTACATCGATGTGTGTGGAGAAATGGATGTGGAGACATTCAGTGGCAAGAAATATTTCGTATCATTTGTGGATGATGCCACAAGAAATGCCTGGGTGTATCCGATTCCAACCAAGGATGAGGCTTTCATCAGGTTCAAAGAATTCCAGCACATGGTTGAAAGAGAGACTCGGAAGAAGTTGATATGATTGAGAAGTGATAATGGAGGTGGGTATACCTCGTAGGCGTTTGATTTGTATTGCAATGAGAATGGAATCAGACATGAGAGGATAGAACCTGCAACACCGCAACACAATAGAATAGCCGAGCTTCTAAAACGAACACTGCTTGATAAGGCGAGATGCATGCTCGCTACTGCAAAGTTGCCGAAGAGATTTTGAGGAGAAGCACTGTCGACCGCCTGTTATATGAGAAACAGGCCCCTTTCGGCATCTATTGATTTTAAGACTCCTGACGAACTTTGGTTCCAGAGAAAACCAAAGTATGGTCATCTGAGAGTGTTCGGTTGCAAGGTCAAAATATTGGTTGCGAAGGAACAGATGAAGAAATTTGATTCACACTCCCAGACCAGAGTTTTTCTAGGATATGGTGAAAATGAATTTGGCTACAAGTTTTGGAATCCGACCAAGAAGAAAATCATAAAGTCGAGGGATGCTGTATTTTTCGAGGATGAAAATATCACCGATGTGAGTTTTGGGTCCAAGGGGATGGATCCTGTGAACACTAGAGAACCCCGGTCGACTGACACTGAAGAATACCGATCGACACTAATGATGAAAGGTCAGCACCGCCGATCAACATTGAAAGTGACGATAAGGCTGATGCTGAAGCTCCTGAACATAGTCAGCAGCATGAAGTGCCGATGGGTGAACAGAGAAGGACTGGTAGAGTCGGACACCCTTCCAATAAATACTCATCAAGTGACTATGTGCTCGTCTCAGAACATTGAGAACCTGAGACATGTAAGGAAGCTTTGAGTATGAAAGATAGTGACTGATGAAGAAGGCGACGCAGGCGGAGCTCGCCTCGCTTGAAAAGAATAAGACATATGAGTTGGTGAAGGCACCGGTCAGGAGGAGGCCGATGTCGAACAAGTGAGTTTTCAAGTAGAAATTGGAATCTGATGGGGAGCGTTCAGTATAAAGCGAGATTAGTGGTGAATGGTTTTAATCAGAAAAAAGTGATTGATTTTGATAAAGTGTTCAGTCCGATTGTTAAGCTTGTGTCAATCAGAGCGGCTCTGGCGCTCGCTGCACAGTTCGACTTGGAGGTCGAACAAATGGATGTAAAAACAGCTTTCTTGCATGGACATGTTGAGGAAGAGCTGTATATGGAGCAACCCGAGGGGTTCGTTAGAAAACGTGATGAGGGTAAGGTGTGCAGACTAAGACCAACGGGTTCTGTTATTGGTCATCCATTTGGAATTAAAAGGTAAAACAAAGTCATTGGGATTTCTGTAATCTGCCATGGATACTTCCTTTGTTGTTTTTTGTCTCCTTCTGATGTTAATGGCTCTGTTCTTCTATTGAACATGAAAGACATTAATGGTGTTTACGTTGATCATTTTGATCCTGAAGAAGTATATTGATTTATTGGTTCTTATTCTTGTAGAAAAGGAGAGAAAGAATCTGTGTGCATTTTTGTACAGTTTGAGGTGATTGCTTCAATTACGTTATTACCATCGAAGCTATTATGCTAACCTTTGTTTATCATGCACATTTATATTGCTTTTGAAAGTAGATTAGAGAATCAAAATCCTGAATAAATTTTCCTTTGTAATATGCAGGTTGATGTTTTCTTGATTTGCTCAAATGCTACGCAATACAATGCCCCAGACACTATCTATCACAAGCACGTATTAGGGGAAAACCTTAATGGTTTTATGTGCTTTTTTAAGTGCAATGTACATAATGAGAAAATAGATCTCCAGAGTTTGTATAAAATGACAAATTATATTCTCAAACTTTTAAATGACAAATTTAGTTCCAATGTTTAATATTTTGTCAATTTTGATCCCCGAAGTTTGATTAATTTGGCAAATAGGGTCCCCAAACTGACAACATCGGTTCCCAAACTTTGATTTTGTCAATAACAGCTCTCAAAGTTTACACATACTAACAATTTTAGTCCCCGAAGTTTTGGAAATTTGACAAAATTAGTCCTCAATTTGTGTAACGCTGTTACCGTTAGGTCTTTTTGTTTATGAAGTGAGGAAATTTGTTTAGTCCCTCGTTTTTCTTCGTATTCGTTTTGCAAACTTTAGGGATCCTTAACGGCGTTAGGGACTAAATTTGTCACGTTTTGCAAACTTTGATTACCAAATTTGCATAATGTTGCTTTGATGACCAATTATGTCCACACACAAAACTTTGATGACTTGTTTTTGTCTAGTACGTAATTAGCCATTATATGATTTCTTGATCTCAAATTCGGATATGTCAATGTGCACTTTTCTACTGCTTAAAACTTTAGGTCTCATATTCTTGTACACTCTAATCACTCAAATTATCATTCTAGGAAAGGGCCCGATCTCTCGATTTGTCAAGAATTCGGCTATGCACGATGAAAATCATCGTGAAACGTATGCCATTTCACTTGCTAACAATGTCATTTCACGGTCTATGTTCTCAACTTTTGATCGAGAAAGCATGCAACTAGTTCCTGTATGTCTTATTTACTAGCTATTTTCACTTGTATTGTGTGATCATCGTTTAAGTTTTCCGTAATCAGGCAGGACTATATTCGGATCATTCGTATTCGAGAAGCTTGGCTTGTTTTACAGCAAGTCTTGGATCAGTAATCTGGCAAATTACTTCCAAACGGATCGAACAAGCACTTCCTCAAGGTTTCGAGTACGGCCCGGGATGGATCGGAGATTATGAACATCTTCCAACTCCTATGCTGATTTATGAACATTGCAAAGTCAAGGAACCACTTTTTTTACCAAAAATAAGCCCGATGCTGAGACTCTAAAAAACGAGGCTCCGTTTCTTGATCGCTCCGGTATCACATCATCAAGGGTAAATGCATCAGATATAAGTTCTTCATTCTTTTTATCTTCGAGGATCAATCCTTTCGATTCAAGTAATCATCAACAAGTTTCACAATTCAGCACTTCTGTGGACTCTCAAGGCATTTCAGAAATGGAAGCTTCGAAATCGATTGAATTTGCTTCGAGAAATGGTAACTTTATGCAGCTTAATCACTCATCAATAAGTATGAACAAAATAGGAGATTATTATCCTTCGAATTGGATATCTAGTACTACGGTTAATTATCTAGTGGGAAGTATGCCGATTCGAGTTATATCGTATCAGAATGAAGGAATGGTTTATCCAATGTTTGAATATCAGCTTACCGGTCTTGGCCGGTACACCGGTATACCGTCGATATACCGGTAATATATCATAATTTCGATCATCTCGGACGAAATTTCGTCCAAGATTAAAACACTCGGTTTATCAAGAAGTTGCATGGGGTGGTTTTAGTACAAAAATGAAGAAATTTGAATAATTTTCTCTTGATCTTAATATTGGTTTTGAATCCTCGGGTTCACCGTCTTCAGGGATCTTTNTTTCATGATAATCGATCCCTTCGCGTTGAGTGTTTCCAAAGATAACCAATCGAGCTTTATATCGTTCTATCGAGCCATCTGACTTACGTTTTATACGATATACCCATTTACATCCTAGTGCGTGCTTTCCTTGAGGAAGAGGTTGTAATGTCCATGTGTTATTTCGTTCAAGTGCATTAATTTCAGCTTTCATCGCCTCTCTCCATAAAGGGTTTTTCATATCCTCGGAATATTTTGTGGGTTCTGAATGCTCTGAAGATAAAGCAGCACAAAATTTTCTATGTTCTGCATTAAATTTATCATAAGACATAAAATTCCCAATATGATACAGACTTGTACCTGGAGAATCTCTAATTGAAGCTGTTGTGATCGGATCTAGGGGGCAAGATTCTGATGCAATGATGTTGCCGCAAATATAATCCTTCAATTTTACTGGTGGTCTTTTTGTTCTATGTCCTCTCCCCAATGGTTATTGTATTGGACATTCTGCGGTTTCAGACATTAAATCAATTGGATTTTCAATAACTCGATTGTCAGCTATAGATGAGGATTGTTCTGCCGGGATTTCATCAGTTTCCCTAAAATCGGGAACATTAGTGGCTGGAAAAGAATTTGTATCGGGAATGTTGAAAGAAGTGTTTGATATACACTCTCTTTCGATAAAAGGAAGTTCTCGAGAAAATGATGTATTTGGCAAAAGGATGATTTCTGTCGTTGAGGATACCGATGGTTCAAGAGAATTGTGAGACTCTAATGATTTGTCTCTCAGTTTTTCGATATCTTCTAGGAACGTGAATTGATTCTCAGAAAAAACAACATCTCGAGAAGTGAATATTTCATGAGTAGCAATATCACATATTTTCCATCCCTTTTTATCGTGAGGGTATCCCAAGAAAATACATCGACGACTACGTTCCCCAAACTTAGCATTCCCTAAACGGTGACGATACGCAAAACAAAGTGACCCAAAAACTCGTAAATTTCCTAAAGAATTGGGTTTGTCAAATAAACGTTCATAATGGGTTTTTCCCGAAAAAAGTTTAGAAGGTGTTCTATTTATAAGATAACTAGCTGTTAGGACACATTCACCCCAAAATTTGATAGGAAGATTGGCTTGGAATCTCAAAGCTCGAGCGACATTCAAGATGTGTTGATATTTACGTTCAATACGAACATTCTGTTGAGGTGTATAAACATTCGATGTATGATTAAGGATTCCCAAATTAGTGAAAAATGTATCTAAAGAGAGGAATTCCAATCCATTATCGGTTCGGAAGCATTTTGGGATTATGTCAAATTGTGTGGTAACCATGGCACAAAATTGTTTAATTCGGTTGGAGGCTTCTTTTTTTGAGCTAAGGAGAAAAACCCAAACCGCACAGGAAAAATCATCAACCAAGGTTAAAAAATAATGAGCCCCACAAATAGATGCAGTTTTGTAATGTCCCCAAATATCGGCATGGATAAATTCAAAAATTGAGGTTGCAATATTTGAACTTGTGATAAAAGGATCTCGGATATGTTTGGCACGAAGACAAACTGAGCAACCATCAAAACGACAACCAACTGAGTAAGTTTTATGGAATGAAGAAAACACGTGAGATAAAACGGAGTAAGAAGCATGTCCCATGCGACGGTGTCACAACTCTCTATCATCTATCTTGACGTCAATGTGATGGACAATATGTTGATTTAGACACCGGAATCTATACACCCCTTCGATCTTCTCACCAAGCCCAATCTGAGTTCTCGTAGTACTATCCTGCAAAATACATAGATAATCTGTAATTGTGAGTATGTAAGATGTTTTATGCAGAAGCTGAGAAACTGATATCAGATTGCAACTCAATCCAGGAACATATATTACGTCATTCAACATAAAAAAAGAATCAAATAAAACACTTCATTTTTTTGTAGCAAGACATTTTCGCCCATCGGAAAGGTGAACCGAACATGAGGTATCATAGCAAATGTCAATGAGCAATTCAAGACAACATGTCATGTGTTGATTGACTCCTGAATCAAGTAGCCAATAAGTGGAAGAATACATACTATAGAGTTTATCTGACTGGATTTTGGAGGTGTTCTTTTTAATATGTCTGAAATCATATTTGACAGTATGAACACGAACATAATTATCCAAGGCCATTCCGGAGACTTTATCGAAGATTACGATATGATGCAAGATATATTTTCACCCATTAAATGACAGCGGAAGCATTGATCGAGATAGTCAGACAAGTGATATATCTTAACTTGGATACCATGTTAAAAATAGAGAGAAATGAGAAGGAAGATAAAAATATGATTCTTATTCACTTCACTCAATAAAATATTACATTGTTTAAATAGATGCTAAACTAATCAAATAAAGAAAGAAATAATAAATTTGGAATATTCATTTGATTGTAAATTACAATCAAAGGAAAGTTATTGTTTCCATGATTGATAATAATATTTTCATAATTGATCATATAGAATAATCTTCATATGAAAATCTTGACAAATAACATACGTGTTCAAACATAAAAGTGACAACTGTTGGCCAAATTCTTTTAAAGTAAGTTACTGAAAAATAAATTGATAGTAATTAGTAACTGATACGTGATTAGTGAGTTCCACGCGCTTTAATTAATCCATGTGATATATGTGTAATTAAATAATATAATGGTTTTGGAAAAAGAAAGAAACAAGAGTGAGATCTTTGTATCTGATTTATAAGTAACCCATCCTTTCCCATTCCTATTTCTATTCCTTCGCGTTTGTCTTATTGTTTCAGATCTTTGATATGAAGTCCGCCGCGAAGTTCATCGTTATACATCCTCCGGTTCACAAGTCCGGGCTACTTGCAGGCGGTTTAGCAGTTTTCCACCGCGCGTGGCTGACTGTTTTCGTTATCTTCTTCTCGCTCGCTTTCTGTTTGACCTTGTTCACCACTGGAAATAGATCGGCTACTTCCCCCGTCATAGATGACTCCCAACTACCAGGATCTGTTTTCGAGGCGCTCGTGCACTACGCGGCTGAGAACTTCACCTCCGTCACCGGTCGAATGTCTTATTCTGAAGTGAAATACATCGCCGATATTCTCCGCTCCTGCAACGCGCCGTGCAACTTTCTGGTTTTTGGCCTGACCCACGAGACATTTCTTTGGAACTCTCTGAATATTCGAGGCCGTACAGTGTTCGTCGACGAGAGCGCGTATTTAGTTTCCAAAATGGAGGAAAAGCACCCCGAGATCGAAACCTATGACGTGCATTACTTGACGAAAGTGAGCGAGCTCCACGAATTGATTCAGCATTACAAGGCTGAAATCGTCGGTGAGTGTCGGCCGGTGCAAAATCTTCTCTTCTCCGACTGTAAATTAGCAATCAACGATTTACCCAACTACGTTTACGACGTGGCATGGGATGTAATTATCGTAGATGGGCCTCGTGGTTTTGCCGACGAATCGCCGGGTAGGACGGCGGCTCTATTCACAGCGGGCGTACTAGCAAGAAGTAAAAGAGATAGCGCGGCTGTAACCCACGTGCTGGTTCATGAGATGGAGAGAGAGGTGGAGCGCTTTTGCAGTGAGGAATTTCTGTGTAGAGAAAACATGGTGCAGATGACGGATTCCCTCGGACATTTCATCGTCGGTAAATCAGAGGTCGCCGGAAAGGTGGGCTTTTGTTTAAATTCAAACTGATTATCGCCTTCTATTATTGTGTATAATCAGATTGTTAAGTATATTAATAGCCATTATGGTGTAATTAATGACCACGTTTTAATGATGATAATACAAAGCCAATTTTGCAATGTCAGCCCTTCATTTGAATATTATCGATAAATATATGACAGGATATTTGCATTTAAGGGAAGCACACTGGAATTTCTTTACCCTGAAGAAATTAATTTCTATCCTTTGGCTTTCTGTCATGCAAATTATCGTGCCTCTCACGTGATCTTCTGACACCTGCATGTGGGAAGTGTTCACTTGTCCACATTTTTTGTTAATCCATAATCCCTCCCAACTTGTTCAATTTATAGTTTGATTATTATTATATGATTAAGGAATCGACCTATCTCTAATTTAATTAACAAAGATAGATCCTGCCAATTAATGGTTTGTACTTTGTAGCCTAACCTACATGTAATATGATAGTAAACGTGCAATGTGACACGGAAGTGGCATGAGTTGTTAAATTGGAAGAAACATTTTATAATAATCGTAATAAAGA
Organism: Utricularia reniformis; assembly: GCA_009725065.1. Taxonomy (NCBI): domain Eukaryota; kingdom Viridiplantae; phylum Streptophyta; class Magnoliopsida; order Lamiales; family Lentibulariaceae; genus Utricularia; species Utricularia reniformis. The sequence continues at coordinate 1,334,330 of RWGZ01000937.1, forward strand.
GGTATTTGGTTGGTGTCTCTCCATTTAGTTACTATGATGACCCACTTCCATAAATTTGTGAATTGACATTAAATTAATTGGACAAATAAGTCGTGGAATATGACTAATAATTACATCATTGTATTCATTTGGGCTAATTTGGCCCATATTATATGGAGGGGCCTGTGGCCCAAAAGTCCGACAATTATTATCTCAAATGTGCATTATAAAGATTTATTTTATTATCAACTCCAATAGTTAATTAGTTTTAAGTTAAACTATTTCATTTTTGTAATGATTAATCATGATAAATACATTGTTAGCAATAATTGCAGTCTGTAGTTAGGATTTCAATTTCAATTTCCATTTGCATTTCCATCGCGATTAGCGGGAGCTTATGTTTTTGTACCTTGTGGAGAAAACAGCAATTACGACGCCGTTGGGGCGGAAATCCTACAACACCAACGGCTGTCCAACGCTACTGGCAGCGCCCATTCCCGCCGTTGAACACCCCTCAATTTAGGTATCGCTCTTTATTTTTACTCCGTTTGTACTTTTCATGGCCAATCAAGCGCGCAATTTTATTAAATCTTTCTATGCTCCGTTTTGTGAATTCTTCCGATTCGGGATGGGTGTTTCTTGTTGCAATTACTGTGATTCTGAGTTTTTATGTGTTTTATTTTGGGTGAATTTGCTTTCCCATGTCCTTCAGAGTTCGTGTAGGTTAAATATTATGCTTAAGGTATCGTTTCTTTCAATAAACTGAAGTTTTCAATACTTTTTATTGTTTTGAATTACTATTGTTCTGTTGTTGGTCATCCTTCCGAAGATCACTTCTTTCTTTGCTTTAAGGATGTCTGGGATCCAGGAATCGGGCTTGAATCCTTCGGATTCATTGAGTATTGAGGAAACCAAGTCTCAAGATATAAAAACGTCAGCTCCTCCAGAATCTTCCTTGGATAAATCTGAAAGCGATGCTGCTTCAAAATTCTCTGTTTCTGGCATCTCTAACTGGGCGAAGAATCTGAAGGTAGCTCATCCTTTTGCGGGGTCCAAGGAAGAAACTCAATCTGGTAACTCAGACAAGTCACCTCTCTCACGTTTCACTGGTGGGTTTGGATTGCGCTTGTCCCCCAAATCCTCTTCTCAATCAGAAGACACCTCTTCGGGTCCACTGTCACCAGCACAACCTGGTTTATTTGGAACCATTACAAAGGGATTGGTTGACTCATCTAAGAATGCAGTTAAGGCTGTGCAAGTTAAAGCTCGTCATGCTGTTTCCCAAAACAAGAGGAGATTTCAGGTATCTCATTTTATGTTCTATGGCTTTTATTGTGGCTTCTTCTCTTGTACTTGCTGATGGTAAAGTATGTCATTGAATATATTGTCTTGCTCTGACTTAAATTATTTGTTACAGGATGGAGGATTTGATTTAGATATGACTTACATTACAGAGAATATTATTGCCATGGGCTTCCCTTCCGGTGATATGAGCTCTGGTCTGTTGGGCTATGTTGAGGTATTTATCGGTATTCATATAATATGAAAGCTATTCCTCTTTCTTTAATTCTTTTGGAATAATTTTTATGGTACGCCAGGGACTTTATCGGAACCACATGGAAGAAGTTATTAGATTCTTTGAAACGTATCACAAGGTAATTTAGTTAGTGTCTTTACTATTCAACTATCTAAATTCTATTTTCTGTGTATTATTTTTTGAATTGCAATATAGTGAAGCGCATGCAAGTATGTTGAACCTTTTTCGCATTCTTTCCATGCAGGGGAGGTACAAAGTATACAATCTCTGCTCTGAAAGGTTATATGATGCATCTCTGTTCGAGGGGAAGGTAAGTATTTTGTATTTGTATCATGGAGAATTCTTTTTCACTATTTACTGTAAGCAAATATTATGTGATTAGTATTTTTCACGAAGACCAACTTTTTAAGCTGACCTTATTAAACTCATAGTTATCAGATTTCGCCGTCGCTTTGAGATTCTTTTGGTTATTATTCTCTTCAGGTGGCTAGTTTCCCTTTCGATGACCATAACTGCCCTCCTATTCAGCTCATTATTTCATTCTGCCAAAGTGCATATTCATGGTTGAAGGAAGATATTGAAAATGTCGTAGTTGTACATTGTAAGGCTGGTATGGCGAGGACAGGATTGATGATTTCTAGTCTTCTTCTTTATCTTAAGGTAAAATGAATCCTCGTACCTCTTCCAGTTGCTTTTTTCCTTATTGAAATTATAATTTGCTGTTTTTATGATTTTTTACTGCTTTGTTCTTTCCAAATATTCTCTAGTTCTTTCCGACTGCTGAAGAATCAATTGACTTTTACAATCAGAGACGTTGCCTTGATGGAAAAGGACTAGTTCTTCCTAGTCAAATTGTCAGTCTATTCCATACGTTTACTATTTCATGGCTTGTAAGAGAGGCTTCTTAAATATATATGTTTTGATGTTTACTTGCAGAGATATGTCAAGTACTTTGAACGCATATTGGTGTATTTCAATGGTGAAAATGGGCCTAGTCGGAGGTATGTATATAGTGTTTGCTATGGCTTGTATACCATTTTTCCTATAGTGTTTCGAAAATGTGGAATAATTAAATTGTAATATTATATATGTCTCTGGAAATTTTATGGTTATGGAGTAAGGCATATGTAGCCACAAAATTCCCAATTTCATATTTGAATTCCAAATGCAGGGTTCTTCTTAGAGGATTTCGCCTGCATAGATGCCCATACTGGATAAGGCCTTCTATTACTGTCTCTGACCACAATGGTAATACTCCCTTATTCTGTTACACCCACTTGTTTTTCAATAAAAGTCTCATTTCGAAAACATATGTTTAGGTATTCTCTTTTCAACCAAAAAGCATCCCAGGACCAAGGACTTGTCGGTGCGTTTTCTTCATGTTTACAGCTTATTTTCATACTATAAATTTTCATTGAAGTAGTGACTTGAGACTTTCAGCTTCTTCTAGTTTCTCATAGTCAGTTATATTGCAGCCTGAAGATTTTTGGTTTGCCGCGCCAAAGAAGGGGATCATGGTATTTGCACTTCCTGGGGAGCCTGGTCTCACTGAGTTGGCCGGTGATTTCAAAGTCCGTTTTCATGATCGCCAAGGGGACTTCTATTGGTAAAATAATTGCATTCTTCTGCTAACTTTTCAAGAGAATTGTGAAAAAAGTAGAAAGTGTGCTGATTTTGATGGCTGTTCTGTATCGTATTCTTAATAGCTGGTTGAACACAACTATGATCGAGAACCGAAAAATGTTGAACATTAGCGATCTTGATGGATTTGACAAGGTACATACTATATCCCCTATCCTGAGATTGCATTCCGTGGTAAATTTAAATCACTGATTTTGCTGCAGAGAAAATTGCCATCCCCAGGTTTTCAACTCGAAGTTGTCCTTGTGGACTATGATCCTTCAGCAAGACCTTCTTCTGGATCTGGAAATACAACTAGCGTGTCAGCTCAAAGTAATACTACAGTATCAGTTCCAGTCCCCAGTCCAATCGAGGAAAATACACAAGTGGAGAATCTTAATTCCAAAATTGAGGAATCGCACATTGCACCCCAAGTTGGATCTGGGGCATCACATGACAGTTTGCCTCAAAACAAGACTAGTTCAAATATGATCACAACTCCAGCCAATGAGGCTAGCCATGATTCCTTAGGCGACCCAAAGAAGGTGACTTTGAATGAAGCTGCACAATGCAGTCCAGGTGCAGAGGTGAGTGAATTCAAGGCCATGGCTGCTGATGCATCCATCTTCTCGTTTGGAGATGATGAAGATTATGAGAGTGAATGAGGAGCAAGCCTTTGGATGTCGAGGCACGTACAAATTTACACTTGTGAATATGTTCTTTACCTTCAGTGTGTTTGCAAGAGCAATATTCGTATTTTTTATATTATTTATGTGCAGACATTGGACTATGAATAGTAGATAGGACCGAACTATATGTTAATCTACACGAACAAGCCTGTAAATATAAAAAGAAGACGAAGAAGAAGAGGCATTTCATTCATTGATGAGGATGCATCTTATCGGTGATCCCTCTGCACCAAGCAGCCTCAACGGCAGGCAATGGACCGAATATACTCCTGGCTGTACATCGTCAAGTTTCAAGCCTTCCACAAGGATTATATCCTGAAAATTTAACGCATACAGCTCAAGGAATAAAATTTAACAAAATTTGTTAGGTTTATGCTGCAATGAAAAAGACACCAAATAAACTTGCCAACAGCAATATTTAACTCCAGAGAGAAAGACAAGAACTCTTACCCTGCCTTCAAGGAAAACAAGATGGGATGGAATTAAATCATCGTATGCAGCCACAGACAAGTAATCAATTCCTGTGATTATTGATATCAGGAAGATGTTCTTCTTGTTTAGAGAAAATAAAAAGAACCAAATCTGAATCTAACCAACAAGTTTGACGTCTGTGTTATCCTTAAGCCATTGTGCCCCATCTTTCATGAATCCAACATAACTTGTCTCAAATTCCTTCTTGTACATCAGCCCCCTGAAAAATTTCACCTTTAAATATACTACTATCTGTCGAACCTCATTTCAACATACATTTAGCCACAACAACATAGGTTCCTCAATTCATGTATTGGTATATACATGTTTTACCTATCTGTGTTCAGCGTTCTGAAAAGTACCCTTTTCACGCCCTTTGGAATATTTAAGGACTTCATGACACCAGCTGAAATCAAAAGGAAAAGGATGAATCAGAATCACAAAGGCATATCGTTTAACAACTTTCTTGTGATGCAAACCTGTAATGTTTTTGTCTCTTGGTACGTCCACGACCAATGCACGACCTTTACAGTTTACACACACAATATATGAGAAGTAGCAGAATTCAAATATAAAAATTAAAAAACTATGAATTTGGTCGAACATCTTGCGATCAATAGTCAAAATTCAGGAGGAAAGCATTTAGTTTGCTCACACCATTTAGAAGATCAAGGTCAAGTGTATCGACATCAAAACCGGCATCAAAATAATTATCAAATACGTGTCCAGGTGCATCGACATGCGTTCCAGTGTGAGTCGGAATCTTCATCTCTGAGTTATTAGCCTGTGATCCATTCTTCATGCTTTGCGGAAGCCAGAGGAACTGGCCAATTCCATCTGTGGAACCCCACGAAGGCATGTCTGGGTGGTAACGGTGGCTGATGTCAATGATTCTTCCGCCGCAGTATACCTCCCGCCGAACTGGTATCGCATGATCACTCGTTGCGTAGGAAGATGAAATGACGGATTCCTCAAGGAGATCCAGACCGTACGGCGGTGGATAGGCAACTCCGGAATCTGAGAAAACGAACGGAAGCACCGAAACGCAAACAAGCAGAAACTTTCTCAACATCGCCATTGTCAAGCTTTCGCCGATCAGCAGAGAGAAAAGAAAATAATTAGATTTTGTTTGCTTGAAAGTCCTCCAGTTTCCTAAAGTATTTAATTTTCTACACGATAATATTCGAAATTTACTCAAAATGGACTTTTTGGCTTTCGCAGTAGCAATTAATTAGATTTCAGTCCGGGTCACGGGACCTTAGCAGTTTGTTTTGTTTGTCACCAATCACCATACTTGGTTACATCATCTTCTCCTTCCTCCTCTATAAACCCCTTTTCCGATCATCTCCGCCGCTGATCCACGCCCCCGGCTTTAAGTTGCAATAGTTTTCGTGGGCAAATTCCTTGGTTGAACGGTAGGAAGGCCATACCACTTAAAAGACTACCTTGATAGGAATTACTTGAACGGTACGGCGGCGACGTTATTCTCCGGCAACGGGTTGCTCGTCGGAAGCCTGGGACAACTGCCTTAGAAGTTGCCCAGTGTCATCAGAACCCGCCGAAATTTGCCAGCAGGCTTATGGGAAACACAAGTATTGATTTTAGTCTTGTCTTTCTTATAATGCGCAGCGCAGTATAGCATATGCTTTTATCCTTTATTTAGTATTTGTTCCATAAAGTATTTGACAAATTATGAAATTTAGTATTAGAATGAAATGTCACTATTCGTTAATCAAGTAATCGGCGATACTGAAATCCGGTGGCATGAAGAGCTTCTGCCGTTCCCACCTGCCTTTGTCGCCGCGGTAGAGCGACGGATGCTTCGTTAAACTCCAAAAGCATCTCCTGCATCTGGATCGAACCGTATATGACCAGAAGAAGCCATAGCTATTTGGGTTAATGTAGAGGAAGCACCACCGCATCGGAAAAGCCAGCTGCCGGAAGTTGAATCGGTAGGTGGTGTTGGGGTGTAGAACGTATAGAGAATCGCTTTTATCGGTTAGTTGGCAGGAGAAAAGCATCGGCGAATAGCTGTCGTTGGCCAAGGTGACCTCCACCTCCGGCATGATAGCCACGACTCCGAAGGTGAGGGCGATCACCCCCAAGAATATCGCCATTGCCGCCCCGGTGATGGCGAAGATTTTGATGGCCGTCATGTTTGCCATGGGTCGCAGAATATGGATCGGATTCCTTGGAAAGTAAATGAGTTTGGAGTTTCAAGAAGAGGAAATAATGGCCTTTCTCCTATTTTCTTTCGTGGTCGAGAAAAAATTAACGTAACAAGAAGATGAAGAAAATGCATACCGAAATTCACGCGTGCAAATTCAAAACAAAAAAAGATTACATTTTTTCTAATATGCGGAGAGCTTCTTTGATTGTAGGCCTTCTATGAGGTAGCAAAGAAGCACATCTAAACCCAAGCGTACACCAACTCACCATCGCCTCCTCTGCGTCTACTGTCACCGCCGCATCAGTCATCCTGATACCCCAATCTCGTACTGCACCCGTCGCGTTGCCGCTCCAATCTCTGATCTCTCCTCGGGATAAAACTTTCCCGGTGAGCAGCTCAAGCAATAAGATGCCGAAAGAATATACGTCCCATTTGGGACTAGGCATCTGGTTCTTCGATGACTCAGGTGCGCAGTATGGAGATGTGTATTCGGCGCTATTCCGGTGAGTATTGGTACTTTCGTTTCCGAGTGAATCATCTCCCAAGGAGGTGGATCCACGGCTGCTAGAATGACCGGTCGAACAGTGAGACCTGCGGCGGTTCTCGCCGTACACAAGGAAGTCGACTCCGAGATCGCTTATTAGAGGCTCCATATCATGTGTCAGCAGAATGTTGCTGGGTTTTATGTTGCCGTGAACGTACTTCTTGGCGTGGATGAATTTAAGTCCCCGTGCTATGCCTCTGGCGATCTTTAGCCGGTTATTGAAGTTCAGATAATGTGGCGATGAACCAGTCATCATCCCTGAAATTTGTTAACGAATTAAAAACAAAAAAACTTTCATCTTGAAGCGGGTCAGATGGTGAAGGTAACAAAAAAGGGGGCTTACTGTAGGAAATGTTGGCCAAGCTGCAATTGGAGACATAGTCATGGATAAGAAGCTTTTCATCATCTCCCCAGTAAAACCCTCGAATTCGGACAAGATTCTCATGGCGGAGCTTGGCGAGGGACTCGAGCTGGCGTCGGAAAACTTTCAGTTCAGGGACTTCAATCTCCCCAATTCTTCGAACAGCAAACGCCGTCCCATCTGCAAGAACAGCTTTGTAAACTATGGTGTCACCGTTTGATCCCAGAACATATGCTGTAGCTCTGAGTAACGTCTCAATTTCCAGTTCTGTTTCACCGTCCACCATTACTAAAGATCTTTGCATTTTTTTGGGCTGCTGCTTCTGGGTTTCATTGTCGTCGGAGAAAGCTGTTTCTGATGTATCGTACTCTGTTCTGGTTCTCAGACACGGCCACGGGATGAGAGAGAAATTTTTTGTCTCTTTTAGTGAAATCTCGTGGAAATTTTTTGCAGCTGTAGAACTTGAATTATTGGTCTTGGTCTTTTGGACGTAGATAAACAAGATTGCGAGCAAGCCAATCCCGGCAAGAGGCGCCACTGCAATTCCGGCAATGGCAGCAGGGTTCATTCCGCGTTGAAGCGTACTCTGAGCAGCTATGGATGTAGTTGTGGGGTTCTCCGGCAAGGCGGAGGCGCCGATTGTCCTCGGAATAGCAGCAATTGCTGGTGATGAAAAGTTTGCAGAAACGTTCGGCGGTAAGGAGTGAGAGGAAGGAACTGTGCAGAGTTTCTTCAGAGGATGCCCACAAAGGTCTACATTCCCAGTGAAAGCCTCTGCCTTTTGACCATACAATGAGCCTGACTCCGGTATTCTGCCGGATAGATAGTTATAGGAGAGATCAACTGCGGCGGAGTCTGGTACTCTCGCTGCAAATTCCTGAGAAAGTAAGCCAGAGATTTTGTTGTGAGAAAGATTCAAGAACTTCAATTTCTCCCCACCAAATCCAGCAGGCAAAGATCCGTTCAACAAGTTAGCAGACATGTCCAACAACTCAGCCCTCAAAAACCCAGCTGGGATTTCACCAGAGAGATGGTTGTTCTTCAAGGAAATGGAAGTTAAATTATCCAGAGAAGCCAAACTCGCCGGAATATTCCCCGTTAACTCATTATACGAAAGATTCATAACCCTGAGGCTTTTCTGTAAAAACTCAGGAATCCAACCATCAATGGCATTGTTGGCTAATGATAGAACCTCAATCTGAGAGGAGTTGAAGAGAGACTTTGGTAGAGTTCCATTAATCAAATTCCCAGAAAGATCAAGACTTTTTAAATGAGGAATGAAGCCCATATCCTCCGGCAGAGAAGCCACTAGCCCCATGTTGGCTAGACTCAGTTCCACAACTCTCCAGCTTCCTTCAACCTCTGCACATTTAACACCTGTCCAAAGACATGGGCTAGCATCATTATAATTCCATGAATCAAGTGCTGATGAAGGGTCACTAAGAAGTGAGTATTTGAGAGAGAGGAGTAAGGCTCCATCGGAGTCCAAGCCAAAAGTGGGAACAAGGAGAAGAAGAGCAAGAACAAGTGCAGCAGCACCAATTTCCACCATTATCTGAAACAATAGAAAGAAAAAACTCAGAAGTTGGCATAATGCTATATTACAGCTCAATGATTATATATGGGGATGAATATTGATGAGAAGGTGAACAGCTTTTTGCAGTATGTTTTGTTTTGAAGCTCCAAGACATAGAGAGTGAGTTGGAGGTGGTAGGATTTATGTGGAGTTGGTCACAAGTCTCTTGACCTTTTCCCTCCACATGACCACATGATATGCACCAGTTCTACTAAATATTTATCCACATTCAACCCTTTCTTTCGACAAAACTAATAACATCTAAAACCCTCATTTATTTACACAGGTTACCATAATAAAAAATCTGAAAATATAAAGAAAGCTTATACTTTTGATTCATGGTGGCAGGAATAGGATTACTCTCTCTCAAAAATGTATTATTCCTATTCCCCGTTTGGAAGGAGAATATTTTCTGTCCCTGACGGTAGTCACGGGTCTCACCACCCAAAAGTAGAGACAATCATAATTGGAAATATAATCGAAACCATTGATGAATGTAGATTAGATTTGGCATGGAGAGTAAGAAGAAGAAGGCATTGTTGAATCAAATACTCATACTTACCTGAATATCCATCCTCTATCCAGTTTGCACACCAAAATGGAAGTGAGAAACTCTATTTTTTAACATTGGCACGAGCATGGGCCTGGGCCTAACCTCTCTCTGAAAATTTTGCAAGTTTCGTATTGGAAATGAAATGAAATGAAATGCTACAATTTATTTAATTTATGGTACTTATATTAATTTATTGATCAATATGGATTATATTTTGTTGTGTTTCAATGGAGATGAAGAATACATTAATAAAAATTAACATTGATGCTTATGTGAATATGCTTCATTAATAGCTAGTTTACACAGCACAATGAAAGTGTAATCCCATTTAATTTAACATGGGTAAGGACAAGGGCATGAACCTTACTCTCTCTAATTGTTGTTCGACTTGAAAATTTTGCAAGTTTCATATGGGAAATGAAATGCTACAACTTATTTAATATATGATGTTCACACTGGAAAATACAATTCAATCCATTGATGAATGTGGATATCGTGTGTCGAATGTATTAATGAATCAAATGAAAATTAATAATGATGCTTACCTAAATATGCTCCATTAGTTGTGAGTTTGCACATCGGAATGGAAGTGAAGCCTTATTTAATTTAACGTTGCATGACTTCTCTCTAATTTAAAATGGAACCATTAGTACACCAATCATACCAGTAAATCCAATACATTGATTGTGTTGTGTTCCAATGGAGAGGAAAAATGCATTGATGAATAAAATAAAAATTAAGAGTTATGCTGACCTAAATATCCTCAATCAGTTGGCAGTTTGCATATAACCTATTTAATTTAAAATGGAACCCGTTTTTTGACTTTAAAATTTTGCAAATTTCACTAATAATATTTGGAATGAAATGCTATTACTTAATTAGTACATGATACTTAAATCATACCAATCGTAGTCGATATCACTAACCACCAATGGGTATGGATTATTAGGTTGAGTTTTTGGGTAAAACCCTTCTCAATTATTAATAATAAAGTTATCAATTTATAAAGCATTTTGTAGTATTTTTAAAAACCAAAATAAATTAGATTGTCCAAAAAAATAATTGTTTTTAAATTATATTAATATTTTAAATTAAGTAAATATATATATACAGAGTTCCTTGATCATATCTCATAAATACTAAACAGCCTATTATGTGGCCTGAAGTTTCTATTTATAATTATGTATGATCTACAAGCTGAAGCGTGGACGCACGAATTTGCCAAAACATCTCGCTTTCGTTTTTTTGTTTTCTTACCAACATTTGTTTAAAACGACCACCAACACGTTCAAAATGACCTAACACATTTTTTTGTTGTGGGAATGAATTAGAACCTCATGATTTGGAAATAAGACACCAACTTGAATATGGTGTCCAGAGAACACTTGGGAAATGGTTGTCAAATTGACAACCTTTTAATGCACTCCCTCCATCCCTATATATATTATTATATATGCCTCCAAACAGATTACGTATTCACCAGAAGCGCATTAATTTCAGAGATGCAAAAACTACATGTTTTCATGGTCTCCTTTCCTGGTCAGGGACACGTGAATCCCCTTCTCCGTCTAGGGAAGCGTCTAGCTGGTTTTGGCTTGTTGGTCACCCTCTGCACGCCGGAGTTTGCTGGTCTGAGCATCAAAAAAGCTAATAAGATAAGTGACGGTGAGGAGACTGCTATGGGTAAGGGAAAGATCCGATTCGAGTTTTTCGACGATGGTTGGGATTTTACAAACCCCAACAGGAACCACCTTGATGCATACATGGCTCAGCTCGAGCTTGTCGGCCGTGAAAAGCTTCCACAAATGGTTGCCAAACAACAAGAAATGGGTCGACCCGTTTCTTGTATCATTAATAATCCATTTATTCCTTGGGTTTCTGATGTTGCGGAAGAACTTGGAATTCCCAGTGCCCTGCTTTGGATTCAGTCATGTGCTAGCTTTTCTTGTTATTATCATTACCACAATAACCTCGTGACTTTTCCCACTGAAGAGGACCCTGAAATTGATGTCCACATTCCTTCTATGCCATTGTTGAAGAGCGATGAAGTTCCTAGTTTCTTGCATCCAACTACTCCATTCCCTTTTCTTGCCAAGGCTGTTCTTAGGCAATTCTACAATTTGTCCAAACCTTTCTGCGTTCTCATGGACACTTTTCAACAACTTGAGCTTGAAATTGTTCAACACATGTCCCAAGTGTGTCGCCCTATAAAGACAATTGGTCCCCTTTTTAAACAACTTACGACCAGGGACAAGGTGGAAACCGATGCAAAATCAAATTCAGTTCGTGCTGATTTCTTCACCGCCGACAACTGTTTAGACTGGCTCGGATCACAACCATCCCGATCGGTGGTCTACATCTCTTTTGGTAGTATTGTGCAGCTGGAGCAAGAACAGATCGACGAGATAGCCTACGGACTTTTGGACGCCGGGGTTTCGTTCCTTTGGGTAGTTAGGCCTCCGGCCAAGGAGTCAATTGCGGCCCCTTATGTTATCCCAGAAGGGTTTCTGGATAAAGCGGGGAGCAAGGGGAAAATCGTGCAATGGAGCCCACAGACAGACGTTCTCGCCCACCCTTCCACCGCTTGCTTCGTGACGCACTGCGGTTGGAACTCAACAATGGAGGCACTGACCTGCGGCGTTCCGGTCGTGACATTCCCTCAATGGGGCGACCAAGTCACCGACGCCAAATTCTTGGTAGACGTCTTCAAGGTGGGTTTGAGATTGTCTAGAGGATTAGCAGATGGAAGGATAACAAAGCGTGAAGAGGTAGCGAAATGTCTCACGGCAGCAACAAACGGTCCGGAGGCGGTGGAAATTCAGGCGAACGCAAGTAAATGGAAGGAAGCCGCAGAAGCGGCGGTGGCGGAAGGTGGCTCCTCTTTCAACAACATGTTGTGTTTCGTCCAAGAGATAATCCGGCTACAAGGAAATCGTTAAGCACGTGTTTGTCACATGCTTATGCTAAATTTATAAAATCATTGTTGTTTATAATATTTTTCGTTATTATTGTTTACTCTGTATTCAGTATTTACCATTAGTCTGTTAAGAAGCAAATATTTGTTAATTCATGCATCTTATCTGGGCCGACATACCAAAGTAAAGTATATTGGACCAAAAACGGCCCATAAATACATATTGAAGTCGTAATTGTCGACACGTAAAAGTTTCAAATAATTTATGATAGCGTACCTTGTCCAACATCTAACACCTTTTGGGCATGAATGGAAATCTGTCAAACTGAACAAATCGCCTTTAGATTAGACGCCGCGGAGTCGTTTACTGAATACTGCAGCCAGATTTACCGAAAATAAATTATTCCCGTGAACAAAAATGAAATTTAAATCGATCTAATTATCTAAACGTCGAGGAGGAATTGTGAATTTTACCTTGTTAAGGACCCAAAGAGAATGCGCATAGGTTCGCTTAAGGAGTTCCTCAACGGTGGCGCTGTCATCTGTGTTGACGTCTCTGTAGTTAACGAAGTTTTCACGAGCGTATTTGGCGTAATAAGCCCTCGTGTCCCCCGGAAGGCGCCGGACAAGCCTCAATACCTCACTGTACGCCCGTAAGGCCGTCTTCATTCTCTCAAGAACCCTATATCCCAAATATCGGGATCAATAACCCTCCCGAATATGATATGCCGCCCGAGACCGCGAGGCGAGATCAATAGTCGATTGAAAAAATTTGGGGATACCCACCATACGCATTTAAAATTAAATTGAATCTTTTTTAGATGGTGGGCCTATTGATGGCTTTATTACTGGGCCAAAAGGCAATGTTATACTTGAGCAGTCAAAAGACTCAAAACTCATAAACAAACTCAAACCCACTCTACAACAATGGCTTGGCGTGGTTTCTCTAGATCATTCATGTAACAGCCCTAATTTAGGTCTAGTTATTTTGTTAAAACATGATAATTAAAAATGGAAACATTCGAATGCAAATTTAAAACATAGTTCGAAACATATAATTTAGAGTATTCTCCAAAGGACCGGACTCTATCACCGGACAACCGACGACCTCCTTCCCATGTCCCTATCATACCTCGTCTGCGTCACCTACAAAATCTGTAAAGCAGTCACAATTTATTAAAGGAAACTTCACACACACTACACATTATCTTTTCACTTATTAGTTACACCGTACACGCACACGTGAATCATTCCACTTAACCGTTTTCTTATTTCCCTCTTCTTTTACCCTTATCATTCCTATCATACATTAACTTTTCTATTGCCGAGATTAACATGCTCAGTGCATGTCTCGCCCAAGCCAACCGTTAGTTGTTGGATGACTCGACCGGTCATATGCTTCCCTTCCCCGAGTGGGTACTTAGGCGCTACCCCTTTTTCCACCCGGATCCGTTCTGCTCTCTTCATACGTATCTTTCCTCTTTGGAACTTATCGTTCCCTTCATCAGACATGCCCTTCCTTTGGCGAATCGTGTACTAGACACGATGTCGGGTTCGGTCGGACGATCCATCCTTCCTTACCCCGAGTTTATTAACATTTATCTCGTTCATTCGTGGCTTTTCTTCCTTCTTTATTAACCTAATCCTATTCCCTAAGTCTGAACCTTCCCTTACTAAATTGTGTTCACTCCGCTTATCGTTTGCTTTTGCTTGCTATATAGTCTTTCCGCGTTTTCCTGCATTTCGTAATAGGTTTTAGTTACTCGAATTCCGACGTTGTTATCCTATTGTTAACTATGTGATTACCGTAGACCCTACGTGTTCCTTTCCTCCCACGATCCGACGTCGAGATGCGACGAAAACACTTAAACTTCGTATTTCCGCGGTAGTTTACTTCTTTCCTCGAAATTCGCGATAATTCTATGCTGAAACTCCAAATCCGCGATAATTTTACTCTTGGAACCAAATCCGGGATAATCCTACACTGGTCACGATTTCCGTGATAATTTACTCTTCCATCCGAATTCCGCAATAAAATTACACTTGCCACATTTCCGCGACAATTTGCTCTTCACAGAAAATCCGCGACAATTTGTTCTTCACAAAATCCGCGATAAAAATGCTTGCAGGAAAAATCCGCGATAATTTCCTTCTTCGCGGCAATTTTCGAATTTTCGTGTCTTAATGATGATTAACTCGTTTTTGGGCCTCCTCACCCCTATTTATAGACATCATAACTTTTATAATTCACACTTTGACCCCTCTTTCCTTTGCCTTTGACCCCTCTTTTATCTTTTTCTTTACTTTTCTATTTTTCGTTTCCATTTACGTTCTTTCGTTCCCGTATCCCTCATTATCTCTCGTCTAGACTTTACCACTACATTTCTTACTATTTGTTTCATCGTACCTTTTTCTCGGCTGTTACATCCTTCCCCACTCATTTTGAGTTTCGTCCCGAAACTCGTGCGTACCAATCTTCCATTAACTCCGGCGCTCTCTGTCTAATTTCTCGTTCCGTTTCCCATGTAGCTTCCTTCTCTCATTGATTGGACCATTGTACTTTCACCATAGGGATTTGTTTGTTTATGAGCCTTCTTTCCTCTCTGCCTAGGATCTTCACTGGGACTTCCTCGTACGTTAGTTCCGGGGTTATTTCTATGGGTTCCCCCACGCATTCTTGAATCCCTTCAGTCACCCTCCTCCTCAGTTGGGATACATGGAACACGTTGTGTATCCCCCCATTTCTTCCGGAAGCTTCAGCTGATATGCTAGATTTCCGATCATTCGTTCCACCTCATATGGTCCGATATACCGGGGGCTCAGCTTCCCTGTCCTTGTGGTCCTTAGCACCCCCTTCATAGGTGATACCTTTAGATATGCGTGATCCCCAACTTTTAACTCTAAGGGTCTCCTTTTTGTGTCTGCCCAACTTTTGTATCGGTCTTGTGCCGCCTTAATGTTATTTCGTACCACGGCTACCTTATCAATGGTGACTTCCACTAATTCTGTCCCCGTGGTCGTTCTCTCTCCCACCTCATCCCAACATAGCGGTGTACGACACTTCCTCCCGTACAATTCCTCATATGGCGCCATGCCGATGCTGCTCTGAAAGCTATTATTGTACGCAAATTCCACTAGCGGTAGGAAATCCTCCCAACCTCCCTTAAACTCCAATACACATGCCCGTAACATATCCTCCATAATTTGGTTGGTTCTCTCGGTCTGGCCATCCGTCTGTGGATGATAGGTTATGCTCATGCATAATTGAGTTCCGAGCGATTTCTGTAAACTTTGTCAAAATCTAGACGTGAATCTCGGGTCCCTGTCTGACACGATATTTACTGGAACTCCATGTAATTTGACTATGTTATCCACATATATTCTGGCTAGCCTGTCCACTCCGTACGTTGTCTTGACTGCTAAAAAGTGAGCCGCCTTCGTAAGACGGTCCACCACCACCCATATCGCGTCATTCTTTCGTGGGCTCTTGGGTAGTCCTACCACAAAGTTGGCAATCTCGTTTTTCATTCCATTCCACCACCAGTGCGTCTTTAGGTCCCGATACATCTTAGTACTTCCTGGGTGAACTGAGAAAGCTGAACTGTGTGCTTCCGTCATAATCTTCTTTCTTAGCTCTGGCCTGTTTGGCACCCATATACGTTCATTCATTCGGATTAGCCCATCGCTTCCTTTACTTATTTCTATTTTATCGGTTCTGTTTCCCTCTTTTCGCGTTAGGGGTTTCTCAGGGTCTGATATCTGTACTTCTAGTACCTCTTCCAGTATCCCCGGTTTCGCGGTAATCGTCCCTAACATGACTGTGGTTGATTCTACCACTNGAACTGAGAATGCTGAACTGTGTGCTTCCGTCATAATCCTCTTTCTTAACTCTGGCATGTTTGGTACCCATATACGTTCATTCATTCGGACTAGCCCATCGCTTCCTTTGCTCATTTCCAATTTATCGGTTCTGTTTCCCCCTTTTCGCGTCACGGGTTTCTCAGGGTCTGATATCTGTGCTTCTAGTACCTCCTCCAGTATCCCCGGCTTCGCGGTAATCGTCCCTAACATGACTGTGGTTGATTCTACCATTTCCAGTTGCAGGCTCTCCATTTCCCCAATCAATGTGTTGGCTAGCGCGCCATGAGTCTTTCTGCTCAATGCATCGGCTACCTGGTTTGCCTTTCCGGGGTGGTATTGGATGTCCAGATCATAATCTTTTATCAGTTCCAACCATCTCCGTTGTCTCATATTAAGTTCCTTCTGAGTGAATAGGTACTTCAAACTCTTGTGGTCGGTGAATATCTCGCACTTCACCCCGTACAAGTAATGTCTCCAAATCTTGAGTGTGAATACTACCGCGGCTAATTCCAAATCATGTGTCGGGTAGTTTAACTCGTGTATTTTCAACTGACGGGATGCATATGCTATAACTTTCCCCCCTTGCATCAGTACACACCCGAGTCTTTCTTTCGATGCGTCGCTGTATACCGTGAAATCATGCCCTGGTGTGGGTAATACTAGTATTGGAGCAGATATCAGTTTCGTTTTGAGACATTCAAAACTCTCTTCGCATTTCTCATCCCACGTATACCTCGTTTCCTTTCGGGTCTAATTTGTCAACGGTTTAGCAATCCTTGCGAACCCTTCGATGATTTTCCGGTAGTACCCGGCTAATCCTAAGAAACTCCTTACTTCCCGGGCATTTGTCGGTCCTGGCCAATTCGTAATTGTTTCTATCTTTGTTGGGTCTACCGTTACCCCCCCTGCTGATATTACGTGGCCTAGGAAAGCTATGCTGTCCATCCAGAATTCACACTTGCTGTATTTGGCATATAACTTCTCTTGTCTGAGAGTCTGTAATACTATTCTCAGATGTTGCTCGTGTTCTTCGTGGTTGCGAGAGTAGACTAGGATGTCGTCAATAAACACCACCACAAACTTGTCTAGGTATTGACGAAACACCCGATTCATCAAATCCATGAAAATTGCTGGGGCATTAGTTAATCCAAACGGTACCACCGTGCATTCGTAATGGCCGTACCTTGTTCGAATGGCTGTTTTCGGTATGTCTCCTTCTCTTACTCGGACCTGATGGTACCCTGACCTCAAGTCTAGTTTTGAGAATACCTTCGAACCTTGTAACTAATCAAACGAGTCCTCGATCCTAGGCAACGGGTACTTATTCTTTATCGTGACCTTGTTTAATTCTCGGTAGTCGTAGCACAATCTTAACTCGCCGCTTTACTTTCTAACAAATAACACTGGTGCTCCCCAAGGGGAGTTGCTTGGCCTTAGAAATCATTTTTCCAATAGCGACTCAATCTATTGTTTCAGTTCTTGCATTTCTCGGGGTGCCCATTAACTATTGGGCTAATTAAAATGGTGGAAACGAATTCTTGCAGCCCATTTGTACACTTAAGGAAAAGCAGCCCGATGTTAAAGAGAGGACCGAAGATTACCTTAGGCGAAATAAAGCTTTTTCTGGTAACTGGCTCCTTGGTTCGGTCCGAACGGTTACAGACTCACGTTTTCCACGCTTCGGGCCTCCACACGTTTACCACGCCTCGGGCCCGATCACACAGACCACGCCTCGGTCCCAACCTCGTTTTACATCCCGCGATAACAACCTCTAACAAACCTGTCAGAGGTGGTTACAGAGCGTGATTTACACACGCCGTTAACTCTATAAATTCAGGGCACGACGACGGAATTAGCAGGACCCTTTGGACGCGTAAGAACAGGCCGTTACCCTTCCGGAGTTCTTACTGCTTTCTTTTCCTTGTCATTTTCATTAAGCCTCTGTTGTATTCATTATGAATTATTCGATTAGTGAACAAACTAAGAGTATAATATGCTCTTAGTCAAGTGGTTTTCACCCCAATTCCTGGGGTTTCCACTATACATCGCCGTGTCATCGTTTATTTCCAGTTTTTAATCGTCTTCCACAACAAAAATAAATCAGAACCGAGTTAGTTTGCTAAACGAACCGGACGACTGTTGGTACCCCCTAAAAAGGGACAATAACAGCTTCCTCGACCTCACATCTAAGGTAACTATGGCTTAACTTGGAGGCCCGAAGCTTCATTTTTAACAATGTGTGGTCTTTTGCAGATGTTGATGAAAGCTTTTACGACAGCTATTACCATGGAGAAATACCAAGGTGATAGTGTTGTGTCCCAGAAAGTCCAAGACCAACTTGACCTTGTGAAAAGGCAAGTTGAGATCAAGCATGGGGAATTGGTCACGGTACGGGAGGACCGTGACCGATTGGACAATGAGCTGCTGAGAGCAGGGACAATGTCTCCCTCTTAGCAGATAAAGTCGCTGAGCTGGAGAAGGTGGGGGAAGCAGCTCAGGAGCGGATAGATGACCTGGAGGCCAAGCTGCGGGCCAAAAATAACGAAATCAACGAAGTCCAAGGTCGGGCCCAGGAGAAGAGGAACAAGCTGAACGAGCTTCTCCTTCGGGCCCAAGAAGAAAAGACGACCTTGGAGGAAGAATTGACAAGGGCCCGCACTTCGACCGAAGGTTCAGTCCGGGAAGCAGTTCTGGGGTATGCCCAGTCCCCTTTGTTATTCGCTTTGGCGGATAACATACACGGGGTTTATACTGCGAAGTATTTGGATAACATGCGCGAGCAAGTTATTCAGCAGTTCGGGCTTTCCCCTTCGGACGAGCGATGGAAGGCGATCGAGCCACTGGAGAAGGATGGCAAGTTTCAGGTCATTCCAACTTTGGAAGAGCCTGTGCTGGAAGAGGACCCTTTCTTCTATATCTTTGAAGAGATGGAGAAAGCGGTCAACCAGAAGGTGGCCGATCAAGAGGAAGAGTTGAAGCGGCTCGCCAACCGGACCGAACCCCAGGAGCCCGAAGCAGAAGACAAAGAAGAAGGGCAGATTAGTTAGATCTTGGATATTACTTTGTATCTGCCGTTCTTTTATGTTTAATATAAGATTTTCCTCCATTTTTCTTCAGCTTTAGTTGTGTTGATCACCAGAATGAACTGATATAACTAACTTCGGAATAAACTAATAAGTTTTATCTTAACGAAGTAGTTTATCTTAACTTCAGAATAAACTAACAAGTATAAGATCGGGGACACTTACAGGGTGTCAACCATCGGTCCCAGACGTTATATTTAGTTTTTTTACGTCAATTTTGATTGGATCAGTCGTTTTACATGGTGAATGGGTCACTCTTTTTCTGTCCTTGGAATCATTACTCAATTGAATAGGCGTAGTCTGCGTTAATTATGAGTTTTTACGGGCTTTCGCCGAACCTTGGTTCTATTAAAGTCCCTTAGGTTTCGCTGGCTAAGCTTGGCTCATAATACGTCTTATGTTAGCACCGATCTTATGTTTCGATATGCTGACTATCATTCCTTTCGTTGTAGCAGATTTCATAGGTACAAAAGGCCATCCCTAAAGACTGAATGCCGTTGAAGGGGATGTCTTAGTTCGTAATGAGTTCTAGGAGAATCACGACTCATCCATGGGGCTAGGCAAGTGAGGAGCATCTGACTCGTCAGAGCGGTCACTACAACTTGGGAACCTTGCGGACAAGAAGCTTCGGTCACCAGTCCAGATTCGTCCTAAGCTTATCCAACTCCAAGATCGGTCCATCATTCTATTAGAAATAGTTAACTCTTGTACTTGTTTGCTACTTACGTTTAATGGAATGTTTTTTATTGAGTCAAACACATTAATCGAAAATTCATAAGAAGTATCGCCTTAAATTCATGACATTCCAAGTTCGGGGGACCTCTATACCATCCAATGTTTCAAGTTTATACGCACCTTACTCCAATTTTGCCGATATGCGATACGGTCCCTCCCACTTTCTGTCCAGCTTTCCAACATTCCTCTGCACCTTAATGCTTCTGAGGACGAGATCGCCTTCAAAGAATTCCCTTGGGAGGACTCGTTTGTTATGGGCCCGTTCCATATTCCGCTGATAAGCACGCATCCGTGCATAAACTGCATATCTTTTTTTTTCGATCATCTCGAGGTCCAATAGTCTACTTTCACCGTTCATATGCTCATCGTATTGAGATATCCGAGGTGATCGGATGGCAACCTCCACCGGGCTAACAGCTTCGGTCCCATACACCAATGAGAAAGGTGATTCTTAGGTCGTTGAGCGAGGTGTAGTTCGGTATGCCCATAAGACCTCATAGATGTGTTCAGGCCATTTACCCCCGACATCTTCCAACTTGGTTTTCAATCCTTTCAGGATAACTTTGTTAGATACCTCCTTAAGTCCATTGGTCTGGGGTGGGCTACGGATGAGAAATGCTGGATGATGCCCAACTTGATGCATAAGTCTCGTACGCTCTTTCCGCGGAACTGAGTGCCATTGTCAGATACGAGCGCTCGGGAAACCCCGAAGCGGCTCACAATATTTCGCCAGATAAAGTGCTTGACCACTTTTTCTGAGATGATGGCTACAGCTTCTGCTTCAATCCACTTTGAATAGTATTCCACCGCTACGATACAAAATTTCCTTTGCCCTATGGACCGAGGAAAAGGTCCGAGGATATCAATCCCCCATCTGTCAAACGGACAAGGCAATGGGGTAATCGATAGTGGAGCCCCAGGCAATTGCGGGAGTGGAGCTTGGTATTGACATATGGCGCAACGCTTAGTGTACTGCTTAGCATCAGCGAGCAATGTTGGCCAAAAATCCCCGGCTCTAATAATGCGGTGGTATAAAGATCGGGCCCCTGAATGAATGCCGCATATCCCTTCATGAACATAAATCATGACGGCTTCGGCCTCAATAGGAGATAAACATCGCAGAAGCGGGCCCTCAAAACTCTTTTTAAACAAGCGTCCGTCGACTAAGGTGAATCTCTTAGCCCGGACCTCTATTTTCCTGGCTTCAGACTTATCTTCAGGGAGATATCCGTTTGAGAGGTATTTAATAAAGGAGTCCATCCAATTGGGTTCTCCTGGAGATTCAGTAGCATCAATATTCAAGCCCTGGAGTTCATGACATAGAGCCCCGATCTCTTCAATAGACTGTTCGGTCACTGGAATCTCGACCGAAGGTCGGTCCTGAACGTGGACCGAAATAGTGCTCGGCTCTATGTCAGGTATGCCCGAAGCCAATCTGGCGAGTGCATCGGCAACCTTGTTTTGTTCTCGTGGCACATGGTCCAGAGAGAACTCATTGAACTTCTTGGATAACTCCAGAACTTTAGCGCAATACAACCTCATCATCGGATCGTGAGTCTCAAATCTCCCTGCGAATTGTTCCACTACTAACTTCGAGTCTGAGAACATTCGCACTCTGCTAACTCCCATTTTTCGAGCCAAGGTCATTCCTGACAATACTGCCTCATATTCCACCACATTATTTGTTCCAGCAAAGGAAAACTTGACTGCGGAATGAATAAGATCACCTTGTACCGTTGTCAGAGTAATGCCCGCTCCTCTTCCCCCGAAGGTTGATCCATCTACGTGGATCGTCCATCGATCATCCTCCTGGTTAAGATAAATGGCCGATCGGGTCATTTCAACCACAAAATCGGCTAGAACCTGAGCTTTGATCGCCCTTCGGGGCAGGAATTCCAGATACATAGCGCTGAGTTTGATAGCCCATTTTGCCAATCTCTCATTCAAATCCTTCTGTTTAAGGAGTATTTTCAGAGGCTGATCCGTATAAACATAGACCGTTCGGCCTTCGAAATAATGCTTCAACTTGGATACAGCTTTCTTCAAAGCTAGCATGAATTTCTCCAAGGTGGAATACCTGGTTTCAGCAGATACTAGAGAATGACTGACATAATAAACAGGTCTATGAATGTCATCTCGTATGGTCACCAGAGCTGCGCTGACGGCAACTTCGGACACCGCAAGATATAACCCCAAAGGTTCATCACAAGTTGGACTTACCATCACCGGGGGAGTGCTTAAATAAGTCTTCAGCTCAGAGAAGGCCCGATCGCATTCTTCGGTCCAATCCATATGGCTTGCTTTTCTTAGCACTCTGAAAAAAGGTAAGGCCCGGTCTGTGGATTTCGAAATAAACCTGCTCAGCGCGGCTAGTCGGCCAGTAAGCCTTTGAAATTCTCTTTTGTTTCTCGGAGGTTGCATATCAATGATAGCTTGCACCTTCTCAGGGTTAACCTCTATGCCTTTCTCTGAAACATAATATCCTAAGAATTTTCCACTTCGGATCCCGAAGCAGCACTTGTTTGGATTTAGTTTGAGCTTATATTTTCGGCATACTTCGAAACAACGAGACAAATAAGAAAGATGGTCTTCATCATTCATAGATTTTACAATCATATCGTCAACATACACTTCCATCATATGGCCAATCAACTCTCTAAAGATTCTGTTGACCAACCTTTGGTATGTTGCTCCAGCATTTTTGAGACCGAAGGGCATAACCACATAACAGAAAACCCCATCTTCGGTCATGAATGATGATTTCTTCTGATCTTCTTCAGCCAAGAAGATCTGGTGATACCCAGAGTAAGCATCCATGGTACTCATCATGGTGCTACCAGAAACAGCATCTACCAGTCGGTCGATGTGCGGCAACGGGAAAGGATCTGACTCACAGCTTTTGTTCACATCGGTAAAATCGATGCACATTCGCCATTTCCCGTCCGGTTTGGAAACCACCACTGGGTTTGCAACCCATTCAGTATAGTGGATTTCTTTGATAAATCCCGACCGTAGCAGCTTATTCACTTCAGCCCGGATGATCTCGATCTTCTCAGGAGAATAGCGTCTCAATTTCTGCCTAACAGGCTTTGTTCCAGGCTCAGTATTGATCCGATATTCACTATCGAATCGGTCAATCCCCGGAACATCATCCGGGGTCCAAGCAAATATATCCACGTGGCTTCTCAGCAGGTGGATCAGTTCTTTTTCAAAGTCAGGGGCTAGATGTGCCCCGATGCGAGTTGTCTTCGTTGAGTCATCCTCAACCAGATTAATCAATTTGAACCCTACGGGTTCCATTGCTTGCCTCGGGTGCGGCAGCTCTTCCAGCAGATCCACCCGGGCCCTCTTAATTGGTGCCAACGTTCGGCACGAGCTCATGTAGCATTGTCTAGCTACCTTCTGATCCCCTTTAACAGAAATAACTCCATGAATAGAGGGGAACTTAAGCATCATGTGATAAGTAGAAGGGACCGCCACAAACTTACTCAGGTCGGTCCGTCCGATAATAGCGTTGTAAGCCAAGTCGACTTCAATGATAATGAATTCCAGGTCTTCAGATCGGTCCTTGGATGGCTCTCCAAGGGTAACGGGGAATGACATCTTACCACACGGAATAACACTTCTTTGGTCAAACGACCAAAGAGTTATGTTGGCGATCGGCAGATCGTGAGCAGCTGCTCCCAACATTTCAGCGACCTCGCGCTTCATCAGATTGCACGAGGCCCCAGTGTCCACCAAGATTCTGTGGACACGGCGATTCCCGATGACCCCTGTAATGGTGAGGGGGTCGTCACATGGATCAATGATCCCTTCCCGATCAGCCGGGGTGAAAGTGATGTCCTCTCTGAAGAAGGAGGACCGATCCATGGGATCATATTTTACCAGCGCCACAGATTCGGAGCTCTCATCAGAGTCTCCACGCGCTGTTCTCTTTCGGTCCCGGACCGATTCATTTATTCTCAATCCACCGGAGATAACATAAATATCTCCGGCCACTTCTCTAGGTGCCGCCTCATTTCGAGGAGGTTGGGCACCAGTTTCAGCAGGTGGGGGAGCAGCCTGCTCCTGTCTCCCACCCTCATTCTGCGGGGCTCTGCCGCCACGGCCCCGCCATCTTCTTCTTCGGCCCTGACCACGGTTCTCACGACCGTGTTGGCCTCTTTCTTGCTCTGGCGGAGGAGACCTTCGGTCCTCCGTCCGATCGTTGTAGTTTCGGAGTTGTCCCCGATTGTCTCTTTCCCGTGGCCTGTGACGATCGTCACCTTGATGGCCCCTTCGGGGGGATTCCGCTCGCTTGCCCTTCTGACCATTCCGGTCGGGCTTCTCTTTACTCATTGCCTCTACTGTCTCTTTCAACAGCGAGCACTTCAAGGTCGGGTGATCGCGATTATGATGAAGCTCGCAATACACCCGATTGTCCTCTTGCTTCGGGGGACGTCTTTTTCACTCACAGCCGCTACTTCTCGCGACTGTTTCTTCGGGAATGAAACCCTATGATCACCTGCGGGCTCAGAATTCTCGCTAGGCTTCCGATAACCATGCCCCAGCGCTTCATCTACCTTGATATACTTGTTGATTTTCTGAAGAAGTTTGCCCAAGGTAGATGGTGGGCTCTTCACCAAACTGGCCGAAAGGCCGCACGGTCCTAAGACCTGTTGTAGAATATCGATTTTATCCCGGAGCTTGAGTTTGATGCCCCGGGCAGTCCTGTTGAATTTCTCCATAAAGGATCGAAGACTTATTTTCGCCGGGATATATTTTAGCTGATATAGTTCATGCCTGCTTCGAAGCGGTCCTACATTTGGAGTGAATTGCTCTGAGAAAGCCAAAATAAACCCGCCATACGACTGTATGGATCGGGCCGGCAGATTTTTGAACCATGTTCGGGCATCGCCTTGTAATCCTGCCGCGAAGATGCGGCACTTTAATGAATCAGAGGCCCGAACCGTTCCCATACGTAACTCGAAATCAGCGACATGATCGATCGGATCACCGTGGCCACGAAATGTCGGCAACCCCTCGGGGTTGCGATAATGTCGATCTGAGACTGCTGCCCAGATTTCCTCAGAAAAGGGGAGCATCAAATCTCCCATGGCGGCTGATACGCCTTCAGATTGCTGGGATGACGTTTGAACAGCATGTAAATTATGCCACCAATCGTCATCCTTACTTCGCCTGATAGGAGCCTCCATGGCCCTGTTAAATAAACCAGGATTGCGTCCCAGATTCGGTTCGCAATCCTTCAATGCACGCATATTCTCCAACTCCCTGGTGAGCTCATCTATTCGTCGATGCATCTGCTCCTGGTCATTTCCAGGAGCGGGAGTTAGAGCTCTGACCGGAGGGGGAGGAATAGATCGATATCTAGGCCTCCTCGTTGTGACGCCACGCCTGATGATTTCCTCTTCATCAGTACTGCGCTCGTCAGGATCACTCTCATATCCTCTGTTTTTGGGAGCAGGGCCTGAAACAGCCGGTGGTTATGTTCCACTTCTCTCCGACGTAATTTCCAGTACCACCTTCCTTACGACAGCTTCCAGATCATGTAAAGTGAATGTTGGTGCTGGGAGACTGTCGGGAAGCACGTCACTATTATTTGTCGGAGTTCCAGTCGCCATGCCTTTGATTATCCTATCCCTGGTAGAAAACTCAAATGGGATTAGAGAATCGTCCCCACGGACGGCGCCAAACTGTTGTTGTTCCTTTTTAGGGGGTACCAACAGTCACCGGATTCCGAAAACCGGTTTTATTTGTTGTTTGTGGAGACAATTTGAAATATAGAAATAGAAAGAATACAGACGATTTTAGCGTGGAAAAACCCCTTAAGAAAGGGGAAAAAAATCACGTTGCCGAGAGGAGAACCTCTACGACAAATTCTATTAATAAACCAATGAAAATGTACAAAGGGAATANGAGGGAAATAAGAAAACGGTTAAGTGAAATGGTTCATGTGTGCTTGTATGATGTAACGAAGAAGTAAGAAAGATAATGTGTAGTGTGTGTGAAGTTTCCTTTAATAGATTGTGACCGCTTTACAGATTTTGTAGGTGATGCGGACGAGGTATGAGAGGGGCAGGGGAAGGAGGTCGTCGGTTGTCCGGTGATAGAGTCCGGTCCTTTGGAGAACACTCTAAATTATGATGTCGAACTTGATGTTTTCAAACTACGTTTTAAGTTTATATTCGTATGCTTTTGTTTTATTCAACACGTTTTAACAAAACAGTTAGGGCCAAATGAGGGTCGTTACAGTAAGCCTGCCAATTTTAGGGCCCGAAGGTTTATATTCTGACCTTGGCATCCTATGTAGATGTTGAGGAAAGGCTTCACCGCTGCGATCGCCAGGGAAAAGAACCAGGGTGATCACGCTATATCCCAGGAAGTCCAAGACCAACTTGACCTTGCAAAAAGCAAGTTGGGATCAAGCATGATGAGCTGTTCTCGATACGAGAGGATCGGGACAAGTTGGATAATGAGTTGTTAAGGATTGGGACCGAAATCTCACTCTTAACAAGTCAGATCTCTGAGCTGGAGAAGAAAGGGAAAGCAGCTCAAGAGGATATGGAAGCCAAGCTACGGTCTAAGGATAATGAGTTCAAACAAACCCAAGCTCGGGCCCAAGAGAAGAGGAATAAACTTAACGATCTTCTGCTCCGTGCCCAAGAAGAAAAATTAGCTTGGAGGAGGAGTTGACTCAAGCCCGTGCTTCGGCTTAGAGTTCGGTCCAAGAAGCGGTTCTGGGATTCGCTAAATCCCCCTTGTTATTCGCTTTGGCGGATAACATTCATGGGGCATACATTGCTAAGTATCTGGATAACATGCGAGACCAGATTACGAAGCAATTCGGGCTTTCCCCAGAGGTTGACAGGTGGAAAATGATCGATCCTCTGGAGATGGATGGGAATTTTCAAGTAATTCCATCTTTGGAAGAGCCTGTTCTAGAGAATGATCCATTCTTCTATTTGTTCGAAGAAATGGAGAGAGTGATTAACCAGAAAGTTGCCGGTCAGGAGGAAGAGTTGAGGTAGCTCGCGTCCCGGACCGAACCGCAAGAGCAGAGAACAAAGGATAACGAAGATGGGCAGGGTAGTTAGGTTCAAACTGTATTTTTGTCCCAGTTTTGTTCTTTATTCCTTATATATGCATCTTTCCCTCTCAACTCTATCTTTTTAATTGTCAAAATAAATTTTTGTAACTGATCTTTTAGGTAAGCTAGTATGTTTCATATTATCGAGTGTGTTTAACCAAGTAAAAGATCGAGGCTGCTTATGGGGTGCTAATGTGAGGTCCCCTCGAGGGTGCGAGAGAGAGGGCACCTTAGGCGAATCCCTACATCGGCTATAGACGGGTAACGATCGTATGTTAAGTATAATGATTTGTCTCCCATTGCACGAGGTTTTTTCCCTAGCAAAGTGGCAAGCAAAACGTTAGAACTGGAAAGCTAAGTGTGCTCACCCTGGAGCAATTCAGGGATGGGTGACCCACTGGGAAGTGTGGGTGCTAGGGAAAAAGTAAAGCCGTGAGGACTAGGTGGGTGTCATTAGGGTCAGCCTAGTCCAAAGCGGACAATATCGTGCAAGCGGAAAGGCGGGTCGTTACATTTGGTATCGGAGCAAGGACCCGGGTTATAGTCGGTGTGTTGGGGCAAACCTCAGCGAGGACGCTGAGTCCATAAGGAGGGGTGAATGTGAGGTCCCCTCGGGGGTGCGAGAGAGAGGGCACCTTAAGCGAATCCCTACATCGGCTATAGACGGGTAACGATCATATGTTAAGTATAATGATTCGTCTCCCATTGCACGGGGCATTTTTCCTAGCAAAGTGGCAAGCAAAACGTTCGAACTGGAAAGTTAAGCGTGCTCACCCTGGAGCAATTCAGGGATGGGTGACCCACTGGGAAGTGTGGGAGCTAGGGAAAAAGTAAAGCCGTGAGGACTAGGTGGGGGTCATTAGGGTCAGCCTAGTCCAAAGCGGACAATATCTTGCAAGCGGAAAGGCGGGTCGTTACATTTGGTATCGGAGCAAGGACCCGGGTTATAGTCGGTGTGTTGGGGCAAACCTCAGCGAGGACGCTGAGTCCATAAGGAGGGGTGAATGTGAGGTCCCCTCGGGGGTGCGAGAGAGAGGGCACCTTAGGCGAATCCCTACATCGGCTATAGACGGGGAAAGATCTTATGTTAAGTATAGTGATTCGTCTCCAATTGCACGAGGCCTTTTCCCTAGCAAAGTGGCAAACGGAACGTTAGAACTGGAAAGTTAAGCGTGCTCACCCTGGAGCAATTCAGGGATGGGTGACCCACTGGGAAGTGTGGGGGCTAGGGAAAAAGTAAAACCGTGAGGACTAGGTTGGTGTCATTAGGGTCAGCCTAGTTCAAAGCGGACAATATCGTGCAAACGGAAAGACGGGTCGTTACAAACAGTATGTTGATCGAATCTCCAAGGTGGTAAATCAAATGAACATATTAGGAGGGAACAAGAATGAATTCATGGTGGCTAAGAAATTACTCCATACGGTTCTCCCTCGTTTTGAACCAAAAGTCAGTGTCCTAGAAAACTCATCAGATTACAAAAGTCTGACAGTTGCTAAAGTGTGTAGCTCTTTACAAGCTCTTGAGAATCGATTGGCAATTTGGGATTCTATAACTACAGAAAATGCCCTCGTCAGCACTAACCATGGAAAAAGTAGTCCAAAGACACCAATTATGGCAGCAGCAGCTGAATCTTCACATCACAAAGGCAAACATCAAAACTGTAAAGGAAAAAAATTTCAGAAAGAAAACAAAGGCAAGTTCACACCTTGTGTTCATTGTCAAAAAACGTCCCACATTGCAAAATATTGCTGGAGAAGACCAGACGCCATCTGTAAAGCTTGCAGACAAATTGGACACATTGAAAAAATATGTCCAAATAAGTCTCAAGCATCAAACTCTGCTGTCGTTACTGAAGAAAGCTTAGAAAAAATTGAAACCATGTTTGCCACTGAAAAATTGATCGAATGCTGCAATATTTCTACAGGTCAGAATATGAAAAATATTTGGTTAATTGATTCTGGTTGCACATGCCACATGGTGTCAGATATAAAATACTTTCATTCTCTTGTATCTGATGAATGCACAAAGGTTAAAATCGGAAATGGAATGATGCTTGAAGGGAAAGGAAAAGGTTCTGTATTGATTCAGACTCCTTATGGAAACAAAGTGGTGAATGAGGTTCTCTGGGTTCCTTCTCTGCACCTGAATTTGTTAAGTGTATCTCAACTTAACAAAAATGGATATTCTCTTTCATTTGAAAGTTCAAGTTGTAGCATATACAACTCAAAAAAAATCAGAATAGCCTCAATTACAGCTGATCATGGAAATTATTTACTGAGATGGCCCCTTATTGAATGTAACAGAAAAGAATATGCTTATTCTGCATCCTCACAAAATTGGCATAGAATCTTAGGACATGTAAACTACAGGGATCTTAATATCTTGTCACAAAATGAGCATATGAAGGATTTTCCTAAGCTTAAGGATAAGGAAGATAATCACAAATGTTCTATCTGTGTAAAAGGTAAACAAACGCAAATCTCTTATCCTCATGTTGCAAATTTTAGAGCTTTTGAAAAATTACAGTTAGTCCATAGTGATGTTTGCGGACCCATGGAGGTTACATCTGTTGGCGGCAACAAATATTTTCTAACTTTTACAGATGATTGCACTAGGTTCTGTTGGTTATATCTTATGAAACTAAAGTCCACAGCCTTTGAGTTCTTCAAAGTTTTTAAAGCATCTGCTGAGAAAGAATCTGGTTGCAATTTAAAATGTTTAAGAACAGACAATGGAGGAGAATTTTGCTCTTTGGATTTCGAAAATTATTTACAAAATGAAGGGATTCAACATCAGAAGACGACTCCTTATTCTCCACCGCAAAATGGCGTTGCTGAAAGAAAGAACAGAACCATAATGTCCATGACTCGATGTCTTCTTCTTGAGAAATCACTACCAAAACGACTTTGGGGAGAAGCAGTAGCAACTTCAGTATATTTACAAAACCGGCTACCAAGCAAAGCTCTAAACAATGAAACTCCTTATCTCAAGTGGAAAGGAAGAAATCCTGCATGCAAACATCTTAAATTATTTGGCTCAGTGGCTTATGCATTGGTGCCTGCTGAAAAACGCTCAAAATTGGCTGATAGATCTATTGTTGGTGTGTTTGTTGGCTACTCTGAGAAAGCAAAGGGCTACAAGATTTATAACCCCGTTAACAACACTTCCATAATATCAAGAAGTGTTGTATTTGATGAAGATGATGAATGGAATTGGGATTCAAATCTACCAATGTCTCAATCACAAAAACCAACGGAACAAATCTCAAAGGTAACATCTTTAGATTTTGATATTGAGAATCTCTGCATCTGGCCGGAGGAAGATATCACTGAAATTACTCCAAATTTACAAACTGATTTGGTCTCAAACACTACTTCTGATTCTGATACTTTAAGTGAGGAAGAATCAAAATTACATCATGATCACTCTTCATCTTCTGAGACACCTCCTCGGAAGACCCGAAGCTTAAAAGAGATATATGAATATGCAAATCTGGCAATTCCCGAAGTAGAACCTACAAGTGTTCATGAAGCCTTAACTCTACCTCATTGGAACAAAGCGATGAAAGAAGAATTGGAGATGATTGAAAAANCATCTAATGTTTCAAGTTTATATGCACTAGATTCCAGTTTCTTCGATATTCGATACGATCCCTCCCAATTTCTGTCCAGCTTTCCAACATTCCTCTGCACCTTTATGCTTCTGAGGATTAGGTCGCCTTCAAATAATTCCCTAGGGAGGACTCGCTTGTTATGGTCCCGTTCCATAGTTCGCTGATACGCGCACATCCGCACGTAAATCGCATCTCTCTTTTCCTCGATAATCTCGAGGTCCAAAAATCTCCTTTCGCCGTTCATATGCTCATCATACTGAGATATCCAGGGTGATCGGATGGCAACCTCCACCGGGCTAATTTGCTTCGGACCCATACACTAATGAGAAGGGTGATTCCTGAGTCGTTGAGCGATGTGTAGTTCGGTATGCCCATAGAACCTCATAAATATATTCATGTCATTTCCCTCCAAAATCTTCTAACTTGGTCTTCAATCCTTCAAGATAACCTTGTTAGATACCTTTGTAAGTCCATTAGTTTGGGGATGGGCCACTAATAAGAAATGCTGGTCGATGCCCAACTTGATGCATAAATCTCGTATGCTTTTTCCACTGAACTGGGTCCATTATCTGATATGAGTGCTCATTGAACCCCGAAGCGGCTCACAATATTTTTCCATAAGAAATGTTTGACGACCTTCTCTGAGATGATGGCCACTGCTTCTGCTTCAATCCACTTCGAATAATATTCCACCGCCACAATACAGAATTTCCTTTG
This sequence comes from Utricularia reniformis, assembly GCA_009725065.1. NCBI lineage: Eukaryota > Viridiplantae > Streptophyta > Magnoliopsida > Lamiales > Lentibulariaceae > Utricularia > Utricularia reniformis. The sequence continues at coordinate 1,365,841 of RWGZ01000937.1, forward strand.
CCTTATCAACCGAGGAAAAGGTCCAAGAATATCAATCCTCCATCTGTCAAACGAACAAGGCAATGGGGTGACCGATAAGGGAGCCCTAGGCAGCTGTGGGATCGGAGCATGGTACTGACATATGGGATAATGTTTAGTGTATTTCTTGGCATCTCCAAACAACGTCGGCAGAAAATATATATCTCTGATGATGCGGAGATATAAAGATCGAGCCTCTGAATGAATGCCGCATATCCCTTCATGAACATAAATCATGACGGCTTCAGCCTCAATAGGTGATAAGCAATGCAGAAGCGGGCCCTCAAAAATCTTTTTAAACAATCGTCTGTCAACCAGGATAAATCTCTTAGCCCGAACTTCTATTTTTTTGGCTTCTGATTTGTCTTCAAGAAGATAGCCGTTTGTCAGATATTTAATAAAGGGGTCCATCCAATTGGGTTCCCCAGGAGATTCAGTAGGACTAATATTAAAGCCCTGGAGTTCGTGGCATAGAGCCCCAATTTCTTCAACTGACTGTTCGGTCACCGATATCTCGACCGAAGGTCGGTCCTGGATATGGACCGTAATAATGCTCGGCTCTATGTCAGGTATGCCCGCTGTCAACCTGGCGAGCGCGTCATCAACCTTATTCTGTGTCCGTGGCACGTGGTCAAGAGAAAACTCATTGAATTTTTTAGATAATTCCAAGACTTTGGCGCAATATAATTTCATCATCGGGTCGTGAGTTTCAAATCGCCCTGCGAACTGCTCCACTACTAACTTTGAGTCTGAAAACATTCGCAGTCTGCTAACTCCCATCTTTCGGGCTAGGGTCATTCCGATAATACAGCCTCGAAATCTACCACATTATTTGTTCTAGCAAAGGAAAATTTAACTGCAGAATGAATAAGATCACCTTGTAGCGTTGTGAGGGTAATGTCCGCCCCTCTTCCTCCGAAGGTCGACCCATCCACATGGATCGTCCAACGATCATCCTCTTGGTTTAGATATATGGCCGATCGAGTCATTTCAACCACAAAATAGGCTTGAACCTGAGCCTTGATCGCCCTTCAGGGCAAGAGAATTCCAGATACATAGCGTTGAGTTTGATAGCCCATTTTGCTAACCTCTCATTCAAATCCGGTTGTTTAAGGACTACTTTCAAAGGCTGGTCCGTGTAGACATAAACCGTTCAGCCTTCGAAATAATGTTTCAGTTTAGATACATCTTTCTTCAGATGGAGTATCTGGTTTTCGGCAGACACGTTCTAAACCTCGATACTCCACCCTGCAGACATGAATTTTTCCAGGGTGGAGTATCTGGTTTCGACAGACACCAGAGAATGACATACATAATAAACAGGTCTTTGAAAGTCATCTCGGATGGTTACCAGAGCTGCGCTGACGGCAACTTATGATACAGCAAGAGACAACCCCAACGGTTCATCACAGGTTGGACTCACCATCACCGAGGGAGTGCTTAAATAAGTCTTCAGCTCAGAAAAGGGTCTCTGTCGCCGGTGCCTGTTCTGATGCGTTGCTATCCTCTTCTCGGTTTCCATGCGCTCTTGTTCTAGGCGCAATTCCTACATTAATCTTTCGTTATATTTTACGCTTATCCATGTCATCCGTTACATTCTATGCCCATCCCTTCCTATGGTCGGTTGTCCTCCTACGAGTTTCCTAGACTCTTCTGCGTAGGATCGCACCATTATCGGTTTAGTAACGATGTTACGCTCTGATACCATTAGTAACGCCCCCAATTTGGGCCTAGTTGTTTTGTTAAAATATGATAATTAAAACGGAAATATTCGAATGCAAATTTAAAACATAGTTCGAAACATGAAAGTACTACAGCATAATTTAGAGTATTCTCCAAAGGACCGGACTCAATCACCGGACAACCGACGACCTTCTTCCCCCGTCCCTATCATATCTCATCTGCGTCACCTACAAAATCTGTAAAGCGATCACAATCTATTAAAGGAAACTTCACACACACTACACATTATCTTTTCACTTCTTAGTTACACCGTACACGCACACATGAACCATTCCACTTAACCGTTTTCTTATTTCCCTCTTCTTTTACCCTTATCATTTCGATAATTCATTAACTATTCTGTTGCCGAGATTAACATGCTCGGTGCATGTCCCGCCCAAGCGAACCGTTAGCTGTTGGATGACTCGACGGGCCATATGCTTCCCTTCCCCGGGTGGGTACTTAGGCGCTACCCCTTTTTCCACCCGGATCCGCTCTGCCCTCTTCGTACGTATCTTTTCCTCTTTGGAACTTATCGTTCCCTTCATCAGGCATGCCCATCCTTTGGCGAATCGTGTACTAGGCACGATGTCGGGTTCGGTCGGACTGTCCATCCTTCCTCACCCCGAGTCTTATTATCATTTATCTCGTTCATTCGTATCTTTTCTTCCTTCTTTATTAACCCAATCTCATTCCCTAAGTCTGAACCTTCACTTACTATANCCATTTTTCGTTCCCTTTTACGTTCTTTCGTTCCCGTATCTCTCATTTTCTCTCGTCTAGACTTTACCGCTACATTCCCTACTATTTGTAACGTCGTACCTTTTTCTTGGCTATTACAGTTATGATCTCCGATGCTTCCCTACAATTCATACCATATTTTAGTACTTCATTATTATTGACGTTATCATCTTATTGTTGACTGTTTGGTTACCGTAGACCCTTCGTATCTCTCTCCTTCACGATCCGACGTCGAAATGCAACGAAAACACCCAAATTGTGTATTTCCGCGATAAAACCCTTTTGTTTCTCAAATCCGCGATAAAAATACTCTAAACCTGAAATCCGCGACAAAACAACACGTAATTCAGTTTCCGCGACAATTTTGCAAGCTCTGAAAATCCGCGACAATTTTCCTCTTTGAAATTTTCCGCGATAGTATTCAACATGGGAATTTCCGCGACAAAGTTCTTACCCAAAAATCCGCGATAAAACTTGCTGTTCAAATTTTCGCGACAAAAAGTCACTAGAAGGAAATTTCCGCGATAATTTGATGTTTTGGCGTTTTTCCGTACGTTTTTGCGGTTTAGTGATAAATGGCTTGGGTTTTGGGCTTTTTAACCCCTATTTATAGATGTTTTAACTTCCCTAATTCACATTTTGACCCCTCATGCTTTTTCATTTTTCCCCCTTCTTTATTTCATGTTTTTCATTTAAAACTTTTCGTTTCCTTTTACGTTCTTTCGTTCCCGTATTCTTCATTATTTCCCCTCTAGACTTTATCACTATATTTCCTACTATCATCCCGACATACCTTTTTCTCGGCTATTACACGGATGGTCACCAGAGCTGCGTTGAGGCAACTTCAGACATTGCAGGATTCAACCCCATAGGTTCATCACAGGTTGGACTCACCATCACTTGGGGAATGCTTAAATATGTCTTCAGCTCAAAAAAAGCCCGATCGCATTCTTCGGTCCAGTCTAGATGACTTGCTTTTCTTAGCACTCTGAAAAAAGGCATAGCCCGGTTTGTGAATCTTAAAATAAATCTGCTTAGCGCAGCGAGTCGTCCAGTAAGCCTATGAAATTCTCTTTTGTTTCTTGGAGGTTGCATATCAATGATAGCCTACACTTTCACAGGGTTAACCTCTATGCCTTTTTCTAAAACGTTATNAGTTACACCGTACACGCACACATGAACCATTCCACTTAACCGTTTTCTTATTTCCCTCTTCTTTTACCCTTATCATTTCGATAATTCATTAACTATTCTGTTGCCGAGATTAACATGCTCGGTGCATGTCCCGCCCAAGCGAACCGTTAGCTGTTGGATGACTCGACGGGCCATATGCTTCCCTTCCCCGGGTGGGTACTTAGGCGCTACCCCTTTTTCCACCCGGATCCGCTCTGCCCTCTTCGTACGTATCTTTTCCTCTTTGGAACTTATTGTTCCCTTCATCAGGCATGCCCATCCTTTGGCGAATCGTGTACTAGGCACGATGTCGGGTTCGGTCGGACTGTCCATCCTTCCTCACCCCGAGTCTTATTATCATTTATCTCGTTCATTCGTATCTTTTCTTCCTTCTTTATTAACCCAATCCCATTCCCTAAGTCTGAACCTTCCCTTACTATATTGTGTTCACTCCGCTTACCGTTTACTTTCGCTTGCTATAGTCTTTCCGCGCTTTCTTGCATTTCGTAATAGGTTTCAGTTACTCAAATTTCGACGATATTATCCTATTGTTAACTATGTGGTTACCGTAGACCTTACGTGTTCCTTTCCTCCCACGATCCGACGTCGCGACGCGATGAAAACACTTAAACTTAGTATTTCCGCGATAATTTACTTCTTTCCTCGAGATTCGTGATAATTCTATGCTGAAACTCCAAATCCGCGATAATTTTACTCTTGGAACCAAATTCCGGGACAATTCTCTTCACCAAGGAAATCCGCGATAATAATGCACTGATCACGATTTCCGCGATAATTTACACATGTTCAATTTACTCTTCACAGAAGATCCGCGACAATTTGTTCATCCAAAAATCCGCGATAAAAATGCATGCATGGGAAATCCGCGATAATTTCCTTCTTTGCGGGAATTTTCGAATTTTCGGGTCTTAATGATGATTAACTCGTTTTTGGGCCTCCTCACCCCTATTTATAGACATCCTAACTTTTCTAATTCACACTTTAACCCCTCCTTCCTTTGCTTTTGACCACTCTTTTATCTTTTTCTTTACTTTTCTATATTTTCGTTCTCTTTTACGTTCTTTCGTTCCCGTATCTCTCATTATCTCTCGTCTAGACTTTACCGCTACATTCCCTACTATTTGTTTTGTCGTACCTTTTTCTCGGCTATTACATCCTTCCCCACTCATTTTGAGTTTCGTCCCGAAGCTCGTGCGTACCAATCTTCCATTAACTACGGCGCTCTCTGTCTAATTTCTCGTTCCGTTTCCCATGTAGCTTCCCTCTTTCCTTGATTGGACCATTGTAATTTCACCATGGGGATTTATTTGTTTCTGAGCCTTCTTTACTCTCTGCCTAGGATCTTAACTGGGACTTCCTCGTACGTTAGTTCCGGGGTTATCTCTATGGGTTCCCCCACACATTCTTGGATCCTTTCAGTCACCCTTCTCTTCAGTTGAGATACATGGAACACGTTGTGTATCCCCCCCATTTCCTCCGGAAGCTTCAGCTGATATGCTAGGTTTCCAATCCTTCGCTCCACCTCATATGGTCCGATATACCCGGGGCTCAGCTTCCCTGTCCATGTGGTCCTTAGCACCCCCTTCATAGGTGATACCTTAGGTATGCGTGATCCCCAACTTTTAGCTCTAAAGGTCTCCTTTTTGTGTCTGCCCAACTTTTGTATCGGTCATGTGCCGCCTTAATGTTCTTTCGTACCACGGCTACCTTTTCAATGGTGACTTCCACTAATTCTGTCCCCGTGGTCGTTCTCTCTCCCACCTCATCCCAACATAGCGGTGTACGACACTTCCTCCCGTACAACGCCTCATATGGCGCCATACCAATGCTGCTCTGAATGCTGTTATTGTACGCAAACTCCACTAGCGGTAGGAAATCCTCCCAACCTCCCTTAAACTCCAANTTTAGGTATGCGTGATCCCCAACTTTTAGCTCTAAAGGTCTCCTTTTTGTGTCTGCCCAACTTTTGTATCGGTCATGTGCCGCCTTAATGTTCTTTCGTACCACGGCTACCTTTTCAATGGTGACTTCCACTAACTCTGTCCCCGTGGTCGTTCTCTCTCCCACCTCATCCCAACATAGCGGTGTACGACACTTCCTCCCGTACAACGCCTCATATGGCGCCATACCAATGCTGCTCTGAAAGCTGTTATTGTACGCAAACTCCACTAGCGGTAGGAAATCCTCCCAACCACCCTTAAACTCCAACACACATGCTCGTAACATATCCTCCATAATTTGGTTGGTTCTCTCGGTCTGACCATCCGTCTGTGGATGATAGGATGTGATTATGCATAACTGAGTTCCGAGCGATTTCTGTAAATTTTGCCAAAATCTAGACGTGAATCTCGGGTCCCTGTCTGACACGATATTTACTGGAACTCCATGTAATTTGACTATGTTATTCGCATATATTCTGGCTAGCCTGTCCACTCCGTACGTTGTCTTGACTGCTAAAAAGTGAGCCGCCTTCGTAAGACGGTCCACCACTACCCATATTGCGTCGTTCTTTCGTGGGCTCTTGGGTAGTCCTACCACAAAGTCCATGTCGATGCTATCCCATTTCCATTCTGGAATTTCTAAGGGTTGTAGTTCGCCCCCCAGGCGTTGGTGTTCGGCCTTAACTCGTTGGCAATTTTCGCATTTGGCCACAAAGTTGGCAATCTCGTTTTTCATTCCATTCCACCACCAGTGCGTCTTTAGGTCTCGATACATCTTAGTACTTCCTGGGTGAACTGAGAATGCTGAACTGTGTGCTTCCGTCATAATCTTCTTTCTTAACTCTGGCCTGTTTGGTACCCATATACGTTCATTCATTCGGACTAGCCCATCGCTTCCTTTGCTTATTTCCAATCTATCGGTTCTGTTTCCCCCTTTGTGCGTCACGGGTTTCTCAGGGTCTGATATCTGTGCTTCTAGTACCTCCTCCAGTATCCCCGGCTTCGCGGTAATCGTCCCTAACACGACTGTGGTCGATTCTACCATTTCCAGTTGCAGGCTCTCCATTTCCCTAATCAATGTGTTGGCTAGCGCGCCATGAGTCTTCCTGCTCAGTGCATCGGCTACCTGGTTTGCCTTTCCGGGGTGGTATTGGATGTCCAGATCATAATCTTTTATCAGTTCCAACCATCTCCGTTGTCTCATATTAAGTTCCTTCTGAGTGAATAGGTACTTCAAACTCTTGTGGTCGGTGAATATCTCGCACTTCACCCCGTACAAGTAATGTCTCCAAATCTTGAGTGCGAATACTACCGCGGCTAATTCCAAATCATGTGTTGTGTAGTTTAACTCGTGTATCTTCAACTGACGGGATGCATATGCTATAACTTTCCCCCCTTGCATCAGTACACACCCGAGTCCTTCTTTCGATCCGTCGCTGTATACCGTGAAATCCTGCCCTGGTGTGGGTAATAATAGTATTGGAGCAGATGTCAGTTTCGTTTTGAGACATTCAAAACTCTCTTCGCATTTCTCATCCCACGTATACCTCGTTTCCTTTCGGGTCAAATTTGTCAACGGTTTAGCAATCCTTGTGAACCCTTCGATGAATTTCCGATAGTACCCGGCTAATCCTAAGAAACTCCTTACTTCCCTGGCATTTGTCGGTCTTGGCCAATTCGTAACTGTTTCTATCTTTGTTGGGTCTACCGTTACCCCCCCTGCTGATATTACGTGGCCTAGGAAAGCTATGCTGTCCATCCAGAATTCACAATTGCTATATTTCGCATATAACTTCTCTTGTCTGAGAGTCTGTAATACTATTCTCAGATGTTGCTCGTGTTCTTCCTGGTTGCGAGAGTAGACTAGGATGTCGTCAATGAACACCACCTCAAACTTGTCTAGGTATTGACGAAACACCTGATTCATCAAATCCATGAAAATTGCTGGGGCATTAGTTAATCCAAACGGTACCACCGTGCATTCGTAATGGCCGTACCTTGTTCGAATGGCTGTCTTCGGTATGTCTCCTTCTCTTACAAGGACTTGATGGTACCCTGATCTCAAGTCAAATTTTGAGAATACCTTCGCACCTTGTAACTGATCAAACAAGTCGTCGATCCTAGGCAACGGGTACTTATTCTTTATCGTGACCTTGTTTAATTCTCGGTAGTCGTAACACAATCTTAACTCGCCGCTTTTCTTTATAACAAATAACACTGGTGCTCCCCAAGGGGAGTTGCTTGGCCTTAGAAATCTTTTTCCAATAGCGACTCAATATGTTGTTTCAGTTCTTGCATTTCTCGGGGTGCCATTCGGTATGGAGCCTTAGAAATCGGTTGTGTTCCAGGGAGTAGTTCTATTCACATTTCTACTTCTCTCTGAGGCGGTTGCTCCGGTAGCTCATCGGGAAATACCAAATGAAACCAAAGCAAAACTTTGGTAAGCTCCGATACCAAATGGTATCGGAGCGTAACATCGTTAATAAACTGGTAACGGTGCGGTCCTACGTAGAAGAGTCAAAAAAAAAAAACAAAAAAAAAAAAAGTCCACGAAACCCGTAGAAGGTCAACCGACCAAAGGAGGGTATGGGTATAGAATGTAACAGATGACATGAGTAGATATAGACATAGACATAACGAAAGTTTAATGTAGGAATGGTGCCTAGAACGAGAGCTCATGGAAACCGAGAAGAGGATAGCAACGCATCAGAACAGGCACCGGCGACAGAGACTCCGGTTGCGGATTCAGCGACGCCTCTCACGTTTAGTCAGGAAAGCCTCAGGGAACTGTTTCAGACCATGGCAAGTTCCCTAGCTAGCGCAATAAGACAGGGACAGGCGGAGACTGGAAACTCCGTGCAAATGGAACTAGCGGCAAGTCCTGAATAGGGTAGGATGTACTACAATGAGGCATTAAAGAAGGCTGGGATGAACAGCTTCACGGGGGATAAGATGGGAGATGCGGAAGCATGGATTATCCGCCTTGAGGAGAAGTTCGAACTGATCAAAGCCCCAGAGGAGCTTAGGGCAGGATTGGCCCCACTATGGTTCGATGGTAGTACCGCCCGATGGTGGGGAGTGTATCGGCCGCATTACTGAAGGATGGGCCTATCTCTTGGGCAAAGTTTAAAAATGCGTTCTTGGACTACTACGTGCCGAAAGGACTTAAGAAAGATAAGAGGGCTGAATTTGACAGACTGACTCAGGGAAACCGCCCCGTTATGGAATACATGCAAGAATTCATTGAGCTAGGCAGGTACGCTCCCGAGATCATGGGGAGTGAACAGGAAAAGATGCACCGCTTCATGGAAGGGCTGAATGAGAATGTGAAACTGACTATGTATGGCCGCGACGACGAAGAATTTTCTAGTTTGGTGGCGGCGGCAGTCCGAGTTGACGGAGGGTTAAGGAGAATGGATAAGGAACGCACTAGGAACCCTACAAAGAACGAAGTTCAAGGACGGGGGGAATGGAAAGGAAAGACCACTGCAGAGGGTTTCGGAGCGACACCAGGACTACATATCAGGCCTGCGTGCACCAAATGCGGGAGGAACCATTTTGGAGAATGTCGCGCAGGAACTAACAGTTGTTTCAAGTGTGGACAGGAAGGACATTTTGCCAAGGACTGTCCAAAGAGAAGGAGGATCGAAACCGGGGTAACCGAAAATAGAGTGAGGGAAAGAATTACTGGAAATGCTCGAGTGTTTGCTGTGAACAAGGAACAGGCCTCGGAGGCTGAGGACGTCGTCGCAGGTACACTACTTATTAACGGCTTTACAGCTTTCGTATTATTTGACTGTGGGGCGACACACTCGTTTGTGTCGGAGAAGTTAGCAAAATGGTTTGGGGTAACGGGAAGTAACGCTAAAATAAAAGTAAAAACACCGGGATCCGAAGCCATGGAGGCAAATAGAATCTACAAAGGGTGCACGGTAGAAGTGGACACAGTGCGAACAGAGGCAGATCTGATTGAGTTAGGGGATATGGGATTCGATGCCATACTAGGAATGGATTGGTTATCTAAGTACGATGCGCAAGTGAGATGTCGGGAACGTACGATCACGTTTAGTACGCCCCGGGAGGGGAGAAAGGACATGGTAGGAGAATCGATTACGAGTGAGAATGAGGAATATATGGATCGATCGAACTGGCTAGCATTTGTCACGACGGAGAAGGAAGAGACACTGTTGGAGTCCGTTCAGTAGTTTGTGAATACAACGATGTATTTCCCGACGAGCTGCCGGGGCAACCGCCACAGAGAGAAGTAGAAATGGGAATAGAACTACTCCCTGGAACGCAACCGATTTCTAAGGCCCCATACCGAATGGCACCCCGAGAAATGCAAGAATTGAAACAACAGATTGAGTCGCTATTGGAAAAAGGATTTCTAAGGCCAAGCAATTCCCCTTGGGGAGCACCAGTATTGTTTGTTATAAAGAAAAGCGGCGAGTTAAGATTGTGCTACGATTACAGAGAATTAAACAAGATCACGATAAAGAATAAGTACCCGTTGCCTAGGATCGACGACTTGTTTGATCAGTTACAAGGTGCAAAGTGATATTACCCGGGTATATTCTCTTGTATTTATTCTCACCCGGGAGCTCGTCTAACGTGGTTATTGGTATTTTCGGTATTCTCGGTATTTCCGGTATTCTCATATTTTTATCGGATGGCATTCTCAAGTGGTATTCTCGTAATTCTGGCTTGTCGAGCGACATATAAAGCCTCTGTAAGCATTTTGAGATACTTCGGGTCATTTCGGCCCGGGACAGGGCCAGGGGTATTTTCGTCATTTGCCACCCGGGAGTGCATCGGTCAGGTGCAATGATGTTATGTGGCTGCGTATTCGCTATCTAAAGGCAAAGAACTGATATACGAAGTTCTCGGGAATTTTCTGATCGTATTCCCGACTAACATCTTGTCCGGATTGGTTTCCGAAGCTTCGGGATCAGCATGATATTTATTATATTATAATTTGGAATATCTAATTATTTTGGGCTAAGTGAGGTGGACTAGGCTTATGGGCCCAAGAGGGTGAGTTNTGACGGAGGGTTACGGAGAATGGATAAGGAACGCACTAGGAACTCTACAAAGAACGAAGTTCAAGGACGGGGAGAATGGAAAGGAAAGACCACTGCAGAGGGTTTCGGATCGGCACCAGGACTACAGATCAGGCATGAGTGCACCAAATGCGGAAGGATCCATTTTGGAGAATGTCGCGTAGGAACTACCAGTTGTTTCAATTGTGGCCAGGAAGGACTTTTTGCCAAGGACTGTCCAAAGAGAAGGAGGATCGAAACCGGGGTAACCGAAAACAGAGTGAGGGAAAGAATTACTGGAAATGCTCGAGTGTTTGCTGTGAACAAGGAACAGGCCTTGGAGGCTGAGGACGTCGTCGCAGGTACACTACTTATTAACGGCTTTACAGCTTTCGTATTATTTGACTGTGGGGCGACACACTCGTTTGTGTCGGAGAAGTTAGCAAAACGGTTTGGGATAACGGGAAGTAACGCTAAAATCAAAGTAAAAACACCGGGATCCGAAGCCATGGAGGCAAATAGAATCTACAAACGGTGCACGGTAGAAGTGGACACAGTGCGAACAGAGGCAGATTTGATTGAGTTAGGAGATATGGGATTCGACGCCATACTAGGAATGGATTGGTTATCTAAGTACGATGCGCAAGAAAGATGTCGGGAACGTACGATCACGTTTAGTACATCCCGAGAGGGGCGACAGGACATGGTCGGAGAATCAATTACGAGTGAGGAGGAGGAATATATGGACCGATCAAACTGGCTAGCATTTGTCACGACGGATAAGGAAGGGACACCATTGGAGTCCGTTCCAATAGTTTGTGAATACAGTGATGTATTTCCGACGAGCTGCCGGGGCAACCGCCTCAGAGAGAAGTAGAAATGAGAATAGAACTACTCCCTGGAACGCAACCGATTTCAAAGGCCCCATACCGAATGGCAGCCCGAGAAATGCAAGAACTAAACAACAGATTGAGTCGCTATTGGAAAAGGGATTTCTAAGGCCAAGCAATTCCCCTTGGGGAGCACCAGTATTGTTTGTTAGAAAGAAAAGCTACGAGTTAAGATTGTGCTACGACTACAGAGAATTAAACAAGGTCACGATAAAGATTAAGTACCCATTGCCTAGGATCGACGACTTGTTTGATCAGTTACAAGGTGCAAAAGTATTCTCAAAATTAGACCTGAGGTCAGGGTACCATCAAGTTCGAGTAAGAGAAGGAGACATACCGAAGACAACCATTCGAACGACGTACGGCCATTACGAATGCACGGTGGTACCGTTTGGATTAACTAATGCCCCAGCAATTTTCATGGATTTGATGAATCGGGTGTTTCGTCAATACCTAGACAAATTTGTGATGGTGTTCATTGACGACATCCTAGTTTACTCTCGCAACCAGTAAGAACACGAGCAACATTTGAGAATAGTGTTACAGACTCTCAGACAAGAGAAGTTATATGCCAAATACAGCAAGTGTGAATTCTGGATGGACAGCATAGCTTTCCTAGGCCACGTCATATCAGCAGGGGGGGTGACAGTAGACCCAACAAAGATAGAAACAGTTACGAATTGGCCAAGGCCGACAAATTCTCGGGAGGTAAGGAGTTTCTTAGGTTTAGCCGGGTACTACCGGAAATTCATCGAAGGGTTCGCAAGGATTGCTAAACCGTTGACAAATTTGACCCGAAAGGAAACGAGGTATACGTGGGATGAGAAATGCGAAGAAAGTTTTGAATGTCTCAAGGCGAAACTGACATCTGCTCCAATACTGGTATTACCCACACCAGGGCAGGATTTCACGGTATACAGCGACGCTTCGAAAGANGCATAGCTTTCCTAGGCCACGTCATATCAGCAGGGGGGGGTGACAGTAGACCCAACAAAGATAGAAACAGTTACGAATTGGCCAAGGCCGACAAATGCTCGGGAAGTAAGGAGTTTCTTAGGTTTAGCCGGGTACTACCGGAAATTCATCGAAGGGTTCGCAAGGATTGCTAAACCGTTGACAAATTTGACCCGAAAGGAAACGAGGTATACGTGGGATGAGAAATGCGAAGAAAGTTTTGAATGTCTCAAGGCGAAACTGACATCTGCTCCAATACTAGTATTATCCACAGCAGGGCAGGATTTCACGGTATACAGCGACGCTTCGAAAGAAGGACTCGGGTGTGTACTGATGCAAGGGGGGAAAGTTATAGCATATGCATCACGTCAGTTGAAGATACATGAGTTAAATTACCCGACACATGATTTGGAATTAGCCGCGGTAGTATTCGCACTCAAGATTTGGAGACATTACTTGTACGGGGTGAAATGCGAGATTTTCACTGACCACAAGAGTTTGAAGTACCTATTCACCCAGAAGGAACTTAATATGAGACAACGGAGATGGTTGGAACTGATAAAAGATTATGATATGGACATCCAATATCACCCCGGAAAGGCAAACCAGGTAGCCGATGCACTGATCAGAAAGACTCATGGCGCGCTAGCCAACACGTTGATTAGGGAAATGGAGAGCCTGCAACTGGAAATGGTAGAATCGACCACAGTCATGTTAGGGATGATTACCGCGAAGCCGGGGATACTAGAGGAGGTACTAGAAGCACAGATATCGGACCCTGAGAAACCCGTGACTCGAAAAGGGGGGGACAGAACCGATAAATGGGAAATAAGCAAAGGAAGCGACGGGCTAATCCGAATGAATGAACGTATATGGGTACCAAACAGGCCAGAGTTAAGAAAGAAGATTATGACGGAAGCACACAGTTCAGCATTCTCAGTTCACCCAGGAAGTACTCAGATGTATCGAGACCTAAAGACGCACTGGTGGTGGAATGGAATGAAAAACGAGATTGCCAACTTTGTGGCCAAATGCGAAAACTGCCAACGAGTTAAGGCCGAACACCAACGCCAGGGGGGCGAACTACAACCCTTAGAAATTCCAGAATGGAAATGGGATAGCATCGGCATGGACTTTGTGGTAGGACTACCCAAGAGCACACGGAAGAACGACGCAATATGGGTAGTGGTGGACCGTCTTACGAAGGCGGCTCACTTTTTAGCAGTCAAGACAACGTACGGAGTGGACAGGCTAGCCCGAATATATGTGGATAACATAGTCAGATTACATGGAGTTCCTGTAAATATCGTGTCAGACAGGGACCCGAGATTCACGTCTAGATTTTGGCAGACTTTACAGAAATCGCTCGGAACTCAATTATGCATGAGCAAAGCCTATCATCCACAGACGGATGGTCAGACCGAGAGAACCAACCAGATTATGGAGGATATGTTACGAGCATGTGTATTGGAATTTAAGGGAGGTTGGGAGGATTTCCTACCGCTAGTGGAGTTTGCGTACAATAACAGCTTTCAGAGCAGCATTGGTATGGCGCCATATGAGGCGTTGTACGGGAGGAAGTGTCGTACACCGCTATGTTGGGATGAGGTGGGAGAGAGAACGACCACGGGGACAGAATTAGTGGATGTCACTGTTTAAAAGGTAGCCGTGGTACGAAAGAACATGAAGGCGGCACAAGACCGATACAAAAGTTGGGCAGACACAAGAAGGAGACCTTTAGAGCTAAAAGTTGGGGATCACGCATACCTAAAGGTATCACCTATGAAGGGGGTGCTAAGGACCACAAGGACAGGGAAGCTGAGCCCCCGGTATATCGGACCATATGAGGTGGAACGAAGGATCGGAAACCTAGCATATCAGCTGTAGCTTCCGGAGGAAATGGGGGGGATACACAACGTGTTCCATGTATCCCAACTGAGGAGAAAGGTGACTGAAGGGATCCAAGAATGTGTGGGGGAACCCATAGAGATAACCCCGGAACTAACGTACGAGGAAGTCCCAGTAAAGATCCTAGGCAGAGAGGAAAGAAGGCTCAGAAACAAACAAATCCCCATGGTGAAGGTACAATGGTCCAATCAAGGAGAAAGGGAAGCTACATGGGAAACGGAACGGGAAATTAGACAGAGAGCGCCGGAGTTAATGGAAGATTGGTACGCACGAGTTTCGGGACGAAACTCAAAATGAGTGGGGAAGGATGTAATAGCCGAGAAAAAGGTATGTCGAAACAAATAGTAGGGAATGTAACGGTAAAGTCTAGACGGTAGATAATGAGAGATACGGGAACGAAAGAACGTAAAAGGGAACGAAGAATAGCAAAGTAAAGAAAAAGATAAAGGAGGGGTCAAATGTAAAGGAAGGAGGGCAAAGTGTGAATTAGAAAAGTTAGGATGTCTATAAATAGGAGTGAGGAGGCCCAAAAATGGGTTAATCATCATTAAGACCCGAAAATCCCGTAATTCCCGCAAAGAAGGAAAATTATCGCGAATTTCGCCCATGCATGCATTTTATCGCGAATTTTTGGATGAACATATTATCGCGGATTGTCGTTGAAGAGTGAATTGTCGCGGAAATCTGGACAGTGCAATATTATCGCGAAAAATGTTACAAGTGAAAATTGTCGCCGAAATCGGACGAAAGGAGAAATTATCGCGAAAAACGTGACAAGTGCAATATTATCGCGGAAATCGGACCAGAGGTGGAAGTATCGCGGATTTGTGATTTCAGCATAGAATTGTTGCGAATTTCGAGGAAAAAGTGGAATTAAGTGTTTTCGTTACGTCTTGACGTCGGATCGGGATAGGAAAAAGAACACGTGGGGTCTACGGTAATCACATGGTTAACAATAAGATAATAACGTCGGAATTCGAATAACTGAGACCTGTTACGAAATGCAGGGGAAGCACGGGAGGATTATAACAAGCTAAAGCGAACGGTAAGCGGAGTGAACACAATATAGTAAGGGAAAGTTCAGACTTAAGGAATGGGATTGGGTTAATAAGGAAGAAAGAAATGATACGAATGAACGAGATAAATGATAATAAGACTCGGGGTGAGGAAGGATGGACCGTCCGACCGAACCCGGCATCGTGCCTAGTACACGATTCGCCAAAGGAAGGGCATGCCTGATGAAGGGAACGATAAGTTCCAAAGAGGAAAAGATACGTACGAAGAGGGCGGAACGGATCCGGGTGGAAAAAGGGGTAGCGCCTAAGTACCCACCCGGGGAAGGGATGCATATGGCCCGTCGAGTCATCCAACAGCTAACGGTTGGCTTGGGCGGGACATGCACCGAGCATGTTAATCTCGGCAACAGAAAAGTTAATGAATGATGGAAATGATAAGGGTAAAAGAAGAGGGAAATAAGAAAACGGTTAAGTGAAATGGTTCATGTGTGTGTGTATGATGTACCTAAGAAGTAAGAAAGATAATGTGTAGTGTGTGTGAAGTTTCCTTTAATAGATTGTGACCGCTTTACAGATTTTGTAGGTGACGCAGGTGAGATTAGATAGGGACGGGGAAGGAGGTCGTCCGATTGTCCGGTGATAGAGTCCGGTTCTTCGGGGAACACTCTAAATTATGCAGTCGTACTTTAATGTTTTGAACTATGTTTTAAATTGCTTTCGAATATTTCCGTTTTAATTATCATGTTTTAACAAAAAACTAGGCCCGAATTACGGTCGTTACATCGTGACTTTTCGAACGACTTCTCGCCACTACTCTCATAGTACAGTGTCATTCGCGACTTTTGGAACGATTTCTCGCGATTACCCTCATAGCACAGTGACATTCGCGACTTTTGAACGAGTTCTCGCGACTACTTCCATTGCACAGTGCACTCACGACTTTACGAACGAATTCTCGCGACATGACAGTGACACAGTGAACTTAACACCTAAACGAAAACTCGCGACTACGTAGGCTCCACAGTGACTTTCGCGACTTTTGGTACGAAAACTCGCGAGACACTTAATAAAATCAGGAAAAAATTATAAAAATTTGAAAAATCTTAATTTCGAGAACTTCACATCATGTCCTCCGACTCCGATGCCTCGTCATCCCATTCCTCTGACTCCTCATCCGGCTCGGGGAGCTCTGATTCGAGTCTTTCACCCTTTCGCTCCCCCATTACGAACCCTTATCCACACTTCTTCGAACGGATCACACATTGAGAACACCGTAGGTCATGAGAGTTCTGCTGTCAAGGCCTTGAAATCCATTGATAAGCCATATACCATGCATGATCGGAAGTGGAAATCTCTCGTGGAAAACTACCACCTCCCTTCTGATTGTGTTATGTACAAGCCGGGTCCTTCTTATCGGATCCTGCGTCCGCCGGTTGGCACTCATACCGTTTGTCTTGAATATCTAGAGTGCGGTCTCCGCTTTCCGCTTCACCCATTCATTTCCACTCTCTTGACCTGTTTAAACATCCATCTCTTCCAACTTAACCCAAACTCGATATCTTTAGTGGTTGCCTTCATTATTTTCATGGAGACCAACGGGATTTCGATAACCGTCGATAGCTNAATCCGCGATAATATGTTCATCCAAAAATTCGCGATAAAATGCATGCATGGGCGAAATTCGCGATAATTTTCCTTCTTTGCGGGAATTTTCGGATTTTCGGGTCTTAATGATGATTAACCCATTTTTGGGCCTCCTCACTCCTATTTATAGACATCCTAACTTTTCTAATTCACACTTTGATCCCTCCTTCCTTTACTTTTGACCAGTCCTTTATCTTTTTCTTTACTTTTCTATTCTTCTTTCCCTTTTACGTTCTTTCGTTCCCGTATCTCTCATTATCTACCGTCTAGACTTTTACCGTTACATTCCATACTATTTGTTTCGACATACCTTTTTCTCGGCTATTACAATACGAATGAACGAGATAAATGATAATAAGACTCGGGGTGAGGAAGGATGGACCGTCTGACCGAACCCGGAATCGTGCCTAGTACACGATTCGCCAAAGGAAGGGCATGCCTGATGAAGGGAACGATAAGTTCTAAAGAGGAAAAGATACGTACGAAGAGGGCGGAACGGATCCGGGTGGAAAAAGGGGTAGCGCCTAAGTACCCACCCGGGGAAGGGATGCATATGGCCCGTCGAGTCATCCAACACCTAACGGTTGGCTTGGGTGGGACATGCACCGAGCATGTTAATCTCGGCAACAGAAAAGTTAATGAATGATGGAAATGATAAGGGTAAAAGAAGATGGAAGTAAGAAAACGGTTAAGTGAATTGGTTCATGTGTGTGTGTATGATGTAACTAAGAAGTAAGAAAGATAATATGTAGTGTGTGTGAAGTTTCCTTTAATGATTGTGACCGCTTTACAGATTTTGTAGGTGACGCAGGTGAGATATCATAGGGATGGGAAAGGAGGTCCTTGGTTTTCCGGTGATAGAGTCCGGTCCTTCGGGGAACATTCTAAATTATGCTGTCGTACTTTAATGTTTCGTACTATGTTTTAAATTTGCTTTCGAATATTTCCGTTTTAATTATCATGTTTTAACAAAATGACTAGGCCCAAATTAGGGTCGTTACAAATGGTATCAGAGCGTAACATCGTTACTAAACCGGTAATGGTGCGATCCTACGTAGAAGAGTTTAAAAAAAAAAAAAAAAAAAAAGAAAAAAAACCCGTAGAAGAGTCCACGATACCCGTAGGAGGACAACCGACCATAGGAGGGGATGGGTATAGAATGTAACAGATGACATGAGTAGACATAGAAATAACGAAAGTTTAATGTAGTAATGGCGCCTAGAACGAGAGCTCATGGAAACCGAGAAGAGGATAGCAACGCATCAGAACAGGCACCGGCGACAGAGACTTCGGTTGCAAATTCCGCGACGCCTCTCACGTTTAGTCAGGAAAGCCTCAGGGACCTGTTTCAGACCATGGCAAGTTCCCTAGTTAGCGCAATGAGACAGGGACAGGCGGAGGGGGGAAACTCCGCGCAAATGGAACTAGGGGCAAGGCCCGAAAAGAGTAGGATATACTACAATGAGGCATTAAAGAAGGCTGGGATGAATAGCTTCACGGGGGATAAGATGGGAGATGCGGAAGCATGGATTATCCGCCTTGAGGAGAAGTTCGAACTGATCGAAGCCCCAGAGGAGCTTAGGGCAGGATTGGCCCCACTCTGGTTCGATGGTAGTACCGCCCGATGGTGGGGGAGTGTATCGCCGCATTACTGAAGGATGGGCCTATCTCTTGGGCAAAGTTTAAAAATGCGTTCTTGGACTACTACGTGCCGAAAGGACTTAAGAAAGATAAGAGGGCTGAATTTGACAGACTGACTCAGGGAAACCGCCCCGTTATGGAATACATGCAAGAATTCATTGAGCTAGGCAGGTACGCCCCCGAGATNAGAGTCCACGTAGAAGAGTCCACGAAACCCGTAGGAGGACAACCGACCATAGGAGGGGATGGGTATAGAATGTAACAGATGACATGAGTAGACATAGACATAGACATAACGAAAGTTTAATGTAGGAATGGCGCCTAGAACGAGAGCTCATGGAAACCGAGAAGAGGATAGCAACGCATCAGAACAGGCGCCGGCGACAGAGACTCCGGTTGCAAATTCCGCGACGCCTCTCACGTTTAGTCAGGAAAGCCTCAGGGACCTGTTTCAGACCATGGCAAGTTCCCTAGTTAGCGCAATGAGACAGGGACAGGCGGAGGGGGGAAACTCCGCGCAAATGGAACTAGGGGCAAGGCCCGAAAAGAGTAGGATGTACTACAATGAGGCATTAAAGAAGGCTGGGATGAACAGCTTCACGGGGGATAAGATGGGAGATGCGGAAGCATGGATTATCCGCCTTGAGGAGAAGTTCGAACTGATCGAAGCCCCAGAGGAGCTTAGGGCAGGATTGGCCCCACTATGGTTCGATGGTAGTACCGCCCGATGGTGGGGGAGTGTATCGGCCGCATTACTGAAAGATGGGCCTATCTCTTGGGCAATGTTTCAAAATGCGTTCTTGGACTACTACGTGCCGAAAGGACTTAAGAAAGATAAGAGGGCTGAATTTGACAGACTGACTCAGGGAAACCGCCCCGTTATGGAATACATGCAAGAATTCATTGAGCTAGGCAGGTACGCCCCGAGATCATAGGGAGTGAACAGGAAAAGATGCACCGCTTCACGGAAGGGCTGAATGAGAAAGTGAAACTAACTATGTATGGCCGCGACGATGAAGAATATTCTAGTTTGGTGGCGTCGGCATTCCGAGTTGACGGAGGGTTACGGAGAATGGATAAGGAACGCACTAGAAACGCTACAAAGAACGAAGTTCAAGGACGGGGGGGATGGAAAGGAAAGACCACTGCAGAGAGTTTCGGAGCGACACCAGGACTACAGATCAGGCATGCGTGCACCAAATGCGGGAAGAACCATTTCGGAGAATGTCGCGCAGGAACTAACAGGTTCTTCAAGTGTGGCCAGGAAGGACATTTTGCCAAGGACTGTCCAAAGAGAATGAGGATCGAAACCGGGGTAACCGAAAACAGAGTGAGGGAAAGAATTAATGGAAATGCTCGAGTGTTTGCTGTGAACAAGGAACAGGCCTCGGAGGCTGAGGACGTCGTCGCAGGTACACTACTTATTAACGGCTTTACAGCTTTTGTATTATTTGACTGTGGGGCGACACACTCGTTTGTGTCGGAGAAGTTAGCAAAACGGTTTGGGGTAACGGGAAGTAACGCTAAAATAAAAGTAAAAACACCGGGATCCGAAGCCATGGAGGCAAATAGAATCAACAAAGGGTGCACGGTAGAAGTGGACACAGTGCGAGCAGAGGCAGATTTGATTGAGTTAGGAGATATGGGATTCGATGCCATACTAGGAATGGATTGGTTATCTAAGTACGATGCGCAAGTGAGATGTCGGGAACGTACGATCACGTTTAGTACGCCCCGGGAGGGGAGAAAGGACATGGTAGAAGAATCGATTACGAGTGAGAATGAGGAATATATGGATCGATCGAACTGGCTAGCATTTGTCACGACGGAGATAGAAGAGACACCATTGGAGTCCGTTCCAGTAGTTTGTGAATACAACGATGTATTTCCCGACGAGCTGCCGGGGCAACCGCCTCAGAGAGAAGTAGAAATGGGAATAGAACTACTCCCTGGAACGCAACCGATTTCTAAGGCTCCATATCGAATGGCACCCCGAGAAATGCAAGAACTGAAACAACAGATTGAGTCGCTATTGGAAAAAGGATTTCTAAGGCCATGCAATTCCCCTTGGGGAGCACCAGTATTGTTTGTTAGAAAGAAAAGCGGCGAGTTAAGATTGTGCTACGATTACAGAGGATTAAACAAGGTCACGATAAAGAATAAGTACATGTTGCCTAGGATCGACAACTTGTTTGATCAGTTACAAGGTGCAAAGGTATTCTCAAAATTTGACCTGAGGTCAGGGTACCATCAAGTTCGAGTAAGAGAAGGAGACATACCGAAGACAGCCATTCGAACGAGGTACGGCCATTACGAATGCACGGTGGTACCGTTTGGATTAACTAATGCCCCAACAGTTTTCATGGATTTGATGAATCGGGTGTTTCGGCAATACCTAGACAAGTTTGTGGTGGTGTTCATTGACGACATCCTAGTTTACTCTCGCAACCAGGAAGAACACGAGCAACATTTGAGAATAGTGTTACAGACTCTCAGACAAGAGAAGCTATATGCCAAATACAGCAAGTGTGAATTCTGGATGGACAGCATAGCTTTCCTAGGCCACGTCATATCAGCAGGGGGGGTGACAGTAGACCCAACAAAGATAGAAACAGTTACGAATTGGCCAAGGCCGACAAATGCTCGGGAAGTAAGGAGTTTCTTAGGTTTAGCCGGGTACTACCGGAAATTCATCGAATGGTTCGCAAGGATTGCTAAACCGTTGACAAATTTGACCCGAAAGGAAACGAGGTATACGTGGGATGAGAAATGCGAAGAAAGTTTTGAATGTCTCAAGGCGAAACTGACATCTGCTCCAATACTAGTATTACCCACACCAGGGCAGGATTTCACGGTATACATCGACGCTTCGAAAGAAGGACTCGGGTGTGTACTGATGCAAGGGGGGAAAGTTATAGCATATGCATCACGTCAGTTGAAGATACATGAGTTAAANTATGCCAAATACAGCAAGTGTGAATTCTGGATGGACATCACAACTTTCCTAGGCCACGTCATATCAGCAGGGGGGGTGACAGTAGACCCAACAAAGATAGAAACAGTTACGAATTGGCCAAGGCCGACAAATGCTCGGGAAGTAAGGAGTTTCTTAGGTTTAGCCGGGTACTACCGGAAATTCATCGAAGGGTTCGCAAGGATTGCTAAACCGTTGACAAATTTGACCCGAAAGGAAACGAGGTATACGTGGGATGAGAAATGCGAAGAAAGTTTTGAATGTCTCAAGGCGAAACTGACATCTGCTCCAATACTAGTATTACCCACAGCAGGGCAGGATTTCACCGTATATAGTGACGCTTCGAAAGAAGGACTCGGGTGTGTACTGATGCAAGGGGGGAAAGTTATAACATATGCATCACGTCAGTTGAAGATACATGAGTTAAATTACCCGACACACGATTTGGAATTAGCCGCGGTAGTATTCGCACTCAAGATATGGAGACATTACTTGTACGGGGTGAAATGCGAGATTTTCACCGACCACAAGAGTTTGAAGTACCTATTCACCCAGAAGGAACTTAATATGAGACAACGGAGATGGTTGGAACTGATAAAAGATTATGATCTGGACATCCAATATCACCCCGGAAAGGCAAACCAGGTAGCCGATGCATTGAGCAGAAAGACTGATGGCGAGCTAGCCAACACGTTGATTACGGAAATGGAGAGCGTGCAACTGGAAATGGTAGAATCGACCACAGTCATGTTAGGGATGATTACCGCGAAGCCGGGGATACTGGAGGAGATACTAGAAGCACAGATATCGGACCCTGAGAAATCCGTGACGCGAAAAGGTGGGGACAGAACCGATAAATGGGAAATAAGCAAAGGAAGCGACGGGCTAATCCGAATGAATGAACGTATATGGGTACCAAAAAGGCCAGAGTTAAGTAAGAAGATTATGACGGAAGCACACAGTTCAGCATTCTCAGTTCACCCAGGAAGTACTAAGATGTATCGAGACCTAAAGACGCACTGGTGGTGGAATGGAATGAAAAACGAGATTGCCAACTTTGTGGCCAAATGCGAAAACTGCCAACGAGTTAAGGCCGAACACCAACGCCCGGGGGGCGAACTACAACCCTTAGAAATTCCAGAATGGAAATGGGATAGCATCGGCATGGACTTTGTGGTAGGACTACCCAAGAGCCCACGGAAGAACGACGCAATATGGGTAGTGGTGGACCGTCTTACGAAGGCGGCTCACTTTTTAGCAGTCAAGACAACGTACGGAGTGGACAGGCTAGCCAGAATATATGTGGATAACATAGTCAGATTACATGGAGTTCCAGTAAATATCGTGTCAGACAGGGACCCGAGATTCACGTCTAGATTTTGGCAGAGTTTACAGAAATCGCTTGGAACTCAATTATGCATGAGCACAGTCTATCATCCACAGACGGATGTTCAGACCGAGAGAACCAACCAGATTATGGAGGATATGTTACGAGCATGTGTATTGGAATTTAAGGGAGGTTGGGAGGATTTCCTACCGCTAGTGGAGTTTGCGTACAATAACAGCTTTCAGAGCAGCATTGGTATGGCGCGATATGAGGCGTTGTACGGGAGGAAGTGTCGTACACCGCTATGCTGGGATGAGGTGGGAGAGAGAACGACCACGGGGACAGAATTAGTGGAAGTCACTGTTGAAAAGGTAGCCGTGGTACGAAAGAACATGAAGGCGGCACAAGACCGATACAAAAGTTGGGCAGACACAAGAAGGAGACCTTTAGAGCTAAAAGTTGGGGATCACGCATACCTAAAGGTATCACTTATGAAGGGGGTGCTAAGGACCACAAGGACAGGGCAGATGAGCCCCCGGTATATCGGACCATATGAGGTGGAACGAAGGATCGGAAACCTAGCATATCAGCTGAAGCTTCAGGAGGAAATGGGGGGGATACACAACGTGTTCCATGTATCCCAACTGAGGAGAAAGGTGACTGAAGGGATCCAAGAATGTATGGGGGAACCCATAGAGATAACCCCGGAACTAACGTACGAGGAAGTCCCAGTAAAGATCCTAGGCAGAGAGGAAAGAAGGCTCAGAAACGAACAAATCCCCATAGTGAAGGTACAATGGTCCAATCAAGGAGAAAGGGAAGCTACATGGGAAACGGAACGGGAAATTAGACAGAGAGCGCCGGAGTTAATGGAAGATTAAGACGCACGAGTTTCGGGACGAAACTCAAAATGAGTGGGGAAGGATGTAATAGCCGAGAAAAAGGTATGTCGAAACAAAAAGTAGAGAATGTAACGGTAAAGTTTAGACGAGAGATAATGAGGGATACGGGAATGAAAGAACGTAAAAGGGAACGAAGAATAGAAAAGTAAAGAAAAAGATAAAAGAGGGGTCAAAAGTAAAGGAAGGAGGGGTCAAAGTGTGAATTAGAAAAGTTAGGATGTCTATAAATAGGGGTGAGGAGGTCCAAAAACGAGCTAATCATCATTAAGACCCGAAAATTCGAAAACTCCCGCGAGGAAGGAAATTATCGCGGAATTTTGGACTGCATGCATTTTTATCGCGAAAAATTTTGTGAAGGAAATTGTCGCGGATTTCACGTGAAGAGGAAATTGTCGCGAAAATGAAACAGGTGTAAATTATCGCGGATTTGCTTAGTGTAGAGAATTGTCGCGGATTTGCTGAGTGAAGAGAATTGTCGCGGATTTAGTTTCAAGAGTAAATTATCGCGGATTTCATATTTCAGCATAGAATTATCGCGAATTTCGAGGAAATTCTAAATTTAGGTGTTTTCGTCGCGTCTCGACGTCGGATCGTAAGAGGAACGGAACACGTAAGGTCTACGGTAACCACATAGTTAACAATAGGATAATAACGTCGAAATTCGAGTAACTAAAACGTATTACGAAATGCAGGAAAGCGCGGAAAGACTATAGCAAGCGAAAGCAACGGTAAGCGGAGTGAACACAATATAGTAAGGGAAGGTTCAGACTTAGGGAATGGGATTGGGTTAATAAAGAAGGAAGAAATGATACGAATGAACGAGATAAATGATAATAAGACTCGGGGTGAGGAAGGATGGACCGTCCGACCGAACCCGGCATCGTGCCTAGTACACGATTCGCCAAAGGAAGGGCATGCCTGATGAAGGGAACGATAAGTTCCAAAGAGGAAAAGATACGTACGAAGAGGGCGGAACGGATCCGGGTGGAAAAAGGGGTAGCGCCTAAGTACCCACCCGGGGAAGGGATGCATATGGCCCGTCGAGTCATCCAACAGCTAACGGTTGGCTTGGGCGGGACATGCACCGAGCATGTTAATCTCGGCAACAGAAAAGTTAATGAATGATGGAAATGATAAGGGTAAATGAAGAGGGAAATAAGAAAACGGTTAAGTGAAATGGTTCATGTGTGTGTGTATGATGTAACTAAGAAGTAAGAAAGATAATGTGTAGTGTGTGTGAAGTTTTCTTTAATAAATTGTGACCGCTTTACAGATTTTGTAGGTGACGCAGGTGAGATATGATAGGGACGGGGAAGGAGGTCGTCGGTTGTCCGGTGATAGAGTCCGGTCCTTCGGAGAATACTCTAAATTATGCAGTTGTACTTTAATGTTTCGAACTATGTTTTAAAATTGCTTCCGAATATTTCCATTTTAATTATCATGTTTTAACAAAACAACTAGGCCCAAATCACGGTCGTTACAGATACAGAATCAGCGGGACTAGCATGCCCAATAGATGGCGGCGCTCCGGGAAGAACATAACAAGGCGATCGATGCCCTAATTCGGGTTCATCGTAGTGAGTTAACGGAGTGTGCGGCGTTTCACATTGGGAAAAGGCATGCTCTTGAGAAATCCATCGACACCCTCAAAACGAACGAAAAATATGCTCAAGACAAGCTGAAGGAGGTTAGGGCTGAGACCGAAGACAAGTTGAAAAAGGCCAAAGAGGCCAATGCTGCTGATAAGAAGGCTCTCGGGAAGGCCTTGGAGGAGAACAAAGAATTAAAATCAAGGAATGAGTCTCTCCAATCCACCGTGGATAGTCTTCGGGCTCGAGCGGCTAGGTTGCCATCCCAGGTCAACGATTGCTGCCGGAAACTAATTTGGGAGTATACAGTGCACTCCCCGACTTTCCGAAACCTGGCGGCCCTAGCTAATGCTACCTCGTCTGCTCTATATTTCTTTAGAGGGAGTGTCCAGACACAAAGAATCATGGGCATATCCCTAACTCTTGAAGAGATGGGAAGACTTGATCCCAGTCTATCTGGTAAGTTCGAGCTTGTGGATTCGGAGGATAAACTAGACTGCTCGGGGGATCCGTTCGGGGCGCTCCAATTCAACTTGGAGGATGACTTGCACCAGCAACTATATTCGGAGGAGATCAAAATACCCGAAGAGGGCCCACCGGCGGACGCATTTCGAAGGTTGGCCGCATTATTCCCGGAACCGGTGGGTCCCCTCGTGGGAGATCTTCTTAAAGACGAGGAGGTGATGGTCAGCGTGACCCTCCATTATACGTTCCTGCTAGTGGGACAGGAGCTCGGGAGCGCCATGAGGTCGAGATGGCGAGCTATATTCCCGAGAAGTTGACCGTTGCGGGAAATAAAAAAAAAGAGACCGATCCTCCCTCCTCGACTATTAAGCTGGTAAGAAAGCGCCCTAGCGAACCCGGTGAAGGCTCGGGCTCCAAGAAGAAAAAGAAATAAACTTCCACATATGTTTTCTTCATTTTTGTGCTTTCTGTTTCTTGTATCCCCTATGTGTATATAAAATTTGATATTGAATTCTTCTCAATTTCTCACTGTAACTCAATAATCACATAACTCTGAATAATCCATCTTCTCTTATTTTAAACTTAATTTATCGCATCAATCTTCATGGAATATATAGCTTCGAATAATTCAAATCAACAAATATACTTCCGAGATAATAAGAATCTGCCTGAATCTCAAGTAGGAAGGCTCAATAATAACGCATATAATCAGAATAGTGATCCGTAAAAGTCCCCAGTGTAGCGAGGCTTGAATAAGTCGGCGATAACTCTAAGGCGAATGCCTATTTAAAATGAGTAGATACCTAAAAGGAATCCACCGCTCTGCCTTTACAAATATATATGCGCCACCAGTATATGCTTACGCCCGGGGCCATCACACACTCGCCGTCGGTATATACTTGCACCCGGGGCCATCACACACTCGCCACCGGTATATACTTGCACCCGGGGCCATCACACTCTCGCCACCCGTATATACTTGCACTCGGGGCCATCACACTCTCGCCACCGGTATATACTTGCACCCGGGCCATCACACTCTCGACCCGTTCATAAAACGGTGTTGATATTACCCGGGTATATTCCCTTGTGTTTATCCTTACCCGGGGGCTTGTCCGACGTGGTTATTGGTATCTTCGGTATTTCATATTTTTATCGGAAGTCATTCTCAAGTGGTATTCTCGCAATTCTGGACTCATCGGACCCCGTATAAAGCTTCTGTAAGCATTTTGAGATGTTTCGTTTCATTTCGGCCCCGGACGGGGTCAGGGGTATTTTTGTAATTTGCCCCCCGGGAGCGCACCGGTCGGGTGCAATGATGTTATGCGGCTGCGTATTCACTATTTGAAGGCAAATAACTGACATACGAGGTTTTCGGGAATTTTCTAATCGTATTTCCGACTAATATCTTGTCCGGGATTGGTTCCCGAAGCTTCGGGATCAACATGGCGTTTGTTATATTATAATTGGATAATATTTAATTATTTTGGGCTTAGTGGAGTAAATAGGCTTATGGGCTCAAGTAAGTGGAGTTGGGTTGGATTTCTCTATAAATACAAGGTCCGGTGCACTTGGAGGGGGTTCGGACTTTTATCACACTTCCCAAGGCAGAATCTGACCCTTGACTCGCGACCAAACGCTCTTAGTCGCGCCCAATCGCACTTAGCCCCGATCACCTGTTCAGACCCGCGATCAGTCGCCCACTCGCGACCAAATAGTATAGTCGCGACCAATGGTTCCCTCAACCAGTCGCGACCAGTGATTA
The DNA here is from genome assembly GCA_009725065.1 of Utricularia reniformis. NCBI lineage: Eukaryota > Viridiplantae > Streptophyta > Magnoliopsida > Lamiales > Lentibulariaceae > Utricularia > Utricularia reniformis. Next base: position 1,393,570 of record RWGZ01000937.1, read on the forward strand.
CCCGCGACCAGTGGTTCCCTCGCGCCC
>RWGZ01000937.1:1394164-1412692 GCA_009725065.1 Utricularia reniformis
GGGGCAACCTAGGCCCCAACATTATGACTATCGCGGGGGGAAAAAGCGTCGGCGATTCGAATCGCGCCCGTAAACGTTCCTTTCAGGCACTACACCAACAGGGGCGATTCATGGAAATTTACACGGTCCAGTTGACGGACTTGGACAGGATGACGATCTCTTTCGGACCTGAGGATTTATCTGGGGTTTTCTCCCCACAAGATGATGCATTGGTTGTCTCTCCTATTATTGCGAATCATCTTGTTTCTCGAGTGTTAGTTGACACCGGGGCTGCTACCAACATATTGACTATTGCGGCCTTTGAGCAAATGGCACTGAAAGGAACCACCCAACTCCAACCTGTGCACACGAAACTAGTTGGTTTTAATAATAGCGTTGTTGCGGCTGAGGGATCTGTTTTTCTGCCAGTGACTTTGGGCAATCCCGAAATATCAAGAACTTTGATGGTGGTGGATCTCCCTATACTCCCATATAATGCAATCCTGGGGAGAAGTTGTTTAAACTTATTCAGAGCTGTGGTGTCTCAACCGCATTTGATGATGAAGTTCCCAACACAATTAGGGGTTGGGAAGATGAAGGGAGATCAGGAACTGGCGCGATCATGTTATAATGTAATGTGCAGGAGTGGTATGGATGGATCGAAAGCAAAGTCACATGTTTATATGGTAGAATTCTCGTCTGATGAAGTTATTGAAACGAATGACGGACCCTCTCTTAGGAAGTTTAAAAAGAACGACATGAAGATGGAGCCTTTGGGAATCAAGACAGTGCCTTTATTTCCAGGCGATCTTGAAAAGACAGTGACAATCGGTTCCGAGTTGTCACCTGAGGTTGAGAAGGAGTTCATCAGAAGAAGAGGAAGTTTTCCCCTGAGAAAGAGAGGGCAATTGATGAGGAGATGGAAAGTTTGCTGCAGGCAGGATTCATAGAGCCTGTTAGATACACGAATTGGGTCGCGAATCCAGTGGTGGTCCCAAAGACGAGTGGTGGCTGGAGAGTTTGCATCGATTTTACTAACTTAAATAAAGCATGCCCGAAGGATCCGTATCCGCTGCCGGCCATTGACATGATGGTGGATGCGGCCTGTGGCTTTGAATTGCTTAGTATGTTAGATGCCTTTAAGGGATATAACCAAATTTTCATGCATTGTGAAGACAAGTTGTTTACTTCATTTATGACAAACAAAGGCATTTTTTGCTATTGAGTTATGCCATTTGGGTTGAAAAATGCTGGGGCCACCTATCAACGTTTAATGAATTCGATGTTCAAAGATATGATCGGAAAGTCTTTGGAGGTTTATATCGACGATATATTAATAAAGAGTAAACATGGGGATAATCACATCCAGTATTTGAATGATTGTTTTGGGGTGCTGAGAAAGTATAGAATGAAATTGAATCCGCTCAAGTGTGCTTTTTGTGTGAAAGGAGGCAAATTCCTCGGCTTTATGGTATCTGAAAGAGGAATTGATATGAATCCGGATAAGATAACAGCTATCCAAGAAATGACCCCCTCGACGACTGTTAGGGAAGTTCAAAGGCTAACAGGGAGGTTAGCCTCATTAAATCGCTTCATCTCGCGATCTGCAGAGAGAAGTTTGCCGTTTTTTAAGGTTTTGCGTAAAACGAATCTTTTGTATTGGGACGACGAATGTAGCAGGGCTTTTGAGAGTTTGAAAGACTATCTGAGTAAACCACCGTTTATGTCTCCTCCATCTCCGGGAGAACCGTTGGGTTTATATTTGTCAGTGACAAAAGAGGCAGTGAGCGCCGCGTTGGTCAGACTTAGCGACAAAGAGCGCAGACCGATATATTATGTGAGCAGGAAATTGCAGGGAGCGGAGTCCCGATATACTGATTTAGAGAAGTTCGTATTAGCCTTGATTGTCGCCTCAAGGAAATTGAGGCACTATTTTCAAGGACATCATATTGCAGTCTTGATAGATCAGCCTATCCGAAGCGTGTTATCAAAGATTGATGCCTCTGGTAGGCTAGCGAAGTGGAATATCGAATTGGGACAGTATCAGATAGAGTATATCTCCAGGCGAGCATTAAAGGCCCAAGTATTAGTGGATTTCGTAGTAGAGATGACTCGGTCGAAGGAATTGGGTATTCAGGAGTATTGGGACGCCTTTGTCGATGGATCGGTATCTGTGTTTATTTTAAAGAAAGGAAATCTGGTGAAGAACATGAGTATGCTGTAAAGTTGCGCTTCCCTGCAACTAACAACGTCGTCGAGTATGAAGCCTTGATATTTGGTATTAACTTGGCAGTGGAAATTGGAATCGTTCGTTTGCATGCTCATTCGGATTCGCAGTTAGTGGTGAACCAATTTGCAGATACTTACTCCACCAAGGGGAACCATTTGCGCAGGTATTTGGAAAAGCTCAAAGAGGCGGCTAAGAATCTTAAGGTATTTACGCTTACGTATATCCCAAGGGAGGAAAACACGCGTGCAGACGTTGTTGCAAAGGCGGCGACGATTTTAGAACTCTCGGATGAGTCGAAGATAACAACAATGATCCACTACCAGCAATCTGTCAGTCCATTGGAGAAACAGATGGCCGAGGTGGCTAATTTGGAACTTTCGAATGAGACATGGTTTTTATTGGATGCCGTAACCGACGAGCCATCATGGAAGGATGCTATTGTAAATTATCTGATCAAGAGAGAATTACCCACCGACGAAGCTGAGACTCGAAGGACTATGCAAAGAGCTACAAATTTTGTCTATGTGGATGATAAGTTGTATAAGAAGAATTTTGGAGGCCCATATCTTCGATGTTTGTCCCCAGTACAGGCAAAGGCCGTTATAGAAGAAGTTCACGCTGGGGACTGTGGTGATCATTCAGCAGGTCGATCCTTAGCAAATAAGGTTAAGAGGGCCGGTTATTTATGGCCAACACTGGTGAAAGATTGTGTGAATTTTGTTCGGGCTTGTTCCGCTTGTCAGTTCCACTCAAACGTGCATCATGTACCGAGAGCTAATATGAAACCTTTACCGACAACATGCCCTTTCGATATGTGGGGCATCGATATTTTAGGACCATTTCCGAAGGCACCTAGCCAAAAGAAGTTCTGCATCGTGGCTGTGGAGCATTTCTCTAAGTGGATAGAGGTTGAAGCTGTATCACGCGTTCGGGAACAGGAAGTTATCAGTTTCCTTTGGAGGTATATCGTGTGTCGATTCGGAATTCCTAGGATTTTGGTATCAGATAACGGAACGCAATTTGCCGGAAAGAGGGTTAATGAATGGTGTGAGAGTTATGGAATTGAACAGCGGTTTACCTCCGTGGCACACCCAGAAACAAACGGGCTTACAGAGGTTATCAATCGTATTATCTTACAACAGCTGAAAACACGGATAGATGAATCCAAAGGCTCTTGGGTGGATGAATTGCATAATGTGATGTGGGCATATCGGACATCACCGAGGTCCACTACCGGATTCAGCCCTTTCTCTTTAGTATATGGCTCTGAGGCCGTGTCTCCGGTTGAAGTGACTATTTTATCGGAAAGAGTTATCGCTTATGACGAGGTGTTGAACGAGGATATGAGAAAGTTGGACCTTCACTGTATTGATGATATCCGCGATAGAGCCGCAATACGAATGGAGGTATGTAAAAGGCGGATGGCTAAGAAGCACGACAAAGGCGTTCGACCTATGTTGTTAAAAGTTGGAGACTTGATTCTTAAGAAAGTGGAAGTCTCAAAGCATGTTGGCAAGTTGGATCGAAAGTGGGAAGGACCGTACAGAGTAACGGCCGTAGTGAAGGAAGGAACGTACAAAATCGCAAATATGAGCGGGGAGGAGCTGCCACGGACTTGGCATATTTCCAATTTGCGCAAGTATTATGTATAGACGTGACTCATCGATCTTTTTGAAAATAAAAATTTCCCCTCTTTTTGTGGTCATATTCTAATTTTTTAAGTATCTTTTCTGACGACATGAATACAATCGACTAGGGGACTGGTAAGGTAGGAGTAGGTCCATTGCGTTTTAGTACGAAGGAGGATGAAATAAATTAAATAAGTTAGATTAGAAACGCAATGTACCTTCTGTCTTATAGTCGATCATTTTCAAACTCGTCAAATTAAATACTGTGTCAAAATATTTTGAACATGATGAGTCTTCCCGTCCGCGGCAGAACCGTCTATACATAATGACTGTTGGAATATGTTAAGAGGCATGTTTGTTGTGATGTATATTTCCGTGGCAAATCAGGGTGCAAGTATATACCTGACTCCTCCATGACACGCCGACGGGGGTCGCGCCCTCGCCGGAGGCTAGTCCTTTTCCGCATGGCACCGTCTTATGGACGGGCCGAATGACACCGTTTTATGAACGGGTCCAAAGTGTGATGGCAGCGTCTTATGGACGGGCCGAATGACACCGTTTTATGAACGGGTCGAATGTACGACGGCGCCGTCTTATGGACGGGCCGAGTAAGTGTGATGGCCCTGGGTGCAAGTATATACCGGCGGCGAAAGTATGACGCCCCCGGGTGCAAGTATATACCGGTGGCGAAAGTGTGATGGCCCCGGGTGTAAGTGTATACCGGTGGCAAAGATATATTGGTGAATGCATAACGGTGGACTTGTTTTGAATATCAACTCATTTCACAGAGGCTTTCGCCTTAGAGTTATCGCATACCTATACAAGCTCCGCTACACTGGGGACTTCTACACATCCTGATTGTTATTATATGCGTTATTATTGCGCATCCATACCGGAGATTCATATATATTCTTTTTATCTCGAAAGTTTATTTCGTGATGTGGATTATTCGGAGTTATATATTTCTTGATGAATGTGGCGAGAAAAGAAAGTTTAGAAGAGGAGAGTTTGCATTATTCAGAGTATGGTTCTTTCACATATATTCTTATGTGAAAGAACGCTTATTACTCGAGGTGGATTATTCGGAATTATATATTTCTTGAAGATTGTGGTGAGAAAATAAAGTTGAGAAGAAGAGAGTTTGCATTATTCAGAGTATGGTTCTTTATTCGAAAATACAGCGGAAGAATTGAAATGTAAATAAAAAACAAATTTTATATACACGGGGAATACAAAATGAGGAGAGGATACAAAAATCGAAGAAATCAGATGTAGAAGTTTATTTCTTCTTCTTCTGGGAGCCTGAGCCTTCACCAGGCCCGCTGGGGCGCTTTTTCACCAGCTGTATTCTTTGGGAGGATGGAGGTTTGGCAGCTGCAAACCTCACCATTTCATCTTCGTGACGCTCCCGAGCTCCAGTCACACAAGCGGGGGTATATATTTGAGGATTATACGCCGCCATTACATCGTCATCTTTCAGGAGCTCCGCCACGAGGGGGCCCATTGGCTCCGGAATAAAGTAGCCAACTTCCTAAACGCATCCGGAGATGGGCCCTCCTCCGTCTCGATATCCTCCGAGTAAAGTTGCTGGTGAAGATCTTCATTCAAGCTGAAATGTAGGGCCCCGAACGGATCCTGTGAGCAATCCAGCATGTCCTCACCGGGTATAGGCTCGAACTTCCCGTTGAGCTTGGGATCGAGCTTCTTTTTCTCCTCAGCGGTCATGGATATGCCCAGGATTCTTTGCGTCTGGACACTCCCTCGTAAGAAGTACAGTACATTCGACTTGGCATGAGCTACCGCCCCCAGGTTAGTAGGGGAGTGAACCGTGTACTCCCATATTAACTTTCGGAAGCAGTCGTTAATCTGGGACGGCAGCTTGGCGATTCGTGCCCGGAGTCGATCGGTGATAGATTGGAGGCCTTCAGTCTTTGTTGTGAGTTCTTTGACCTCCTCCACGGCTTTCCCGAGAGCTTTTTTATTGGCCGAGTTCTCTTCTTTGGCNAGAATGCGATCGGGCCTTCTCCGAGCTCAAGACTTATTTAAGCACTCCCCCGGTGATGGTAAGTCCAACTTCTGATGAACCTTTGGGGTTATATCTTGCGGTGTCTGAAGTTGCCGTCAGCGCAGCTCTGGTGACCATAAGACATGACATTCATACACCTGTTTATTATTTCAGTCATTCTCTAGTATCTGCAGAAACCAGGTATTCCACCTTGGAGAAATTCATGCTAGCTTTAAAGAAAGTTGTATCCAAGTTGAAGCATTATTTCGAAGTCCGAACGGTCTATGTTTATACGGATCAGCCTCTGAAAGTACTCCTTAAACAAAAGGATTTGAATGAGAGATTGGCAAAATGGGCTATCAAACTCAGCGTTATGTATCTGGAATTCCTGCCCCGAAGGGCGATCAAAGCTCAGGTTCTAGCCGACTTTGTGGTTGAAGTGACCCGGTCGGCCATTTATCTCAACCAGGAGGATGATCGATGGACGATCCACGTAGATGGATCAACCTTCGGGGAAAGAGGAGCGGGCATTACCCTGACAACGGTACAAGGTGATCTTATTCATTCCGCAATCAAGTTTTCCTTTGCTGGAACAAATAATGTGGTGGAATATGAGACAGTATTGTCAGGAATGACCTTGGCTCGAAAAATGGGGGTTAGCAGAGTGCGAATGTTCTCAGACTCCAAGTTAGTAGTGGAACAATTCGCAGGGAGATTTGAGACTTACGATCCGATGATGAGGTTGTACTGCGCCAAATTTCTGGAGTTATCCAAGAAGTTCAATAAGTTCTCTCTGGACCATGTGCCACGAGAACAAAACAAGGTTGCTGATGCACTCGTCAGATTGGCTTCGGGCATACCGGACATAGAGCCGACACTATTTCGGTCCACGTTCAGGACCGACCTTCGGTCGAGATTCCAGTGACCGAACAGTCCATTGAAGAGATCGGGGCTCTATGTCATGAACTCCAGGGCATGAATATTGACGCTACTCAATCTCCGGGAGAACCCAATTGGATGGACTCCTTTATTAAATATCTCTCAAACGGATATCTCCCTGAAGATAAGTCCGAAGCCAGGAAAATAGAGGTCGGGCTAAGAGATTCACCTTAGTCGATGGACGTTTATTTAAAAAGAGTTTTGAGGGCCCGCTTCTGCGCTGTTTATCTCCTATTGAGGCCGAAGCTGTCATGATTTATGTTCAAGAAGGGATATGCAGCATTGATATCGCCATGAGAATTTATTATTTGAGAATATATTTATTTCTATATAGTCGTTATTGAAGAAGATGATGGTATTCAAAAGATCGAGATATTTGATGGTTGACTTCGTTTTAGCTTTTGTGGTATTCGACCGGGTTACTTATTTAATGAATCTTTATATTTAATTTAGATATTAATGGATAATTATTTATTGGACTTCATTATTATGGGCCGAGAGAGTTATAATTGGGCTGGACTAATCATCTATATAAACATGGCTAAAGAAAGAAAAAGGAGCTTGGATTCTTGACCTAAGGAGGAGGCCGCTATTCTTTTATATTTCGTCCGGGAAACCTACGACTACGGCCATCAAAACATGATCTTTTTTCTTTGGTTTTCTACATCATGTTCTCCTATTGTAAATCTACGAACTTGACATTTATAGTGGATTCAAAGGCTACGGCCGGGGTGGTTTTTTATCCTTTCTTTTACAGAAAGGTTTTCCACCTACAAAAATCGTGTCTTTTTACTTCTTGCTTTCGTATTACTTTTTCGTTCGACCCCTATCCGTAAAAGGGGTCTAAATTTTGTTATTGCGGATTTTTAGCAGCAATAACATTGGCGCCGTCCGTGGGGACGTTTTTAATCCCATTGAGTTTTTACCCGGAGTTTTGGATGGAAAACGCGAATATATTTTCGATTCAGCGCAGCTTTGGTATTCAGTGTGTTTCTATATATTTAACCGTTGGATTGGTCTGCAATTTTTGTATATTGTTATACACATATGGATCTCAGTTCTGAACGGTGAAGATCGAATTTTATGCTCGTTTTGATTTTCGAATTTACGTTGGTCTAGAACGATTGGTATCTGCTTTTTCTACTATATGTAATTCTGAAATTTCGATTCGAATCTCATTGTTTTACCTTTGGATCGTCCTGAAAATTTTTAGCATGGTTTCACACATATCTTTCGGTCCTCTGATTGTTGAAGATCAGTTTTTTGACACATTGAGATTTCAGATTACTATCCGAATATATGGTTGTTATTTCTAATCCTATAGTAATGCGCAGTTTGGATATTCTATTTAGTTTGCATAATTGGACCGCTGGATGTTTCTGAAATTAATATATGTTAGTCTAGACGTACCTGTAAATGTTCTAGACGGTGGAGATCGATTTTAAATGTTGTTTCAGTTTTAAATTAACGACAAACGTTTTAAGTTTCAGATTGAGATTTCTGCAATATTGAGTTATGATATTCTATATGATATGCTTTATTTCACGGTTGGATTATTCTGAAATTTACGTATATTATTAATGACACATTGTTCTACGTTCTCAACGGTGGAGATGAGTTTCTGTAATTATTTCAATGTTCGAATTATCGGCGGAAATATAACAATGTTGCTTCCGATTTTTTAGAATTTGTTATCTAACAATTCTGGTATGGATTTAATTATTTCACTATTGGATCGTTATGATATTTATACATATTTATCAAGACATATTATTCAAATTTATGAACTTTCTTCGTTATGGAACGTGTAGATCGATTGATCTTATTTACTTCGGATTTGAAATTATATAATCCAAAGAAGATGGATTTCTATATTTTTTGGATTGGGATGATGCGGATTTTATGATAATATGCTAATCTCTTCATGTTGGTATTATTTATGGTATCTTCTGAATGATTTACTTGGGGACTCGTATGTATTATCATCCTGAGTTGGTTATCACCATCTTAACAGAGAGTTATATAATTATTAAAGAATTTTATGGATAGCCGGAAACTCTCGGGAAAGATTACATATGAAGTGAATTTGTTTTGGATGCATAGAAAAGACAATATGTCTCCTCCGAGACATGCAAGTGTTAGAACTGATGTTCTAATTTATGATCATAATAGTCATGAAATTGTGGTATGGATGACACGGATTTTCCTATATGTTATTGGATTTGTCATAAGATTATATTATTAATGGCAGATATTTCTTATTTATAATCGTTATTGTCGAAATTACCATAATTATAGCAATCAAGATCGAGTTAAATAATACAAGTATTAAGGTTTGGAGAAAATGGAGACTTCCTTCATTATTGGAAACGCAAGAGAATTCGATATTACGAAGAGGAAATATAGAATTTCTTGGTTCTTTACGGGGAATTTATGGTCTTTTCTTATAACAATGGGAACTTAGCAGACACTTGATGGAACGAAGATTATCTTAGTTTTCTATCGGTTTTATTTTCTTATATCACGATAAATAATGATTTAAACACTTTTACATATGGATTATGGTTTCATGGCTTTGTGTTCAATGTGCTCATAATATTACAAATTTGGAGCACGATGGTTCTTTTCTAATTGATTGGTGGAGTCGGAGTTGAGCCTTCAGACTGAAGACACTTGAGTTGAATAGAGTTCATATTTCTATTTGATTTCACAGTATTGCAAAGACATCACAAAAAATGTGAAGTTGTTGGTTTGATATTCTGCCACAGCGACGAATTAAAAAGGGATGATTATTTTTGCAATGAACTATGAAGATCACTATTGATATTGCACGGGGATATTTTTGTAATTTAGATACCCCGATAATCTTATGGAGCGCCTTCCAATGTATTCTGAATATCTTGAGATAAAACAACTTTGGAGGTATTTTATATTTCGGACACCCCGGGGATATTGTGTTTTCGTAATTTATAGGCCCTGGAAGCGCATATAAAAGTTCCTAATGACATTATCAATATTTTTGGAAGATTCCCAGATAAATTGATGTTTGGGTCATTTTCGTAATTTGGGTGCATTGGAGTCGGCAGGGCAAATTTTTAGTGGTAGATTGGATAAATTTTGAATATTTCTTAGATTAAATCATGTAGAGAGTATTTCAGCATCTTTTCACTGTCGAGGGTCGATAACAATGCCAAACCCTCGGATAATTGGAAGAAACGAGGGCGATGTATTACCGAGGACTCATTACTGAGCCTTCTCGGATCAGGAATTCATCCGAGAGGGCATCTATTAGCTATCTACTTACTTGGTGTTTATCAAAATGTTTTGAATTCGGAAGAGTGGATCGAGTAATTGCCTGAAGAATGTCATCTCCCAACATCAGTACTGATATTACCCAGGTATATTCCCTTGTGTTTATCCTTACTCGGGGGCTCGTCCGACGTGGTTATTGGTATCTTCGGTATTTTCATATTTTTATCGGATGGCATTCTCAAGTGGTATTCTCGCAATTCTGGCTCGCCGGGCCCCGTATAAAGCTTCTGTAAGCATTTTGAGATGTTTCGGGTCATTTCGGCCCCGGACGGGGACAGGGGTATTTTCGTAATTTGCCACCCGGGAGCGCACCGGTCGGGCGCAATGATGTTATGCGGCTGCGTATTCACTATTTGGAGGCAGATAACTGACATACGAGGTTTTCGGGAATTTTCTAATCGTATTTCCGACTAATATCTTGTTCGGGATTGGTTCCCGAAGCTTCGGTATCAACATGGCGTTTGTTATATTATAATTGGATAATATTTAATTATTTTGGGCTTAATGGAGTAAATAGACTTATGGGCTCAAGTAAGTGGAGTTGGGCTGGATTTCTCTATAAATACAAGGTCCGGTGCACTTGGAGGGGATTCGGATTTTTATCACACTTCCCAAGGCAGAACCTGACCCTTGACTCGCGTCCAAACGCACCCAGTCGCGCCCAACCGCGCTTAGCCGCGACCATTTGCCCAGAGCCGCGCCCAACCGCGCCTAGCCGTGACGAATTGCTCCAAGTCGCGCCCAATCGTGCTAGTCGCGACCAATCCAACGCGAAGGCAAACCTGCCTGCCTGTACTGTTCACTCGCGTCCAGTGGGAACGTAACTGACACTGTTCACTCGCGCCCAGTGGAACGCGACTGCAGATTTGATCGTTTTTCGAGCCGTTTTCGCCCGTATCGTCATTATCATCTCATTGTATTTGTACCGCTTGATTATAATAGTGGAAACCAAGGTAGAGCTTTGCTCTCCCGAGGACGTAAGCCCACACATTGTGGGCCCATCCTCGTATATCGCTCGTGTCCTCACAACAATTTAATTTCGAGTAATTTTTAAATTGACTGATCTAAAAATAAACACCCAAAATATTTTTAGACTAGATCAGTTTGGCGCCGTCCGTGGGGACCGAGATCTTTTATCCCATTGAGAGCTTTATTGCTGAGTTTGGATTTCTACTATCATGACTACTCGGAATTCTAATGAAGATACTTTTGACGAAGAATTTGAGGCGGATCCTATTCCTCAAATTAATGATGATTTTTCTGTATTACCGGGGGCTCGGTCGTCAGTTCTGGAGGAGCCCCCTGCTCAAAATGTGACTATTCGGCCCTCCCGGTGCGGGTTTTCATCCGGGGGGAACCAAGTTTTTATCCTCGATCACGCGAATGTCTATCCAAATGTTATGAATTCGCACGAGTTGGCCGAGTTGCGNTTAGCCCAAAATGATTAAATATTCCTAATTATGATATAATAAATGCCATGTTGATCTCGAAGCCTCGGGAACCAACCCGGACAAGATGTTAGTCGGAAATACGATCATAAAATTCCCGAGAACCTCGTATATTGATCCTTCGCTTTTAGATAGCCAAACAACCCTATTGCACCTGTTCGGTGCACTCCCGGTGGAAAATGACGAAAATACCCCTGGCTTCGTCCGGGGCCGAAATGGCCCGAAATACCTCAAAATGCTTACAGAGGCTTTATATGTCGCTCGGCAAGCCAGAATTACGAGAATACCACTTGATAATGCCATCCGGTAAAAATATGAGAATACCGAGAATACCGAAAATACCGAAAATACCAATAACCAAGTTAGACGAGCTCCCGGGTGAGAATAAATACAAGAGAATACACCCGGGTAATATCAAATACGTATAGAGAGTCAACAATGCGGAAATCATGTTAAGCAAGGAACGAATGTTTTAGTATCTTGTGGAAGTATGATATGATGTTCAGCCCTCCTAGATGTGGGTTTCTGAGAAATGGGAGGAATGTTCTTGGTCTTATGTATCTGCATGACGAAAATTAATTAATATTGTCCAATGTCGATCAGCTTGTGAAAGTTTGAGGAGTATTTGAGTAAAGAATCGTTTATGTCACCACATTTTCCTGGGAAGCCGTTGATTTTATAGTTTGTACTATCAGGAGAAGTTCTGAAAAACAAACTTGGTTAGACACAATGACAAATAGCATCGGCCAATAAATTATGTTAGTAAGAAACTATTAAGGGTCAAATCTTGATACACCGATATTAGTTCTATTCAGTGAGGAGCATTAAAATCTTTTGAATGTGAACCTTATGCAAATGATGGTATATGCAGAATAATTAACTAGCAAGGAGAGACTAATTAATTAGTTTCTTTCAAGGAAGCGTTCTAAACAATTCAGATGTGATGCCGTAATATTACAGATGAACATTGGGGACTTATGAATACAAACACCTGGCCAATATGGAAGGACATGAAGTTGTTATAAGAGTTTTGAATTGAAGTGATAATGTTATGATTGTGATATGTTAACGAGTAATAGTGACGAAAAGAATACAAGGAATTTCGAGTCTATTCCACTTGGAAATTTATAGAAGGGAGTGAAATCTAATATTATGAGAATTCTTCCTACATATTCTGGAGGATCAGAACGTCGTGCCTATCTATTCAAGGAATTCATTTATCTATTGCACTTATTAATTCCTATTTATCAGAAATTGAATCGGTGTCAACATTTTGCCTATCGGAATATGGGGGATCGGTATATTAATTCCCCTCACTATCAAGAAAGTTGAGATGAGTAAGCATGTTGGCAAGTTGTACTTTGCATGGGATATTTCGTTACGGATTACGGCGGTTGTAAGAAAATGAATGTATGAGATTATGAATATGAGCGGAGAGGAGTTGCCACGGACTTGACATATTTCCAATTTGCGCAAGTATTATGTATAGACGAGACTCTATGATCTTTATTAAAAAAATCCTCCTCCTTTTTAAAATATTCAATTTTTTTTTTGTATCCTTTCTAACAACACAAGATTAATCGACTAGGGGACTGGTAAGATAGGAGTAAGGTTCATTGCATTTTAGTGTGATGGAGGATGGAAACTAAACAGTTTAGGATAGATTAGAAATGCATTGTACCGCCTGTCTTCTAGTCGATCAATCTCAAACTTGTTAGATCGGATACTGTGTCAAAATATTTTTTTTAAACTGGAGAGTCTCTAGCTACAGCAGAATCTTCTATACATGAATAGTGTTGGAGTATGTCAAGGGGCCCGATTCTTTGACAGCCGGCCACGTTCCGAGCATGATTCCGTGGCAACGGGAGCCCTTTTCCCGACTCCTCCATGACACGCCGTCGAGGGTCGCACCCTCGTCGGAGGCTGGTCACAGTCTGCAGTGAGAAAGGCAATCCGTCTCCTCCGGTGTTCCACATGGACTTTTTGGATCCATCTAGGCGGAAGTGAAAAATTTACGTCAGTATAAGGATTGTACCCTGAACCTGACGCTACTTTCGTCTAGATAGTGAAGGTCCTCTAGTGCGAGGAACTTGAGCCACCCGAATAGGAGTGAAATATTAACGCCAGTCTAAGGATTGTACCCTGAACTTGGCGCTACTTCTATTCGGGCAGCGAAGGTTTTCTACGTTTACTTAAATTTGCGGAGGAGAATGGGAAAGGTCAGTCATATACATTATGAGACTATTATGTGTGCAAGTTTATACACGAAATGTAACGTGATGGGGGCTACTTGAGGCCCACGGGTGCTTGTTGAGACTCGATCATATTAGAAGAATTAGGGCGTTACTTGAGGCCCACGGGTGCTTGTTGAGACCCGAGTTATGAAGTGAAGTTAAGTGGGCCGCTAGTTGAGGCCCGTGATTGTTGGGTGCTCGTTTAGACCCAGAAGTGAGAACAATATTGGATGCTTATTGAGATACGCGAAAAGAAATCTGCGTGCTCCGCGGCCCTCTAAAGGCCACCTAAGCCAAGAGTATTGGATCTATCTATGCGGGAGTGAAAAATTTACGTCAGTCTAAGGATTGTACCCTGAACCTGACGCTACTTTCGTCTAGATAGTGAAGGTCCTCTAGTGCGAGGAAAACTTGAGCCACCCGAATAGGAGTGAAATATTTACGCCAGTCTAAGGATTGTACCCTGAACTTGGCGCTACTTCTATTCGGGCAGCGAAGGTTTTCTACGTTTACTTAAATTTGCGGAGGAGAATGGGAAAGGTCAGTCATATACATTATGAGACTATTATGTGTGCAAGTTTATACACGAAATGTAACGTGATGGGGGCTACTTGAGGCCCACGGGTGCTTGTTGAGACCCGAGTTATGAAGTGAAGTTAAGTGGGCCGCTAGTTGAGGCCCGTGATTGTTGGGTGCTCGTTTAGACCCAGAAGTGAGAACAATATTGGATGCTTATTGAGATACGCGAAAAGACATCTGCGTGCTCCGCGGCCCTCTAAAGGCCACCTAAGCCAAGGGTATTGGATCTATCTATGCGGGAGTGAAAAATTTACGTCAGTCTAAGGATTGTACCCTGAACCTGACGCTACTTCCGCATAGGTAGTGAAAGGTCTCTCTGGCGCGAGGTACCCGATCTGTCCAAGTGGGAGTGAAAGATTTACGTCAGTCTAAGGATTGTACCCTGAACCTGACGCTACTTCCGCATAGGTAGTGAAAGGTCTCTCTGGCGCGAGGTACCCGATCTGTCCAAGTGGGAGTGAAAGATTTACGTCAGTCTAAGGATTGTACCCTGAACCTGACGCTACTTTCACTTGGATCGTGAAGGCTTCCTACGCTTATTTTTGGAGCAGTGCGAGACAAGTCGATCTAAGTAAGGGGTGTTGGCGCTTGTTAAGGACCAACACCAGGATTTCAGGGATTCTCTTTATAGCTTGGTATTTTCGTGGAATTGAAAAATGTCTAAAGGGTATTCTTATTGTATTATGAGATGGTTTTCCTAATTTATGATCGTGTATTTTCATTTACGATCAACATGACAAAGTGATGGTCCTATGACTTGGATTTCATAATTTACGATAAGATATTTTCATTTACAAAAAAGATGATCAAATGACTGCCTTATGGTGTGGATTTCACTAAATTTTATTTATGACAGGGGACTCTGAGCTATGACCCCAACAACAAGAAATATTTTATTATTTATGATCAGAAAATCATATTTATTATATGATGAATTGTGAAGTCGTTTATTCGGGCATATAAGGATTTCTCATATATCAGTCTCTTAAACGACGGTCGGAAACTATCGGAAAATTTTAAGACAACAAATGAAACAAAAAGTTATCAAAGAAGTGTTACAGAGTTTAGAGAGAGATTTTGGATAAGTATACTGCCAGGTTCAGTAATAAGAAGACAATATCCCCACTCATTATTTTAGAAGTATATATAAAGTTTCATAAGATGATGGTATTCAGTCAGTAATATTTATTTATTTGAGATATGCTTATTCACTAATGCCTGATACATTTAGTTACAAAATGCGATAGTAATATTGTGAGTTTATTGCAAAAATATTCTCAGGGTAAATTTATGATTTGTGTACTCGAATATTTCAACTACGCAAATCAGGGGACTTCTGATATCACCCAGAGATATTTATTATTCGAAAACACATATATATCTATATAGTAATTCCCAAGTCGAGAAATAAAGCAGATCGAGATATTTTTATGATTGACATTGTTTATAGCTTATCGTGGTATTTGGATTGGGTAACTTATTTATTGGACCATTGTGAATAATTTAGAGATTAATGGGTCATAAGTTATTGGACTCTATTATTAGTGGGCCAAGTGAGTTATAATTGGGCTGGACAAATCACCAATATAAACATTATTAAAGTCTTAAGGAGGGGAGCTTGGATTTTTGACCTATGGTGGAGGCTGCTATTCACTTCTGTTTTGCCCGGGAAACCTATGACTACGACCATCAAAACATGATCTTCTTTCTATTATTTTCTACATCATGTTCTCCTATTGTAAATCTACGAACTTGATGTTTATAGTGGATTGAAAGGCTACGGCAGGAGTGGTTTTTTATCCTTTCTTTTACAGAAAGCTTTTCCACCTACAAAAATCGTGTCATTTTACTTCTTGCTTTCGTATTACTTTTCGTTCAACCAATATCCGTAAAAAGGGGGTCCAAATTTTGTTATTGCAGATTTTTAGCAGCAATAACAAAGTATTATTGATGTTAGGCTTTATTTAGTTTGAATACACTTAGTTTTACTGAATTTACAATGTGATTTGTATGAATATCATTTGGTTCATTTTCACATAGTTCCACATGTTCTAGGTGTGCTGATTTTGATTTCATTTAAATTTGAATTGATGTTGTTAAAACATGAATACATGTTCTTAGAACAGAGAATAACTTGGATATACCATGATTTATGTGATTAAAATATAGTTTAAATGCTATGACATAAAGTCGTGTTGTGACTTGCATGATCATTCCGTTTTTGAACTAACTTTTTTTTGTATATAGAACAATTATTCGTCATATTTGGCCTTATATAGTTTGAATACGCTTGATTTTTCCAAATTTACATTGTGATTTGTATGAATATCATTTGGGTCATTTTTCGCATAGTTTCACACGTTTTAGGTGTGATGACTTGGATTTCAATTAAACTTGAATTGATGTTGTTAAAACAAGAATGCATGTTATTAGAACCAAGAATAACTTTGTTATACCATGATTTATGTGATTAAACTATATTTTAAATGCAATGACATGAAGTCGTGTTGTTATGACTTACACGATCATTCCTTTTTCGAACTTACTTTTTTTTGTATATAGAACAAGTATTCATGATGTTAGACTTTATTTAGTTTGAATACACTTGGTTTTACCAAATTTACAATGTGATTTGTATGAATATCACTTGGCTCATTTTTCATATAGTTCCACATGTTCTAGGTGTGCTGATTTTGATTTCATTTAAACTTGAATTGATGTTGTTAAAACATGAATACATGTTGTTAGAACCAAGAATAACTTTGTAATAGCCGAGAAAAAGGTATGTCAAAACAAATAGTAGGGAATGTAACGGTAAAGTCTAGACGATAGATAATGAAAGATACGGGAACGAAAGAACGTAAAAGGGAACGAAGAATGGAAAAGTAAAGAAAAAGATAAAGGAGGGGTTAAAAGTAAAGGAAGGAGGGGTCAAAGTGTGAATTAGAAAAGTTAGGATGTCTATAAATAGGAGTGAGGAGGCCCAAAAATGGGTTAATCTTCATTAAGACCCGAAAATCCGAAAATTCCCGCAAAAAAGGAAAATTATCGCGAAAATCTCCAAGGGATAAAATTATCGCGAAAAAGTGGAAGGCAAAAATTGTCGCGAAAATTTTGAAGAACAAAAATTGTCGCGAAAATTTATGAAGGCAAAATTGTCTCGGATTTCCAGTAAGGCATAAATTATCTCGGATTTTATCCCAGTGCAATATTGTCGCGAATTTTAATCCTAGGGTATTATTATCGCGAATTTCAGGGCAGAAGTAGAATTGTCGCGAAAATACTAAGTCCGAGTGTTTTCGTTACGTCCCGAAGTCGGATCGTGGGAGGAAAAGTACACGTGAGGTCTACAGTAACCACATAGTTAACAATAAGATGATAACGTCAGAATTCGAATAATTAAGACATGTTATGAAATGCAGGGGAAGCACGGGAAGATTATAATACGCTAAAGCAAACGGTAAGCGGAGTGAACACAATANTTAACAATAAGATGATAACGTCAGAATTCGAATAATTAAGACATGTTATGAAATGCAGTTGAAGCACGGGAAGATTATAATACGCTAAAGCAAACGGTAAGCGGAGTGAACACAATATAGTAAGGGAAGGTTCAGACTTAAGGAACGGGATTGGGTTAATAAAGGGGGAAGAAATGATACGAACGAACGAGATAAATGATAATAAGACTCGGGGTGAGGAAGGATGGACCGTCCGACCGAACCCGGCATCGTGCCTAGTACACGATTCGCCAAAGGAAGGGCATGCCTGATGAAGGGAACGATAAGTTCCAAAGAGGAAAAGATACTGATATTACCTGGGGATATTTTAGTAATTCACATACCCCGGGAACCTTTTGGCACGTTCCCCAAGGTATTCCAATTTTATTTCGGGTTGAAACGGCGTCGGGGGTATTTTCGTAATTTGGACATCCCCGGGTCCAATCGGTACGCCCACTGGTATTTTCGGTATTCTAAGTATATTTCGGGTTGAAATGGTGTCGGGGGTATTTTCGTAATTTGGACACCCCCGGGTCCAATCGGTACGCCCACTGGTATTTTCGTAATTTGGACATCCCCGGGTCCAATCGGTACGCCCACTGGTATTTTCGGTATTCTAATTATATTTCGGGTTGAAATGGTGTCGGGGGTATTTTCGTAATTTGGACACCCCC
>RWGZ01000937.1:1415961-1465788 GCA_009725065.1 Utricularia reniformis
GTAATTTGGACACCCCTGGTCCAATCGGTACGCCTACTATGGTATTTTCAGTATTCTTATGTTATTTCGGGTTGAAATGGCGTCGGGGGTATTTTCGTAATTTGGACAACCCCGAGCGCACGCACACTATAGTATTTTCTGTAATATGATGTATTGTTATTGGCTTTGGGTGTCTTGAGGCCGCATGGAAAGTTTCCGGAGGAGACAATTATTTTCGGATAATTACGAGTCGGAGTGACCCCAATGGTATTTTCGTAATTTGGCTCCCGAAATACGTTACGACGCATGTTCATCGACAGTTTTATATGTTATGAATTTCATGAGGATTGACTTATGCCGAGTGTGGCCTCTGTTCACAGGTCAAGGATCGATCGAGTAGCGCCCTAGAAGATCGGAGAAATTATGATTTATATTCGGGGTGAGATCGGGTCTCTCTGTAGAGGCTGGGCCAAATCAGAACAAATTGGAAAAGATTGGGCTTTGAACCCTTAGATGAGTTGATGAGCCTGAATCCTCTATAAATATAGGTCCCATGTCATTTGGAAAGGGGTCGGAATCACAGTCGAAGAAAAACTCGAAATCTGAAATCTTAAAACTTTCTGACTCCCGGAATCCGCGATAATATTACTCAGGAGATCAAATTCGCGATAATATTGATCAGGAGATCAAATTCGCAATAATATTACTTAGGAGATCAAATTCGCGATAATATTACTCATAAGAGCAAATGCGCGATAATTTCGCTTAGGTTGAAAATACGCGATAATTTTACTCAGGAGCAAAAATCCGTGATAATGTGATATGAGCTCCAAATCCGCGATCAAATGCTTCTGCTTGGCAAATCATCGATAATTTGCACATTGGAAGTTAAATCCGCGACTATTTTTATGGATGAACAGTGCTTCGGATAACAAAACGATAAGAAAAGTGACTAAGACATAATCCGCGATAAAGTTACTTATGAGAAGCAGAATCTGCGATAAAGTTACACATCAGAAGCAAAAATCCGCGATAAAGTTATCAATGAACAGTAATTTCTGCAATTTTGTGCTAGTTTCTTCTTTCGAGCTCATCTTTCGTCCCAAATAGAAACTACGTCACTTACTTCGATCGGAGAGACAATATATTTTTGTATTTGCGATCTTTTTATCATAGTGAAACACCCAGATAGAGTTTTGCTCTCCTGAGGACGTAAGCCCACACATTGTGGGCCCAACCTTGTATTTTCTCGTGTCTTAACAAAAAAAAAATTGACTGATTAAAATACGGAAAAATATTTTAAGACTATATCAGTTTGGCAGCGTCTGTGGGGCCCGAGATTTTATCCCATTGAGAGCTTTATTGTTGGATTCTGATTTATGTCATCATGACTACTCGGAATTCTGATGATGAAGTTTTCGATGAAAAGATTGAGGTCGAAACTAATCCTCGAGGGAACGATGAGGTTGCCGCGTTACCGGGGACTCAATCATCAATCGTGGAGGAGCCTCCTGCTCAAAATGCTACTGTTCAACCCTCTCGGAGCGGGTTTTCATCCGGAAGAGCACCTATTTTTTATCCTCTTCTGTCTCGATTTTTATCTAGATGTTATGAGAGGACTGGACGAGTTGCTGTCCGAAACAATGCAAATTTCTCACCGCCGGCACGATCTAAATCTGCAGATCAGAATAATGAGGATGAGGATTTGGAAGAGCGAAGACGCATTCTAATCGCTCAGTTGGAAGAAGTGGAGGCTTGAAGGTCTCGAAGGAGTAATGTTGTCCTTGAGCCTGTTGACGACGGAGTTACTGCTGAGGATATAGCTCTTGCTCGGATTCCCCGAGCACCATCTGTTACACTGGGTGGAGAGCAAACTTTTACTCTACAAAGGATTGGGAACTTGATCGAATCAAAGTTTCAAGAGATGAGTAACAAGATTGAACAGAATGACCCTCGGATGAATCAGTTGGAGGCCAATCTCGGCCTCGGATATGAGAGGAGACGAGTGTACGGCGAACATACCCGTGATACTCATCACACCTCGGCTTATGAGGGCGATTATGTTGGGCACGAAAGGGCAATTGAGCCCTACAACGGTAGAGGAAAGATTTTGCCGTCATTTGAAGTTTTACAAAGTCCATGGAATACTTCAAACGCCTTATCCCGATTTTCCATGGCAATCATTAATGCTACAAGATCCAAGTACATCGAGATGCCGAAGGATCTTCCACAATATCGGGGATCGACTGACCCCCATGCTCATACTTCGACCCTGTAAATTCATGTCAATTTGATGAATTTCACTGATGCCGCCATGTGTTTCATTTTCGCTGCATCCTTAAAGGAGTCGGCTCTTCGGTGGTTCAATCGATTGCCGAGGTTTTCTATTGCTTCGTACCAGGACTTCAAGGATCAATTCTATTCGGTGTTTAAGCCCTTTATTACACCAGTGAAGTCTATTACATCTTTAACTGCATTGTGGTATGATTCGTCAGAAAAATTGTTGAGTTTTGTCACTCGTTTTGAGGCGGAGTGTAGGAAGATTCCCCGAATTACAGTCAGCGAGAAAGTCGGGGTACTGCAGCTAATTTTGGCTGGTCATCCTTTGTGTAACTCTTTGAATATGGATCCACCAGAAAACATAGAGGAGCTTGCATTACGGTGCACTATAGGGTACTACATTCGAGAAGATGAAGGATTACGCGATAATGGGGTGATTGAAGTTCGTATTTATGGATCGCATAATATTGCTGCGAATCGAACGAAGGACAAGAATGTCGCATTATCAAAACCAAGGATAAGGACTATCCCATCATATAGTTATGAGGAAATCTTCGCTATTATTGAAGAAAAGAAAGGTTGATCCCTCAGGTACCCTCCTCCATTGCACGCACCGACACCGGGGACTCACGAGTCTCAGATATTTTGTCGTTTTCATCGGAGTTTCGGGCACGCTACCAACGACTGTCGAGACCTGATGTCCGAAGTTGAAAGATTACTAGAACATGGCCAACTCGATGAGCTGATAAATACCGTTGAAAGAATGCCCGAACTCGAACCGGGGAAAGTAAGTTTGAATTTCCAACAAGTGAAGGGAAGGAATTTTCCCAATATTGATTTTCCAAGACCCAATACAAGAGGGCGTGGATATGGAGGATATCGCGGCCATTACCCTAGGGGTGGCCAACGAGGAAACTTTAATGACGGTCGGTAGAACCGCCGAGATGCAAGAAGGGAGAATTATCGCGGTCGCGGTAGGAACAATCAGCAACGAAATCAGCAGGGTAATCGTCTGGAAGGTAATCAA
The DNA here is from genome assembly GCA_009725065.1 of Utricularia reniformis. Lineage (NCBI taxonomy): Eukaryota > Viridiplantae > Streptophyta > Magnoliopsida > Lamiales > Lentibulariaceae > Utricularia > Utricularia reniformis. The sequence goes on from RWGZ01000937.1 coordinate 1,419,248, forward strand.
CCTGCACAAAGAAATCAGCAACAACCGCCCCCTCCTCCTCCTGCTGGCCCAAACCCGGGTCAGCCCATTCTGAATATTGAAGAAGTAGAACCCAGGTGGGGTAATCTTGGCCCAAAGATTATGACTATCGTCGGAGGAAGGAGCGTTTGAGATTCGAACCGTGCTCGGAAGCGATCCCATCGGGAGTTAGAGCAAAAAGGACGCTTCATGGAAGTTAATCTGGTCCAATTCTCCGATTGGGAGAAAATGACTATATCTTTCGGGCCAGAGGATTTGGCTGACATCTTCTCTCCACAGGATGATGCTCTCGTTATCTCCCCTGTTATTGCAAATCATCCTGTGTCTCGAGTTTTAGTTGATACCGGAGCTGCCACAAATATTCTCACACTGGCACCATTTGAGCAGATGTCTTTGAAGGAGACTACTAAGCTCCAGCCGGTTCAAACCAAATTGGTTGGTTTTAATAATAGTATCGTTGCGCCCAAAGGGTCACTTTCTCTCCGAGTCACTTTGGGAGACCCTCAAATCTCGAGGACACTTTTGGTGGAATTCGTGATAGTTGATCTCCCTATCCTCCCCTATAATGCTTTTTTGGGAAGAAGTGTGCTAAGTTTGTTCGGAGCAATTGTTTCTCAGCCCCATCTGATGATGAAGTTTCCAACACCCTCGGGAATTGGCAAGATGAAGGGAAATCAAGAGTTGGCACGTTCGTGCTATAATATTATGTGTCGCAGCGGTATGGAAGGTTCTAATTCAAAGAAGGCTATGTGTATGGTAGAGCTTATTTCAGATGAGCTCGACGATTTTACTAATGTGGTATCTTCTAAGAGGTATCGAGAAAGTGATATGAAGATGGAACCTGTGGGGATTAAGACAGTGCCTTTGTTCTCTGATAATCCAGAGAAGACAGTTGTGAATGGTTTAGAGATGCCCCCAGAGTTTGAAAGAGAGGTAATTTCTTTTTTACGAAATTATTTAGATATTTTTGCTTGGTCTTATCAGGATTATGTTGGGGTAGATCCCTAAGTTTGTTCGCATAAACTCAATGTTAACCCATATGTGCGACCAGTTCATCAAAAAAGCGAAAATTCTCCTCGGAAAAAGAAAAGGCTATTTACGAAAAAATCGAGAGTTTGTTGCAGGCGGGATTCATAGAGCATGTGAGATACGCTGATTGGGTCGCGAATCCAGTGGTGGTCCCAAAATCGAATGGTGGTTGGAGAGTTTGCATTGATTTTACCGATTTGAATAAAGCATGTCCAAAGGATCCGTATCCACTACCGACCATTGACATGATGGTAGATGCGGCCTGTGGTTTTGAATTTCTTAGTATGTTAGACGCATTTAAGGGTTATAACCAAATTTTTATACATCATGAGGATAAGTTATTTACATCTTTTATGACAAATAAAGACATTTTTTGTTACAAAGTTATGCCGTTTGGTTTAAAGAATGCAGGGGCCACATATAAACCATTGATGAATTCAATGTTTAAGGATATGATAGGAAAATGTTTGGAAGTATACATCGATGATATATTGATTAAAAGTCGACAAGGCGACAATCATATCCGATATTTAAGCGATTGTTTTAATTTACTAAGGAAATATCGGATGAAATTGAATCCACTTAAATGCGCATTTTGTGTTAAAGGGGGGAAACTCCTTGGTTTTATGGTATCTGAAAGAAGAATCGAGATAAATCCTGATAAGATCACAGCTATCCAACAAATGACACCCCCCACCACTATCCGAGAAGTTCAAAGATTAACGGGGCGTTTAGCATCATTAAATCGGTTTATTTCGTGATCTGCAGAGAGAAGTTTGCCGTTTTTCCGAGTATTGCGTAAAACAAATCTCTTGTATAGGGACAATGAATGCAGTACGGCTTTCGAGGGTCCGAAAGATTATCTGAGTAAGCCACCATTTATGTCTCCCCCATCTCCTGGGGAGTCACTGGGCTTATATTTAGCGGTATCAAAAGAGGCAGTGAGTGCCGCCTTAGTCAGACTTAGCGACAAAGAACACAAGCCAGTGTATTATGTTAGCAAGAAATTGCAAGGTGCGGAATCTCGCTATTCAGATTTAGAGAAATTTGTCTTAGCCTTGATAGTCGCCTCACGGAAATTAAGACATTATTTTCAAGGTCATCATATTGTGGTATTGACAGACCATCCTATCAGGAGTGTATTATCAAAAAGTCGATGCGTCTAGCAGGTTAGCCAAATGGAATATTGAGTTGGGGCAGTACCAAATTGAATATATCTCGAGACGAGCTTTAAAGTCCCAGGTTTTAGTGGATTTCATAGTAGAAATGACCCGGTCAGAAGAATTGGATAATGAGGAATACTGAGATGTATTTGTGGATGGATCAGTTTCTACCGGACGAGCCGGCATTGACATTTATTTCAAGGAAAGAAAATCCGGTGAAGAGCATGAATATGCTGTAAAATTGCGCTTCTCTGCAACTAACAACGTTGCCGAGTACGAAGCCCTGATATTTGGTATCAACTTCGCAATCGAAATTGGAATTGTTCGTTTGCATGCTCACTCCGATTCACAGTTAGTAGTGAACCAATTTGCGGATACTTTTATCACCAAAGATGAGCATATGTGGCTATATTTAGATAAGTTGAAAGAGGTGGTAAAAAGCCTTAAGACATTCGTTCTCACATATATCCCGAGAGAGGAAAACATCCATGCTAACGGTCTTGCAAAGTCAGCAACGATTTTAAAACTCTCATATGAGTCAAAAATAACGACTATGATCCATTATCAGCCATCTATCAGTATGGCAGAGAGACAGAACGCCGAAGTTGCAAGCTTGGAACTTTCAAACGATACATGGTTTTTATTAGATGCAGTAACGAATGAACCCTCTTGGAATGATGTGATTGTCAATTATTTGGTTAAGAGAGAATTGCATGCAGATGAAGGCGAAGCCCGTAGAACCATGCAAAGAGCCACAAACTTTGTGTATGTAGATGAGAAGCTATATAAAAAGAATTTCGGAGGACCCTATCTTCGATGTTTGTCCCCAGCACAAGCAAAAGCCTTTATGGAAGAAGTTCACGCTGGGACTGTGGGGACCATTCGGCAATTCGATCTTTGGCATTGAAAGTCAAGAGAGCCGGGTATTTTTGGCCAACATTAGTAAAAGATTGTATGAATTTAGTTCGAACTTGTTCTGCTTGCTAGTTCCATTCGATCGTATATCATGTGCCGAGAGCGACTATGAAGCCTTTACCTACCACATGTCCTTTTGATATGTGGGGCATCGACATTCTAGGCCCTTTCCCGACTGCGCCTAGCCGATAGAAATTATGTATTGTGGCCGTAGAGCATTTCTCTAAGTGGGTAGAGGTCGAAGCAGTGTCCCGAGTTCGGGAACAGGAAATCATAAGTTTTCTTTAGAGATATATTGTATACCGATTCGGAATTCCCAGGATTTTGGTATCAGATAACGGTACACAATTCTCGGGGAAGTGTGTAAACGAATGGTGCGAGTGCTATGGAATTCAACAACGGTTTACATCTGTTGCCCATCCGTAGACGAACAGACTTATAGATGTTATTAATCGCATTGTCTTACAGCAACTAAAGACAATGATAGACCAGTCCAAAGCATCATGGGTGGATGAGTTGCATAATGTAATGTGGGCATATCGAACGTCACCGAGATCTACCACGGGATTTAATCCTTTTTCATTAGTGTATGGCTCCGAAGCTGTTTCCCCAGCAGAAGTAACTATTTTATCCGAGAGAGTTATTGCTTACGATGAGGTATTAAATGAAGATATGCAAAAGTTGGATTTTCATTGCATCGATGACCTAAGAGAAAGAGCAGCTATTCGGATGGAAGTGTGTAAGAAGAGAATGGTTAAAAGACACGATAGAGAGGTTCGTCCAGTGTTATTGATGGCTGGGGACTTGGTCCTAAAGAGAGTTGAAGTATCAAAACATGCTAATAAGTTGGATCGAAAGTGGGAAGGTCCATACCAGGTAACGGCGGTGGTAAGAGAAGGAACATATAAGATTGCGAATATGAGCGGAGAGGAGCTGCCACGAACTTGTCATATTTCCAATTTGTGCAAGTATTATGTATAGATGTGACTTTTCAATCTTTTTAAAATAAATATTCCCCTCCTTTTTTATCATATTCTGAATTTTTTACATACTTTTTGAAGATATGAGGTCAATCGGCTAGGGGACTGGTAAGATGGGAGTTAGGTTCATTGCACTTTAGTGTGATGGAAGATGGAAAATTAAATAACATAGGGTAGATTAGAAGTGCAATGTACCACCTGTCGTGTAGTCGATCAACCTCAAACCTCATCAAACTGGATGTTGGGTCAAAACATTTTTAAAACGAAAAGTCTCTGTCTGCAGCAGAATCGTCTATACACTTATGTTGTTGGAATATGCCAAGGGGCCCGATTATTTTATAGCATGACTCCGTGGCACACGGGAGCTTTTGCGCCCGACTCCTCCATGACACGCCGTCGAGGGTCGCACCCTCGCCGGAGGCCGGTCACAGTCCGCAGTAAAAGAGGACATCCGCCTCCTCCGCGGTCTTAAAAGGACCATTTAGTCCAAGGAAAACCTCACTACTTCTATCTGGATAGTGAGGATCCTCTGGTGCGAGGCTCCCGAGCTACCCGGGTATGAGTGAAAAATTTACGCCAGTCTAAGGATTGTACCCTAAACCTGGCGCTACTCCTATTCGGGCAGCGAAGGTTTCCTACGTTTACATACTCTTGCGGAGGAGAACGAGAAAGGTCCGATTGGTGATAGTAGAGTGTGCTAGNTCAGTTTGCACGACACCATATAAGGTGTACTAATAGAGAAGACATTCAAAGTCACAGATAAACAAACAATCGAAACAAATCAAAGTAAAAAAATCAATAACAATGAAAATAAAAAACAATTGATAAGATTGTTCGGGCGGCAAGCCCTAACCATAGCAAATATCAAAACATTGATATAAAAAAGTCACCTAACAAAAACAATTAAAAAACAATTAGCAAGATTGTTCGGGCGGCAAACCCCAACCATACAAAATCAAAACAATTGATATTAAATCATAAGCCTCATCTTAGTCAAAGCTTTTAGAGTTAATGAAGCTAGAAACATTAAGTCACAATCTTGCCAACAAGATTGTGACTTATAGCAAATGACAAATAGGTATGACAAATTGGAACAGCCCAGGCTTGAGCCGTAGAAATATGAAATCCAAATACAAAGGCATATTGGCTCAATTTTTTAAGGAATAAAAAATCAAACTCCACCTTTGCGGAAACAAAATAGGGAATTAGGGATTACCTATGAATTGATTGCGAAATAAGAAATCAAACTCCACACAAATCAGTATTTTGCAAAAACAGAATAGGGAAATCCCTGATTACTGAGAACGAGAACTCAAATAACCTAATTAGAACCGGGTCAGGTCGGGTCGGGTCGGCCCCCGACCCGAAATCACAAATACCGGGCGGTACCGGAAAAAATAACGGTGCCACCCGAAAAAGTGCATACCGGCCGGTATGAAAACACTGGTTAAAGGTAAAATTGCAAGGTTGAATGGAGAAGAACTTTATTCAGTAAGTACATCAGCCTGGGGCGCCCATGTATTGTTCGTTAAGAAGAATGGAACTATGAGACTGTGTGTTGACTACCAGAAACTCAATCGAGTCACATAGGCGAACAAATATCCATTACCACGGATCGAAGATCTATTCGATCAGTTGGGAGGTGCCAGACCTGTTTTCAAAAATCGAATTGAGGTCAAGATATCACCAACTCAAGATAAAGGAGACAAAGTCCTTGTAGAATGACTCAATGAGCCACCAATATGGAGACAAAGTCCTTATTTGCCGCAAATTAAAATTTTGGGAACGAATAATGCCACACTTAAGTTTGGGGACTGAGTTTTCAAAAAAAATAATATTTTGGGACTGGTTTTGCGTACATCAAACATCGGGGAATGATTTTGCTAGAATTAGAATGTTTGGGTACAAAATTTGCCAAAACATCCAAACTTTAGGGACAAAAAATGCCTTCCACCCTAAATGAAAATATAATATGTATGTAAGTTAAGAATTTATTAATTAATAAACTTCTTACTTTGATGAGGGCTTTGGGGCCCTGTACCCAGAACAAGTGAAGGCCCAAAGCACATTGGGTAGATTCATGTGACAAAAACGAACCTACGCAAGTTAGGATCTATAACTTGGCATCAACACTTTCTTGGATAAGACTCACAAAGCTTGAGGAGACGCTCAACTGTCAGGATCGAAGGAATATGACGCGGACCGATCCCCTGAGAATTATGGGATTTGTCACCCATGTGGTTAGTTTGATACTACCGGGCAACGGGCAGAACAACAGTTACGAGCAAGCAACGGTTATTTTGTTAGAGCGGTTACATTGCCGTTCCATCTCCTCATCTGTAAATGGGAGGTGAACATGCAAGCCTAGAGAACCTTTGGATCGCGCGCATGGCCTTGTTTGCTGCATCGCTCTTTCATACGTTGTTGTTTCTCCTTAATCATTTTATAAGTAGTTCTATAATGACCCGGAAATTAGAGAAACTACTAAGATAATAGTTTAGTACATTATAAGGAAAACAACGAGTTTCGAAGACGAAACTCCAATTAAGGTGGGAAGGATATAATGACCCGGAATCTGAAAAGTTAGTCTCTCAATAATTAGAGTTATTAAACATGAAAAGAGGGACTTTTATCAATTAAACATGAAAATAGGGGTTTTAAGTGAGGAGGGACTAAAAAGTAATTTAGACAAGTTAGGAGGCCTATGAATGTGAGTGGGAAGGGACAAGGTGTAATGACCCGCCTTTCCGCTTGCACGATATTGTCCGCTTTGGCCTAGGCTGACCTAATGACACTCACCTAATCCTCACGGCTTTACTTTTCCCTAGCTCCCACACTTCCTAGTGGGTCACCCATCCCTGAATTGCTCCAGGGTGAGCACCCTTAACTTTCCAGTTCTAACGTTCCACTTGCCACTTTGCTAGGGAAAATGCTTCGTGCAATGGAAGATGAATCACTATACTTAATCTCTGATCGTTCCTCGTCTATAGCCGATGTAGGGAATCGCCTAAGGTGCCGTCGCTCTCACATCCCCGAGGGGTCCTCACATTCGATACCAAATGTAATGACCCGTCTTTCCGCTTGCACGATATTGTCCGCTTTGGACTAGGCTGACCCTAATGACACTCACCTAATCCTCACGGCTTTAATTTTTCCCTAGCACCCCCACTTCCCAGTGGGTCACCCATCCCTGAATTGCTCTAGGGTGAGCACGATTAACTTTCTAGTTCTAACGTTACGCTTGCCACTTTGCTAGGGAAAAGGTCTCGTGCAATGGAAGATGAATCACTATACTTAATCTCTGATCGTTCCCCGTCTATAGCCGATGTAGGGATTCGCCTAAGGTGCAGTCTCTCTTGCACCCCCGAGGGGTCCTTACACAAGGAATGATCATTTGGCACAAAAAACGAACGAAAACCCGAGAGGATTAATTCATCAAATAAATTGGGGGTAGACGTGTAATTTGCCCCAGATTTTTGGCAAGGAGACAATTTGCATTGGATTTGAGGGCATGTGTCCAAATTCACCGCGAGAAAGGGCTTGTGTGCAAATTCACCACGGAAAATAAGCTTGTGTGCAATTTACCATGGAAAAAGGGGCTTAACATAATTTACCGTGGATTTAGGGGGTGTGTTACAATTCGTTGTGGAATTTAGGGACCAACTTGCAATTTGCCGTAGATTTAGGACTAACATGTAATTTACCGCAGATTCAAGGACTAGCATGTAAATTCGTCGCTGTTTTGGGGGCTGTATTTAAATTCACCTCGAATTCTAGGAACACGATTGTCATTTACCGTGAATTTGAATAGGACGAAGAAATTCGTCGCAAACCGATCCCGAAACGCGACAAAGATCAGTAGTTGCGGGAATCTATGGGAAGTAGGGAAGAAGTAAGACATCGGACACTAGGACGATCAGTAAGCTGAGTGAACATGATCTCATAATGGAAGGTTCATGTTTAGGTAGGAAAATGATAAGACTAGTAATTGAAGTAAGTCGTGTAGGCATAGCATTAAGACGGGAAAAGAGGAGGGAAGAAACAAAATAGGAGCAATTGAGAATATTACTACGATGATATAAACGAGTAAGAAATAGGGTTACGCGACAAGGATCTAGATATAAAAATGACAAGGGGGAATGAGACTAAGGACAGAGTCAACAAATGAAGAATACTCAGTCTAAAGGGAGTAGGCCAGTAGATGGGAATTATAGTTTGGTATGGACAAGATAACCAATTAAAAGGGGGTTAATGAAATATTCAGGAAAAGGAAGCGATTGGTAAAGAAAGAAAAGAAAAGGTTAACCGAGGGGTAGTGAGAACCACAAATTTATATAGAAAAACCAATTAGGTAGAATGGAGCTACGCGAATACGAAGATTAAGTAATACTATTTAGAGGCCATGTAAAAATAAAGGATAAATAACTAGAATTAAGGTATCGGTATTTTATGTGATGGACTATATAAGTTACAACTTGATTATCGATTTGTTGAGACTTCGCTTATCTAACATCAAAGCATTGGTACGAATAGAGGTTTTCATGATGAAAATTCTGCTTATTTGTGGCATAAAGGTTTAGGTCATATATCCAAAGAAAGAATGCAAAGGTTAATAAAAAATGAAATTCACCATTCTATTTCATATTACTATGTGGTTTACCTACAAGAAGAGGATGAAAGTGAGATTGAAATTGATAATGACCATGTTTAGTTTTCACAAGCCATGAAAAATGAAAATTCTAAAAAATGGTTTGATGGTATGAAAGATGAGTTGTGAAATCAATTGATCAAAATCAAGTATGTGACCTTGTANAGCCTAGTCCAAAGCGGACAATATCGTGCAAGCGGAAAGGCGGGTCGTTACATTTGGTATCAGAGCAGGACCCGGGTTATAGTCGGTGTGTTGGGGCAAACCTCAGCGAGGACGCTGAGTCCATAAGGAGGGGTGAATGTGAGGTCCCCTCGGGGGTGCGAGAGAGAGGGCACCTTAGGCGAATCCCTACATCGGCTATAGACGGGGAACAATCGTATGATAAGTATAATGATTCGTCTTCCATTTCACGAGGCCTTTTCCCTAGCAAAGTGGCAAACGGAACGTTAGAACTGGAAAGTTAAGCGTGCTCACCCTAGAGCAATTCAGGGATGGGTGACCCACTGGAAAGTGTGGGGGCTAGGGAAAAAGTAAAGCCGTGAGGACTAGGTGGGTGTCATTCGGGTCAGCCTAGTTCAAAGCGGACAATATCGTGCAAGCGGAAAGGCGGGTCGTTACATTTGGTATCAGAGCAGGACCCGGGTTATAGTCGGTGTGTTGGGGCAAACCTCAGCGAGGACGCTGAGTCCATAAGGAGGGGTGAATGTGAGGTCCCCTCGGGGGTGCGAGAGAGAGGGCACCTTAGGCGAATCCCTACATCGGCTATAGACGGGGAACAATCGTATGATAAGTATAATGATTCGTCTTCCATTTCACGAGGCCTTTTCCCTAGCAAAGTGGCAAACGGAACGTTAGAACTGGAAAGTTAAGCGTGCTCACCCTAGAGCAATTCAGGGATGGGTGACCCACTGGAAAGTGTGGGGGCTAGGGAAAAAGTAAAGCCGTGAGGACTAGGTGGGTGTCATTCGGGTCAGCCTAGTCCAAAGCGGACAATATCGTGCAAGCGGAAAGGCGGGTCGTTACAATTTTCACCTGGATCGTGAAGGCTTTCTACGCTTATTTTTGGAGGAATTTGGGACAAGTCGGTCTAAATAAGAGGTGTAGGGCACTTGGTAAGGCCCAACATCGGGTTTTCTGGAATTTAATATGTTATCGGTATTTTCATTTGTGATCAAGATGTCATGAACTCGATCAGCTTTTGATGCCAAACACTTACGAGTAATTGTTCTGATTATTGTTATAGACTACCAACTGATCTGGAGAGAACTTGGACTACCCTTTCAAAGAATCCGAAAAAATACTCAGTGATCTGGTTATTCATACAGGGGTTATTGAGATGTTCGATTAACGTTGTAACACTTAACGGAAAATTGTAGAAGAAAACATATAAAGCAGAGCAGAAACAGTGACAATTCATATTCAAAAGATAAAAGTCGCGGAAAAACATATGATTGCGGGAAGCTAAGACTATAAGCTAGTTTAATTTTTGGCCTTCTTCTGGACCAACTTTAAAGTCTTCCCGCCAGTTGTTAGCCTTTTCTTAGAGGCCTGACTTCCCTCACCAGAAGGCTCAGAATTCCTCCCTTGAAACTCGCGGAATCTTGCCTCGTTACGCTCTCGAGCCCCCGCGACCATGGCTGGAATAGGATTCCTCGCCGCCTCCTCCTCTTCAAAGCTTTAAGCCTCCATTACCTCCCTCATCAGCTGGTCATAATAATCAGAGGAAATCTCCGGAAGGGGGGAGTATAAAGTAGCCGAAAGCCCAGTTTCAATCGGGATATCCTCAGCGTAGCATTCAGCAGCCAAGTCCTCAGAAAGAAATTGTTCCATAGGGCCGAAAGGTTCAGTACTAGTATCCGTTTTCTGAAGGAAGGAATCCTCCGCGAAACTGCGAGTTAGAGTGGGATTGAGGCGAGCCCTTTCTTCTTTACTCAATATACGCTGGGTGACTCTTTGTGTTTGCTGGGACCCTTTTTTGAAGAAATAATGATTTCCCTTAAGGCCCGCGTAGGAGGTCAAGTTACGGAATGTCGGGGATTTCACCACGAAGTCCCATGTGAATTTCTTAAGTACCGCTTTCAAACTTCGAGGCCATTTGGCAAGTTCAGCCTTTAAGTTCATGCATTCGACAGTTTTCTCTTCAGCGATCTTCTCTGCTTTGCGCCGGGCTTCTATCTCCGAAAAATTCTTCCCTCTGGCTTCTTCCATTTGCTCCTTGATTCGGGAAATCTGGCTCATTTGTTGTTTAACTGTGTGGCGCTCACCAACCAAATTTTGCGTCAATTCGGAGTATTGTACATGATGATTAGCCCGTTGACGCCCCATGGCTGATATGTGAGCACTTTTCTATACACTGTGGGTCTTCTCATGCTCAGATTTCAACTTGTTTATTTCATTATCGTGTTTCTCCCTTCGATTACGAATGATCCAATCAGCCGCAGCTCGGGTCTGCTCCCCTTCAAGCCCCTGTTCATCTAAATTTGAGTGGCGTAAGATTCAATATTCGCCGATCGCTGCAGCATAAGCCAAATTGGTCATCGTTTCCTGAATCTGCAAGTTAAAAATGAAGAATTATGATTTTATTCGGAAGTTGTAATGTACATATATTATCGTATTACGTCATGTCCCGCTTTAATCAACGTCGCGGCGTCCCGCATCCCTCGACTGTAATCAGAGAAGACTATGTGATCATTGCGGTTGTGAGGGTGTGGTCGAGGATGCTGTTGCATGTATTCCTCCGCGCATACGTGCTTACCAGAATCCCCGGAGGAATCCAGTTTTTCAGTCAGTCTTCTAACATCGCATGTGAGGTATCCTCACCATCGTCATACCAGGCTTTTACTGATGATCGGGGGATATCACGAATACTAAAATTGTCCAGAAATACGGCATCCATACCCCGGGTGCGGCGACTCCCCCTCGGGCCCTCGTCTTCCCCCTCTGCTGCAATTCCTTTACCCTTATCATGCCGTGAGGAACGACGAGACACCGATGAGTGACGGGGCGAGCTAATCTCCTGTTCGATTGGTGGTCAATCTGGAACCAGTCGAAGGGCTTCAATGATTTCATATCCGGAGGTGGGAATCTCCCCTTCTTCAGCAAATCTCTCATCGACATCGCCCTCAACATCAAAACCCCCATGCATGATCCTCGAAGTGGTGAAGAAAGCGGAAGTGGGGGACTCGTATTCCCGATTGTTTCTGTCGGAAGATCATCTACAGTGTAAGGGTCGCCGAGGATTTTATTTGATCCCCCCGAAGGAATCTCAGTGAGCATGTTCAAGGCCAGGTCTTCAGGATCCTCAATGGTAACTAAAAATTTTAGTCGGTCGTTGGAATCAGCATCTCTGTAAGCGGCCATTATTCGATCTGCAAGGAAAGAAATACGAATAATAAGCTATAAATGTGAAATTCCCTATTATGAGAATCATAGCATATTAGCGAGACAAAGTTAAAGTTTGGATGCAAAAAACGGTAAAAGGCGAGAAAGCAAGTCTCATGTTCTAGCACGTGGGTACCAAAGACATGGAAATGAATATGACGAGGAGCTTGCGCAGTCCGAGTAACAACCATGAGGGGTAGGGTGAAAAGAGTTTCGGTGGTCAAGTTAGTGTGAAATTTTTCGAATAAGCCTAAGAGTTGTTGGACAATAATTCTATCTATAAGTTTCAAGGGTTTAGGAATGGGACCGCACCAGTCCGGAAATGAAAATTCAGTTTCGACAGGAAAACGCCAAGGCAGTGTAAGGACGGGAATGCTAGGTTGGAAATTACGAGAAGTCACATAAAAGTAACGCCGTTTCCAATCATGATTGGATTTCGACAGTGTGAAGCAGAAAGGACAGTTCTTTTCCCGCAGACGTAGATAACAACACCCTAGGACCCTTTGAGAGGAATGGGGGACAATTTGGGAAAGCATAAAAAAGAGTTCAATAGATCTCTTTATTTTTGCGGCAGAGGTGAAAATGATGAAAGGTACGATGTAGCCGTAGGAATTCGGGTTCAGTTGAAAAAGATTAATCTTGAGGAAGTCTAGCATCTCTAGGATAAAAGGATGCAAAGGAAACCGGATCCCATTTCGAAGATGCTCCAGGGACACGGTTCACAAGCCAGGAGGCGGTGTTAAAATTCTCCCAAGAGGCCCCGGGTGTTGGATGATAAATCCTTCCAGAAAGTAGTATTCGGACCACAATGAGGCCCAAGCGGTTTTCCCCATACGAGCTTTTTGATCATACGACTCAAACTTCTTTACAATAGACTCATATCGTCCGCCAATCGCTCTATAGCCCTCGAGGCGCTCAAGAAATTTAAGGTTCGAAGTGCGCGAGTTAATTTCTATATTTTCGATGAATTCGGAATCGGACGATCCGTTGGAAGACATTTATATTGCAAATCGTTATATATTATTAGTTGTTTCTTAAAATCTGATTACACTCGGGAACGCAAACGTCATTGAAAATCGAAGTTCGAATCTGCATTTTTAGCCACATGCAAAAATTCGCGATAATTTTACAAGGCATATGAATTCCGCGATAATTTACAAAGGGAGAGATTTCCGTGATAATTTTACAAAGGTTGTGATTTCCGAGATAATTTTACAAAGGTAGTGATTTCCGCAATAAGTTTACAAACGATTTGATTATCGCGATAAATTACCAACAATTTCCGCGATAATGCTGCTTTCTCTGAAAATCCGCGAATGAAAATGAGATTCTTAGGGTTCCAACTTGGTATTTATGTAGGAGTGGGCCTACGGGCCGGAATTCTGCGAAATTTTTGAATGTTTAGGAATTCAGCGTCATTACTGTCAAAATGGCCTATCGACGAGAAGAGTATTTTGAGCTACGTGGTTTTTATCTCCGAGAATCCGGCAATGCATTGGGATACGTGCACATAAGGAATTTTAGTGGTCTACGATTCAGAGGGTGAGTATGCAAACCAGGGGACTATTGATATTACCCGGGGGTATTTTAGTAATTCGCTTACCCCGAGAACCTTTTGGCATGTTCCCCAATGTATTCGTTACATTTTGGTTCTGATCTAGTCTAAAAGTATTTTGGAGCGTTTGCTTTTAGATCAGTCAATTTTTAATTACTCGGAATTAAATTGTTGTGAGGACACGAGCGATAGACGAGGTTGGGCCCACAATGTGTGGGCTTACGTCCTCGGGAGAGCGAATCTTTACCTTGGTATCCACTATGATAATCAAAGGATACATGTACAATGAGGTGATGATCATAACACGGGCAAAAACGGCTCGAAAAACGATCGAAAACACTCAATCGGGCTCAAAAGACTGGCAGCCGAGAGTTGTGGTCAGCAACACACAAGAAACACTGTATCAGCAACAAGTCGCGAGAGTCACTATATTAGCAACAAGTCGCGAAGGGAATAGTGCAGCAAGTCGCGAGAGTCAGGGTGGAACAATAAGTCGCAACTGGAATAGTGCAGAATCAATAACTCGCGAAATGAATAGTGCAGAGTCAATAACTCGCGAAATGAATAGTGCAGAGCCAATAACTCGCGACTACGTGCGATAAGTCGCGAGTCTACAGTGCAGGAAAATAGAGTCTTGCATTGGGAAACGTGATAACTGTCCGAACCCGTTCAGAGGCACTGGGGCTTGTATTTATACAGGAATCCAACCCAACTTCACTTACTTGAGCCCATAAGTCCAGTTTACTTCACTTAGCCCAAAACACTTATATAACCTCCAATTATAATATAATAAACGCCATGCTGATAGCGAAGTTTCGGGAACCAATCCCGGTCAAGATATTAGTCGGAAATACGTTGAGGAAATACCGGAAAACCTCGAAAATTAGTTCTTTGCCTCCAAGCAGTGAATACGCAGCCACATAACATCGTTGCAACCGACCGGTGTGCTCCCGGGTGGCAAATTACGAAAATACCCCTGGCCCCGTCCGGGGCCGAGATGACCCTAAACATCTGAAAATGCTTACAGAAACTTTAAATGGGGCCCAGCGAGCCTGAATTGAGAGAATACCACCTAAGAATGCCTTGTGATAAAATATGAAAACACCGAAAATACTACATAACCAAGTCGGACGAGCCCCCGGGTAAGGATAAATACAAGAGAATATTCCCGGGTAATATCAATAGTCCCCTGGTTTTCAGATTCAGATTCTGAGTCGTAAACCATATATTAACAGCTCGTCCCGAAAGCCGATTATCGTTCTGGAGCCCCGCCGAAGAAATCCGTAGATTGGTTGAAATTCTCTCGTCAATACGATCGTTTTGACATTAAGTACGTCAGATTCTGAGCTCGGGTGAAAATTTCGGGATTTTTTGACTCGGAATACCGCCCCTATAAATACACTGTTCGCCCCTCATAACTCATTTTCTCGCGCGGACTCCTGAGCTCTCGCGACTTATCGTAGCTTCTGTGCTCTCGCGACTTATCGCATACTGTGCTTCTCGCGACTATAGCGCGCGTCTGCTTTATAACCGTAACACGCGACATTGTACTTATCGCGGCTTGTCGTCAAAGCTCGCAACTTCGGACTTACTTGTGATAACTCGCGAGACTGTACTACTCGCGACCAAACTTCAGTAAGTCGCGACTAAGGACATAAACAGTAATTATCGCGACTTTTCGCCAATAACTCGCGAGACACTTAGTAAAATTTAAAAAATAATTTCAAAAAATAAATTTGAATTAAATTTACCAATGACTTCCGATCGCACCGAATCCTCGGGCTCCACTACTTCATCCTCAGATCATTCGGACTCCTCATCCGGTTCGGGGAGTTTCGATTCGATCACAGCCCCTTTTCCTCCTTGCTTTTCCACAATAAATTCTCATTTTTTCGAGACGATCGCTCGTCTCGAAAACACCCTCGGCCCTTAAAGCTCCGCGGTTAAAGCCCTCAAATCCTTTAACCAACCTTATAGCATGCTTGCTCGGAAGTGGACATCGATTCTTGAACAGTATTATCTCTCTTCCGACTGTGTCTTATACCAACCTGAGCCTACCGACCGTCTTTTGACACCTCCGATCGCCACCCACACTGTTTGTCTTGAATACTTAGAATGTGGCCTTCGCTTCCCTCTTCATTCTTTCCTTATAGAATTGCTTTCGCATCTACAAATTTATCTTTTCCAACTGAACACTAATTCAATCTCTCTTGTCGTCGCCTTCATAATATTCATGGAGGTGAATTCTATTCCTTTGACCATAGACATTTTCTTCCAAATCTTCCACATTAGTTGTAACGACCCGCCTTTCCGCTTGCACGATATTGTCCGCTTTGGACTAGGCTGACCCGAATGACACCCACCTAGTCCTCACGGTTTTACTATTTCCCTAGCCCCACACTTCCCAGTGGGTCACCCATCCCTGAATTGCTTCAGGGTGAGCACGCTTAACCTTTAAGTTCTAACGTTCCGCTTGCCACTTTACTAGGGAAAAGGCCTCGTGCAATGCAAGACGAATCACTATACTTAATCTATTATCGTTCCCCGTCTATAGCCGATGTAGGGATTTGCCTAAGGTGCCCTCTCTTCTCGCACCCCCGAGGGGACCTCACATTAGTACTACCGTCAATTTTGGTGCCCAAGGTTGCATATTTTTCCGCCCGAGGCACAAGACAAGCCCGTTCCCTTTTTCTACTCCCCACTCCAATCACGACTGGAAGAAACACTTCTTTTTTGTCTGTGGTGTGGGGGATACGAGGCTGTATCCTCTAAGTCTTCCTTGGCGGTTCCCCGTTGAAGGGGAACCATTTTTTCCCGAAGCCTACGGCCCTATTCCTCGGACGGCCCTTCCGAGACCTCTGAGGAAGGCACTCCTCTTAGGGATTGCGTTAGGTCCGACGGCGCTGACTCAACCGTGAAGACCTTATTCTACGCCCCGATCCTGGTTGCTTTCAACCTCCTTCCGGTCCCTCCCCATTTTAGTAGAGAACTACTAGGTATCTGAACCGTGTATTCAAATCGGGGCTAAACTTGATATTCGATAAGAAAGAACCTTAGGAACTTGATTTAACTTGTTTCAAATTTCCACTTCGCGTTTCTCACTTAACTTACTTGTCTTGCAGATAAAATAATGGCTCCAGCTAAGGATCCAACAAAGAAGGCGGACCGGCTGAATTTCCTCCGTGACTTACTTGCGGAGGATGATGAGCTCATCTTCGAGGCGCCACCGGGGACTCGGAACCGAACTGTCGCGGCCGAGTTGGCGTCAAGTTTACAAGAAGCGGCATCCCCGACTGGGGAAATAAGATGCGACACTCCTCCACCACCACAACCTGCTGCAACGGTGGCCAATCCCGAGCCGGTAAATGAGGAGCCGGCTGTAGCAATTACTGAGAGTCTCGAAGACCTAATCCCCTTGTCTCGGTGATTAGAGTACGCTGTTGATGAGCCCACCCCCGATGAAGGCATGCACGACTTTGCCGAAACATTAGTGGATATCATCGGCGACGACGAGGAGGGCGAGATTAGCGAGGACCAACCGATGGACCCGGTGGTGGAGGAAATATGCCAAGAAACCCGTCCGGAGGGAGAGACCAGCCAAGGCGACCGTCCGGACAAGGGGAAAGACCGGCGGAGGGTCCCACCGTCTTGGAGATCGCGGAACCCATCAGAAAAAGTGGGTTAACCGCTGAATTTATCGATGCCTTCTGTATACATGATATCCCGAGACTGACGGTTAAGGAATGGCTCGAAATGGGACGCCGGGCCGGCTTCGTGTTGATAAAGGACGGGCTCACCTTTCAAATTCCGAGAGGTGACAACGTATGGAGTCGGCCGGCCCTGGCATATTTGGAGCGCAACCCGGAGTTCCCGCCTCGTGGTCGGGATGACCACACGGTGTTTACCGACGTTGGTCGGTTAATGAGTCAGATCGCGATGATGCGTCGCGCTATTGGGGAGGTTCGTTGCGACACTAGCAATTACTCCTCTATAACTTTATCTCTTAAGTCGTATGTACTAACCATTCTTGTTTTCATTTCAGATGGAGCGGACGATAATCGAGTTGGGCATCACAGCTGCAGTAGGGGAATACTGTATGCTTAGACACTCGGAGCTCGACTCTCCGGATATTATCGGGGAGCAGACAAAAAAGGCGGCGGAGAAGCTGATGCGGAATCAGCGAGATAAGCATGCCCAGGAGATGGCAACACTCCGAGAAGAGCATAGCAAAGCAATTGACTCTTTGCTTCGAGCTCACCGCAGCGAGCTGACGGAGAATTCAGCTTTTCATATTGGGCAAAGGCATGCCCTAGAGCAATCCATAGAAAACCTCAAGGTCAACGAGAAGTACGCACAGGACAAGTTGAAGGAAATCCGAGAGCAAACTGAGGAGAAGCTGAGGAAGGCCAAAGAGGAAAAAGCGGCCGATAAGAAAGCTCTCGGGAAAGCCACGGAGGAGGTTAAAGAGTTAAAAGCAAGGAATGAAGTCCTCCAATCCGTCACTGATCGACTCCGGGCACGAATCACCAAGTTGCCGTCCCAGATCAACGACTGCTTCCGAAAGTTAATATGGGAGTACACAGTACACTCCCCTACTTTCCGGAATCTGGGGGCGGTGGCCCATGCCAAGTCGAATGTCCTGTACTTCTTACGAGGGAGTGTCCAGACGCAGAGAATCCTGGGCATATCCCTGACCGCTGAGGAGAAAAAGAAACTCGATCCCAAGCTCAATGGGAAGTTCGAGCCTATACCCGGTGAGGACATGCTGGATTGCTCACAGGATCCGTTCGGGGCGCTACATTTTAGCTTGGATGAAGATCTTCACCAGCAACTTCACTCGGAGGATATCGAGACGGAGGAGGACCCATCTCCGGATGCGTTTAGGAGGTTGGCTACTTTATTCCCGGAGCCAATGGGCCCCCTCGTGGCGGAGCTCCTGAAAGATGACGATGTAATGGCGGCGTATGATCCTCAAATATATACCCCCGCTAGTGTGACTGGAGCTCGGGAGCGCCACGAGGATGAAATGGCGAGGTTCGCAGCCGCCAACCCTCCATCCTCCCAAAAAATAAAGCTGGTGATAAAGCGCCCCAGCGGGTCTGGTGAAGGCTCAGGCTCTCAGAAGAAGAAGAAATAAACTTCTATATCTGATTTCTTCAATTTTTGTATTCTCTCCTCATTTTGTATTCCCCATGTGTATAAAATTCGTTTTTGTTTTCCTTTCAATTTCTCCATTATACTTTTAACAAAGAACCATACTCGGAATAATATAACCTCACGTCTTAACCTCACGTCTTCTCAACTTTCTTTTCTCGCCACATTCTTCAAGGAATATATAACACGAATACTTCAATCCAAGAAATACGCTTCCGAGATAATAAGAATATATATGAATCTCGGGTATAAGTGCTCAATAATAACGCATATAATGATGGTAACAATGATGCGTAAGAGTCCCCAGTGTAGCGAGACTTGAATAAGTCTGCGATAACTCTAAGGCGAATGCCTATTTAAAATGAGTAGATACCAAAAATGAGTCCACCGCTCTGCCTTTACAAATATATCTTCGCCACCGGTATATGCTTACGCCCGGGGCCATCACACACTCGCCGCCGGTATATACTTGCGCCCGGGGCCATCACACACTCGCCACCGGTATATACTTGCACCCGGGGCCATCACACTCTCGCCGCCGATATACTTGCACCCGGGGCCATCAAACTCTCGACCCGTTCATAAAACGGTGTCATTTGGCCCGTCCATAAGACGGTGAAATCGTACTCTTGACCCGTTCACAAAATGGTGTCATCCGGCCCGTCCATAAGATGGTGTCATCGCACTCTCGACCCGTTCATAAAACGGTGTCATTTGGCCCGTCCATAAGATGGTGTCATGCGGAAATGGACCAACCTCCGGCGAGGGCACGACCCTCGTCGGCGTGTCATGGAGGAGTCAAGTATATACTTGCACCCTGATTTTCCACGGAAATATACATCACAACAAACAGGCCTCTTAACATATTTCAACAGTCATTATGTATAGACGGTTCTGCCGCGGACAGGAAGACTCATCACGTTCAAAATATTTTGACACAGTATTTAATTTGACGAGTTTGAAAATGATCGAGTATAAGACATGTGGTACATTGCGTTTCTAATCTAACTTATTTAATTCATTCCATCCTCCTTCGTACTAAAACGCAATGGACCTACTCCTACCTTACCAGTCCCCTAGTCAATTGAATTCATGTCGTCAAAAAAGATACTTAAAAAATTAGAATATGACCACAAAAAAGAGGGGAAATTTTTATTTTCAAAAAGATCGATGAGTCACGTCTATACATAATACTTGCGCAAATTGGAAATATGCCAAGTCCGTGGCAGCTCCTCCCCGCTCATATTTGCGATTTTGTACGTTCCTTCCTTCACTAGTGCCGTTACTCTCTACGGTCCTTCCCACTTTCGATCCAACTTCCCAACATGCTTCGAGACTTCCACTTTCTTAAGAATAAAGTCTCCAACTTTTAACAACATAGGTCGAACGCCTTTGTCGTGCTTTTTAGCCATCCGCTTTTTACATACATCCATTCGTATTGCGGCTCTGTCGCGAATATCGTCAATACAGTGAAGGTCCAACTTTCTCATATCCTTGTTCAACACCTCGTCATAAGCGAAAACTCTTTCTGATAAAATAGTTACTTCTACCGGAGACACGACCTCAGAGCCATATACTAAAGAGAAGGGGCTAAATCCGGTAGTGGACCTCGGTGATGTCCGATATGCCCACATAACATTATGCAATTCATCCACCCAAGAGCCTTTGGATTCATCTATTCGTGTTTTCAGCTGTTGCAGGATAATACGATTGATAACCTCTGTAAGCCCGTTTGTTTCTGGGTGTGCCACGGAGGTAAACCGCTGTTCAATTCCATAACTCTCACACCATTCATTAACCCTCTTTCCGGCAAATTGAGTTCCGTTATCTGATACCAAAATCCTGGGAATTCCGAATCGACACACGATGTACCTCCAAAGGAAACTGATAACTTCCTGTTCCCGAACTCGCGATACAGCTTCAACCTCTATCCACTTAGAAAAATGTTCCACAGCCACGATACAGAATTTCTTTTGGCTCGGTGCCTTCGGAAATGGTCCTAAAATATCGATGCCCCACATATCGAAAGGACATGTTGTTGGCAGTGGCTTCATGCTAGCTCTTGGCACATGATGCACGTTCGAATGGAACTGACAAGCAGAACAAGCCCGAACAAAATTCACACAATCTTTCACCAGTGTTGGCCAAAAATAACTGACCCTCTTAACCTTATTCGCTAAGGATCGACCTGCTGAATGATCACCACAGTCCCCAGCGTGAACTTCTTCTATAACGGCCTTTGCCTGTACTGGGGACAAGCATCGAAGATATGGGCCTCCGAAATTCTTCTTATACAGCTTATCATCCACATAGACAAAATTTGTAGCTCTTTGCATAGTCCTTCAAGCCTCACCTTCGTCGGTAGGCAATTCTCTCTTGATTAGATAATTCACAATAGCATCCTTCCATGATGGCTCGTCGGTTATGGCATCCAATAAAAACCATGTCTCATTCGAAAGTTCCAAATTAGCCACCTCGGCTGTCTGTTTCTCCACCGGACTGACAGAGGGCTGGTAGTGGATCATTCTTGTTATCTTCGACTCATCCGAGAGTTCTAAAATCGTCGCCGCCTTTGCAAGACCGTCTGCACGCGTGTTTTCCTCCCTCGGGATATATGTAAGCGTGAATATCTTAAGGTTCTTAGCCGCCTCTTTGAGCTTTTCTAAATACCTGCATAAATGGTTCCCATTAGTGGCGTAAGTATCTGCAAATTGGTTCACCACTAACTGCGAATCAGAATGAGCATGCAAACGAACGATTCCAATTTCCACCGCCAAGTTAATACCAAATATCAAGGCTTCATACTCGGCGACGTTGTTAGTTTCGGGAAAGCGCAACTTTACAGCATATTCATGTTCTTCACCATATTTCATTTCTTTAAAATAAAAACCAATACCGGCTCGCCCGGCAGACACCGATCCATCTACAATGGCGTCCCAATACTCCTGAATACCCAATTCCTCCGACCGAGTCATCTCTACTATGAAATCCACTAACACCTAGGCCTTTAATGCTCGCCTGGAGATATACTCTATCTGATACTGGCCCAATTCGATATACCACTTTGCTAGCCTACCAGAGGCATCAATCTTTGATAACACACTTCGGATAGGCTGATCTGTCAAGACTGCAATATGATGTCCTTGAAAATAGTGCCTCAATTTCCTTGAGGCGACAATTAGAGCTAATACAAACTTCTCTAGATCAGTAAATCGGGACACCGCTCCCTGCAATTTCCTGCTCACATAATATATCGGTCTATGTTCTTTATCTCTAAGTCTAACTAATGCGGCGCTCACTGCCTCTTTTGTCACTGCCAAATATAAACCCAACGGTTCCCCCGGTGATGGAAGCGACATAAACGGTGGTTTACTCAGATAATATTTCAAACTTTCAAAAGCCCTGCTACATTCGTCGTCACAATACAAAAGGTTCGTCTTACGCAAAACCTTAAAAAATGGCAAACTTCTCTCTGCTGATCGCGAAATGAAGCGATTCAATGAGCCCAATCTTCCAGTTAACATTTGAACTTCCCTAACAGTCGTCGGAGGGGTCATTTCCTGGATAGCTGTTATCCTATCAGGATTCATCTCAATTCCTCTCTCAGATACCATAAATCCGAGAAACTTGCCTCCTTTCACACAGAATGCACACTTAAGTGGATTCAACTTCATTCTATACTTTCTCAGTACTCCGAAACAATCATTCAAACACTGGATGTGGTTATCCCCATGTTTACTCTTTATCAATATATCGTCAATATAAACCACCAAAGATTTTCCGATCATATCTTTGAACATCGAATTCATTAAACGTTGATAGGTGGCCCCAGCATTTTTCAACCCAAATGGCATAACTCTATAGCAAAAAATGCCTTTATTTGTCATAAATGAAGTAAACAACTTGTCCTCACAATGCATAAAAATTTGATTATATCCCTTAAAAGTATCTAACATACTAAGGAATTCAAAGTCACAGGCCGCATCCACCATCATGTCAATGGCCGGCAGCGGATACGGATCCTTCGGGCATGCTTTATTCAAATCAGTAAAATCAATGCAAACTCTCCAGCCACCATTCGACTTTGGGACCACCACTGGATTCGCGACCCAATTCGCGTATCTAACAGGCTCTATGAATCCTGCCTGCAACAAACTTTCCACCTCCTCATCGATCGCCCTCTCTTTCTCAGGGGAAAACTTCCTCTTCTTCTGATGAACTCCTTCTCAACCTCTGGTGACAACTCGGAACCGATCGTCACTGTCTTTTCAAGATTACCGGGGAATAAAGGCACTGTCTTGATTCCCAAAGGCTCCATCTTCATATCGTTCTCTTTAAACTTCCTAAGAGACGGTCCGTCATTTGTGTCAATAACTTCATCGAACGAGAATTCCACCATACAAACAGGTAACTTCGCTTTAGATCCATCCATACCACTCCTACACATCACATTATAACAAGAGCGCGCCAGCTCTTGATCTCCCTTCATCTTCCCAACCCCTAACTGTGTTGGGAACTTCATCATCAAATGTGGTTGAGACACCACAACTCCAAATAAGTTCAAACAACTTCTCCCCAGGATCGCATTATAATGGAATATAGGGAGATCCACCACCACAAATTCCACCATCAAGGTTCTTGATATCTCGGGATCGCCCAAAGTTACCGGCAGAAAAACAGATCATTCAGCCGCAACAACGCTATTATTAAAACCAACTAACTTTGTGTGCACAGGCTGGAGTTGGGTGGTTCCTTTCAATGCCATCTGCTCAAAGGCCGCAAGAGTCAATATGTTGGTAGCAGCCCCGGTATCGACTAACACTCGAGAAACAGGATGATTTGCAATAATAGGGGAGACAACCAATGCATCATCTTGTGGGGAGAAAACCCCAGATAAATCCTCTGGTCCAAATGATATTGTCATTTTATCCAAATCCTTTAACTGGACCACGTTCACTTCCATAAAGCGCCCCTTCTGATGTAATGCATGATAGGAACGTTTGCGGGCGCGGTTCAAATCGCCGACACTTTTTCCCCCCGCGATAGTCATAATGTTGGGGCATAGGTTACCCCATCTTGGTTGGGCATTTTAAACATTCAAAATAGGTTGACCCTGGTTGGGGTCAACCGGAGGAGGAGGTAACGCTTGCTGATTCGCGGGGGCTGGTGGGTAAGCTTCATATCTGTACCCCTGCTGATTTCTTTGCGGCTGATGCCTGCCGCGGCCACGATAATTGTTTTCTCTCCTTCCACCTCTCTGATTTTTGTCTACCACCATTATAGAATCCTCTCTGGCCACCTCCTTGACGCTGGCCACGCTGTCCTCCATATCCGCGTCCTCTTACATTTGGCCGTGGCGCATCGGCCCTTGGGGGTTTAGGTGCCGTCCCCTCCGGGACACTTATATCGATCTTTCCCAGCTTAGACTCGGGTAGAGCCTCCACAGATACTGATCAGTTCATCAAGCTGACCCAATTCTAGCAACCTTTCCACTTCAGACATTAATTCTCGACAATCATTCGTTGCATGTCCAAAACTCCGATGAAAACAACAAAATACTTGGGACTCGTAAGTCCCCTGCGTTGGTTCTTGCAAGGGATGGGGATAACGAAGAGATCAACCCTTCTTCTGCTCAATTATGGCGAAAATCTGTTCATAATTGTACGTAGGAAACACTCTCAACTTAGACTTTGCAGGTTGGACAATCTTATCCAGCCCACGACTTGCAACAATATTATGAGACCCATACGCCCGTACTTCGATCACTCCATGATCTCGCAAACCTTCATATTCTCGGATGTACTGTGTACATCTCAAAGCCAAATCTTCCATACTTTCCGGGGGGTCTCTATTCAGAGAATTACACAGGGTGTCCAGCTAGAATAAGCTGGAGCACCCCAACATTCTCACTCACAGTAATCCGAGGTATCTTCCTACACTCGGCCTCAAAACGGGTAATAAAACCCAACAATCTTTCCGAAGAATCATACCGCAACGCGGTCAAAGAAGTAATAGACTTTATTGACGTATTAAAAGGCGCGAAAGCTGAATAGAATTGATCCTTAAAGTCCTGATATGAAACAATCGAACGTATTGGTAACCGATTAAACCATCGGAGGGCTGATTCCTTAAGAGAAGCGGCAAAAACGAAACACATGGCCGCATCACTGAAATTCACATAAATCTCCAAATTCGACGTATGAGCATGCGGGTCAGTCGACCCGCGATACTGTGGGAGATCCTTAGGCATTTCAATAAACTCAGAGCGAGTGGCTTCGATAATCGCCGTGGAAAAAGGAGATAAGGCATTTGAAGTGTTCCACAGACATTGCAAAACTTCCAAAGATGGTAACGCCTTTCCTCGATTACCGATGGACTCATTAGCCCTCTCATTCTCAAAATAATCTCCCTCGTAAGCTGAGGTCTGATGAGTATCACGGGTATGCTCCCCGTACACTCGTCTCCTTTCCTGGCCCAGAGTCAGGTTGGCCTCCAAATGGTTCATCCTAGCCTCGTCCTGCTCCAACTTCACACTCATCTCTTTAAATTTTGACTCTATCAATTCTCCGATCTTTTGTAGAGTATTGCTTTGCTCTCCGGTTGCTGCGGTAATTGCTCGCGGCTCCGGAACGCGATCGGTATCTTCCCCTGAGGCCACATCATTAGCAGGTTCTGGGGTAACAATGTTCCTCCGAGCTCTCCTTTGAGCTTCAACTTGCTCTAATTGAGCGATTAGAGTACGCCTTCGCTCTTCCAAATCCTCATCTGTTTCTGTCTGATCCGCAGATCTAGAGCGTGCAGGTGGCGAAAGGTGGGCATTATTACGGACCGCAAGTCGGCCAATTCTTGCGAATTCATAACACTTAGATAAACATTCGCGTGATCGAGGGTAAAAATTTGGTGCCTTCCGGATGAAAACCCGCTCCGGGAGGGCCGAATAGTTACATTTTGAGCAGGAGGCTTCTCCAGAACTGACGACAGAGCCCCCGGTAACGCAACAAAATCATCATTAACTTGAGGAATAGGATCCGCCTCAATTTCTTCATCAAAAATATCTTCATCAGAATTCCGAGTAGTCATGATAATAGAAATCCAAACTCAGCAATAAAGCTCTCAATGGGATGAAAAATCTCGGTCCCCACAGACGGCGCCAAACTGATCTCGTCTAAAAATGTTTTGGAGCGTTTGCTTTTAGATCAGTCAATTTTTAATTACACGAAATTAAATTGTTATGAGGACACGAGCGATATACGAGGTTGGGCCCACAAATTGTGGGCTTACATCCTCGGGAGAGCGAAGCTCTACCTTGGTTTCCACTATAATAATCAAAGGATACAAGTACAATGAGGTGATAATAATAAAACGGGCAAAAATGGCTCGAAAAACGATAAAAAACACTCAGTCGGGCTCGGAAGGCAGGCAGTCGCTAGTTGTGGTCAGCAACACGCAGGAAACACTGTATCAGCAGAAAGTCGCGAGAGTCACTGTATCAGCAACAAGTTGCGAATGGAATAGTGCATCAAGTCGCGGGAGTCAGGGTGGAACAATAAGTAGTGACTGGAATAGTGTAGAGTCAATAACTCGCGAAATGAATAGTGCAGAGTCAATAACTCGCGACTACGTGTGATAAGTCGCGAGTCTACAGTGCAGGAAAATAAAGTCTTGCCTTGGGAAACGTGATAACTGTCTGAACATGTCCAAATGCATTGGAGCTTGTATTTATAGAGGAATCCAGCCCAATCTGAGCCCATAAGCCCAGTTTGATTCACTTAGCCCAAAACACTTATATAATCTCCAATTATAATATAATAAATGCCATGCTTGTACCGAAGTATCGGGAAACAATCCCGATCAAGATATTAGTCGGAAACGCGATGAGGAAATACCGGAAAACCTCGTAAATTAGTTTTTTTGCCTCGAAGCAGTGAATACGCAGCCACATAACATCGTTGCAACTGACTGGTGTGCTCCCGGGTGGCAAATTACGAAAATACCCCAGGCCCCGTCCGGGTCGAGATGACCCTAAACATCTGAAAATGCTTACAAAAACTTTAAATGGGGCCCAACGAGCCTGAATTGAGAGAATACCACCTAAGAATGCCTTGTGATAAAATATGAAAATACCGAAAATACTACATAACCACGTCGGACGAGCCCCCGGGTAAGGATAAATACAAGAGAATATTCCCGGGTAATATCAACATTCTTTCGTTATTTATAGATTTGGGCTTATAGTCGAATACCCAGTATATGTCCTGAACGAGGGCATAGATTTCTTAATCATGGTTATGACCGGACATGCAGGATAGTCTTTGGCTACANTGATTTATTTACGATAATTTGTTATGATTCGATTATTAGTTACGATAGGATTTGCGATAATTTGATTATTTGTTATGATATTGGTTGTTGTGTTTTCTTTAGCTATAATTTTAGTTTGGGTGAATTGATTAATTATGATATTAGTTGTTACAATTGGATTAATTACGACGATATTAGTTGTTGAAAATATGATTTTTTCGATAGTAGTTGCAGTGATTTGATTACTTGTTAATATTTGTTGTGGTGATTTGATTATGTATGATTTTTGTTTCGACGAATTGATTAGTTTTGATGTTTATTGTGAAAATATGATTTTTTTCGATAGTAGTTGCGGTGATTTAATTATTTGTTGATATTTGTTGTGGTGATTTGATTATATATGATTTTAGTTTCGACGAATTGATTAGTTGTGATGTTTATTGTGAAAATATGATTTTTTTCGATAGTAGTTGCGGTGATTTAATTACTTGTTGATATTTGTTGTGGTGATTTGATTATATATGATTTTTTTCGATAGTTGCGGTAATTTGATTACTTGTTGATATTTGTTGTGGTGATTTGATTATATATGATTTTTGTATAGTTTTATAATGACACACCATACCCAACAACCCATCGATTCGAGTGTGTTGACCCTTCAAGAGAGACATTTAAGTTATCGCGTTTTATGCGGTGATGAAACTGACCGGCACTTAATATTCAAGCATTGGGATGGAACCTTAAGAGATTTACAAGTTACACGTAATGTTACCCAAGTTCTAGATCGATGGGGCTTTTACGGTGTATTTAAGACATCAAAACTACAATTGGACCAACATTTGTTGACTACGTTGATTGAGCGATGGCGGCCAGAAACGCATACTTTTTTCCTACCTTCTGGTGAAGTAAGTTCATGTTTGTTTTGTATACCGTTCACAATTAATAAATTTGTTATATTACTTTTACA
Organism: Utricularia reniformis; assembly: GCA_009725065.1. Lineage (NCBI taxonomy): Eukaryota > Viridiplantae > Streptophyta > Magnoliopsida > Lamiales > Lentibulariaceae > Utricularia > Utricularia reniformis. Next base: position 1,447,362 of record RWGZ01000937.1, read on the forward strand.
ACTTTGCAGGTGGCTGTTACCCTACAAGATGTTTCTGTCATTTGGGGGATGCCCATCGATGGTACTCCCATTGTCAGTCGTAGACGGGTTAGGATAGATTCTGAATGGTTAGGGTTATGAGGGATAGATTGGGTTGGACCGCGACTTCAGACGAAATAAATGGGAGATGTTTTGTCTTAGGTAAGTTAGGTGACTATGTGGTTGAAGCTGCACATGCAGTGAATATGGATTCTACTGACGATGAAGTATTGCGGTAAATTTCATATTATATTTACGGTTTTGATGTATTATGTTGGAATAATACATTATTTGTCGCAGTTGTGCTCGTGCGATTGTCGCGTTATTAGTATGCGGAGTGTTATTTCCAAATACGCACGGAGATTAGGGTAAATTAATGTTGCTGGATCTTTTAGCGGATGATGATGAAATCCCCCAATTAAGTTGAGGATCAGCTGTGTTGGCACACTTGTATCGATGTCTATGTGAAGGTGCTATGAGACATCGATCGCTTGGAGGCCCGATGTGTCTGCTAATGGTATTTGAAGTTATTTATTTTTTTGTTATAGTTTTCATTCTTTGGCGTAGATTACATTCTTTCGTTATTTATAGATTTGGGCTTATAGTCGAATACCCAGTATATGTCCTGAATAAGGGCATAGATTTCTTAATCATGGTTATGACCGGACATGCAGGATGGTCTTTGGCTACATGTGTGAAATAATGTATTTCCTTTGCTAATAGGTTGTTGATATTTGACATAATTACCGTTTTTATTTCGTAGGTATGTAACGACGATGATACGGACTCGAGTACCAAGACATCAACTGCGAATATGTCGTGATTCGCTAGATTTAATACGTCGCGATGGGGTAACACTTTGTTTATTTTATTGGTTTAACAAAATATCATTACTAACACTAATTTTGATATTCTTAGTTTATTTGGAATCCATACACTACATTTCCAATGGGCATTTTAGTCAAGAAACTCAGGCTTTGTGGATCTATACCGGGCCGATGATATTTTTTGGGGTTGTGGAACCTCATAATATCGATCGAGTTCGAATGCAACTTGGTTAATCCTTCTGCATTCCACGACCGGTCGATTGTCGTTATGATGTCACGCATAAACATTGGAAAGAAACGGGGCAAACTTGAGAGATAATTCATTGTGAAGAGGTGAATCGTTGGACATCACGCTTTGATTCTCTTTATGATCCCCGAGACGACCAATCATCGGATGACGAATACTTCACTTAGTACCATAGGATAGCAGTGCTAATCCTCGGTACAAGTAGTTCACATCCTTCAGGTTGGCGTTGAGGGGTTGCACAGCCAGTATTGTATGAGGAATTAGGGTCTAGTATGAGTGTTTATTTAAATACTTCTAATTTCATTTTTTTATAAATTAACAGGCAGTTCAGCTCGAAGTACTTTCTCAGACTGTAGAGCGTGATCCTCGTTCAGCAGCAGTTCAGATGACCACTGATTCGAGGAACTTATATGGGTACTTATACGGTGGGCAACCTAGGAGTGATACACATGCTCCAGATCTGACCACCGGTAGTTCCCATGTGCCCCCTACATTTGGTTGTCAGGTACCTTCGGTTCAGACGCCGCCTCCCTCCCTCACCCCGGAACAAATGAGCATGATGTGGTCATTCTACCAATCGATGCAGCAGATCCCGACACCTGGTGTTGGTTTCGCACCTACCCATGGAGCCAGCTCCTCACAGCAGACACGCGAGCACAACGATATACCCCCGATCGGCCCGAGAGATACGCCTATGGAGCCAGAAGGTGAAGATGAAGAGTCTGTGACTAGACTCCGAGATGAGTCATCGGAGCAGGTGGAAGGCGAACGACGGGGAAGGCGTACTCGTGTCAGACGTGCGTGTGGCACCGGTGGACATCTCGGGCAGCATGGTAGTGCCGGTCGTAGAAGACGTTGATTATGTGTGATAAATATTTTTTTTATGAATTTAATAGAGTTTTTGAATATAATAGAGTTTTATAAATAACAAGTATGTGATTAACAATAGTTAAATTTTAATTAACAAGTACGTTATTAACAAGTATCTAATATAATTAAATTTTAGTAATCTTAATAAATTAACAATAAATAAATACCAAAAGTCTGAAAATAAATAAGATAACAATACACAAACAATCAATCATCATTCTGTGTGTCCATCTCATTCGGTATCCTATTTGTTCGAGGCCGCCCCCCAGTACATGATTTCTTCAGGCGATTTTTATCGTGCCAAAGTCTCCAACCAGACACATGCCACTCGCTCTCGAGACCCAATGGCATAAGATGTAGATCTGCATATTGGTTCTTCAAATGTTCCAAAGTCGGGATCCCGATAATGAGTTCTGTCGTCGGTACATGGTTTATACTGGCACACCGTAGAGCATGTGCACATGGAAGCAAATGTACAATCCATCTACCACAAGAGCAAGTCTTTCTAACCAAGTCGACTGTTTTACGTGTACTCGGACCACGCCCATGTTTTATGCGTTGCACTTCTCCGACTTGCCTATCCGGGTCCCAGTAGTGCATCTCATATAAGTCGACTTTCATTCGTTGTTTTTCATACCACGTTTGCGTTTCTTGGGTGAAGGCCTGAAAACGCTAAAACACAATGAAATAATACATCAATTTATAAAAGCATAATTGAGGTTAACCTGCATATTCCTTGTCATGATCGCAAGTTCATCACGTCGTTTTATGAACAATTTTTGTGTCATGTAGAATGTTGAATCCACCAAACTGGAAATCGGATAACGGCGGACATTTTTCATCATTCCATTTACGCATTCCACTTGATTAGTAGTTAATGTACCATGTCGGTGTCCACCATCGAAAGCAAGTGCCCACTTGTGCAAATTGCTTTCCATCTCCGGTCGAGTAAGCCATATGTACGCACGACTACACTTTTCCCTGATTTCTTTCATTAGTGATCTCCATTTTGATTCTAATGGGGTTGCCCCAGCACGGTAAGCAAGCTTCTTCATCGGACGATTCTTTATGTGTGTATTCAAATTCGATGTAAGGTGTCTCAAACACCATCGGTGATGTAACCGACCGGTGTGAAATGCTTCCAACGACTCAACCGCCCCTATAATACCAGCATGTCTATCTGACACTATACAAGCCGACTTACCCCGAATAATATGATTGTCCAACAACTGAATGAACCAACAATATGAATCTTTGCTTTCCTGATCAACAAGAGCATATGCCAAGGGAATAACATGACCTCCAAAATCCTTGCAAACGGCTATCAAGAGTTTGTGATTGTACCGTACATAAAGGTGCTTAGCATCAATCGAGATAACCGGAATACACTGTTCATAAGCGTCTGCACAAGGTCGAAAAGACCAATAAACATAACGAATCACCTTGTCGTTCGGACCCTTATCAGTGTCATAAAGACTCCATTCAACTGCGGTACCGGGATTACTCATCTGTATAGCTGCCAAATGTGTCGGAAGTCTCTCCATAGACGATTCCCAGGAACCATGCACTAACTCATATGCACGTTGGACCCCATGCCAAGCTTTATCATACCCAACATTGAATGCATATCTATCGTGCATTTGTTTTATAGCATCTTGAACTTTCAATCCTGTAAAAAAATAAAATTAGAACTCCTATAACATGTATACATATCTATAATACATACCTTCTTTTTTGTTCCATATGTATTCCACCATATCACGAGCGATAAAATTCATTGTCATGTTACGGTGCTTACCACTCACATTACCCGCACCACAAGAATGAGGAATATAACCTCTCGAAAATTGCCAGACCTTATCCCTAGCATCACACCTTGCTCGAAGATGAAATACACAGTTTGTTTGTTCCTTTAAAAAACACTCAAGCATCCAGTACTGTGGTGTGCTATCTACAACCCTAAACTGATATCGGCGGACGATATGAAAGTGGCAAACAGCGAACTGGACATCTGATTTATCTTTNAACGGCGGACATTTTTCATCATTCCATTTACGCATTCCACCTGATTAGTAGTTAACGTACCATGTCGGTGTCCACCATCGAAAGCAAGTGCCCACTTGTGCAAATTGCTTTCCATCTCCGGTCGAGTAAGCCATACGTAAGCACGACTACACTTTTCCCTGATTTCTTCCATTAGTGATCTCCATTTTGATTGCAATGGGGTTGCCCCAGCACGGTAAGCAAGCTTCTTCACCGGACGATTTTTTATGTGTGTATTCAAATTCGATGTAAGGTGTCTCAAACACCATCGGTGATGTAACCGACCGGTCTGAAATGCTTCCAACGACTCAACCGCCCCTGTAATACCAGCATGTCTATCTGACACTATACAAGCCGACTTACCCCGAATAATATGATTGTCCAACAACTGAATGAACCAACAATATGAATCTTTGCTTTTCTGATCAACAAGAGCATACGTCAAGGGAATAACATGACCTCCAAAATCATTGCAAACAGCTATCAATAGTTTGTGATTGTACCGTACATAATGGTGTGTAGCATCAATCGAGATAACGGGAATACACTGTTCATAAGCGTCTGCACAAGGTCGAAAAGACCAATAAACATAACGAATCACCTTGTCGTTCGGACCCTTATCAGTGTCATAAAGACTCCATTCAACTGCGGTACCGGGATTACTCATCTGTATAGCTGCCAAATGTGTCGAAAGTCTCTCCATAGACGATTCCCAGGAACCATGCACATACTCATATGCACGTTGGACCCCATGTCAAGCTTTATCATACCCAACATTGAATGCATATCTATCGTGCATTTGTTTTATAGCATCATGAACTTTCAATCTTGTAAAAAAATAAAATTAGAACTCCTATAACATGTATACATATCTATAATACATACCTTCTTTTTTGTTTCATATGTATTCCACCATATCACGAGCGATAAAATTCATTGTCATGTTACGGTGCTTACCACTAACATTACCCACACCACAAGAATGAGGAATATAACCTCTCGAAAATTGCCAGACCTTATCCCTAGCATCACACCTTGCTCGAAGATGAAATACACAGTTTGTTTGTTCCTTTAAAAAACACTCAAGCATCCAGTATTGTGGTGTACTATCTACAACCCTAAACTGATAACGGTGGACGATATGAAAGTGGCAAACAGCGAACTGGACATCTGATTTATCTTTGAAACCCATTCCGACAACAAGATTTGGATTGCATAGGTTGTATGAAGAATAAACTCGTCGAGGTTTTGCATATGCAAAGTCATCAGCTACCACATCGTCTCCTAAGCAATAAGTACTTGAACGAATATCGGGAGAAACTCCCGACAATAGACGTGCTAGCCTAGAAACATCGACAACAGTGTGAGGCAATGTATCATCCTCCATTCTACTGTCAGCTCGAGGTAGCGGAGGTTCAGTTTCAGATTCATCAATATCTGAATCTATTACTGGGGCATCGTCATGATATTCAACATTTGTATTGAATTCTGATTGTATACCTACAACAAATAAATATTGTATACTAAAAGTGTAATGGATAATAATATAACATTTTATTATAAAAAATCTGGATTCCCTTAACTCAACAATAACTCCATGAAAGAAGANGTCATCAGCTACCACATCTTCTCCTAAGCAATAAGTACTTGAACGAATATCGGGAGAAACTCTCGACAATAGGCGTGCTAGCCTAGAAACATCGACAACAGTGTGAGGCAATGGATCATCCTCCATTCTACTGTCAGCTCGAGGTAGCGGAGGTTCAGTTTCAGATTCATTAATATCTGAATATATTACTGGGCATCGTCATGATTTTCAACATTTGTGTTGAATTCTGGTTGCATACATACAACAAATAAATATTGTATACTAAAAGTGTAATGAATAATAATATAACATTTTATTATAAAAAACCTGGATTCCCTTGACTCAACAATAACTCCATGAAAGAAGATGATTCTGCCATTTGAGATGGATCATAATTCTGATACATGTTATAATTCCAAAACGGATCCATAACCTTCAAGTATAAAAAATACATCAATATGAGAAACAATTAGTCACAAATAATATAATAACTAATCAATTTGTCACAAATAATATCGTAAAAAATCAAATAGCTACAACTAATGAATCGTAACTAATCAATTTAGCAAATAAAGTTATACAAGTTTAAAATAAGTACCAACACAAATCGAGGAGGCAAAAAAAGCAGGTTGAAGATCTTTCGATTTGATTACCAACAAAAATACGACAACTACGAAAGGAGGAATGTCGGGAGTGGAAAAAAATTGAAGAAACCGCGAGAGCTTTTCGTATGAAATAAGAAACCTAAACCCCAAATCGCGAGAAGAAAAAGAAAGAAAGAAAGGGGGAAGCAGTTTAATAAGCTTGAATTCGCATTAGGCTAACGCAACCGCCTTTCTGCTCGCGTTAGGCTAACGCGAGCAGGAGAAGGGTTGAGACAGTTTCGCAGGCCGGTGGTCGATTTTGCATATCGCGAGCTCCCTGAAAATATTTTTTTTTTAAATTTTATTCAGCCAAACGCGACTCGCGTTTGGCAATTGCGAATTAGGCAAAAAATGCAATTCGCGATTGGCTAACGCGAATGGTGGTAATTTTCTATCTCGGTTCGGGATGAGTGGTATTTTGCGTAAAACTCCCGGAATTGTTATGGAATGTGGCCGTACAGTTACAACCGGAAATCTAGGGGGTTTGCAATGTACAAATACAAACGGAGGCAATACAGACGGAAGTTAAAGCCATAAAGCTCTAGCTTTTCTCAACATCGGCACCAGGTCGCCGGAGATATGAGCGCTGATGTTATCTTCAAGTCCACCAATTAGATCTCCACCGAGGAAAACCACCGGGAACTGTGATACCGAATCACCGGCAATCCTCTTCAACTCAGACGCGACGTATGATTCGTTCTTCTCATCGATTTCAAAGAAGGATGGGCTGACTGCGTGACCGTGGAGAAGCAGCTTCACTACGTGGCATATGCAGCAACCCCGCCGCGCAAAAACTGTTGGATTCAAGACGTAGGATCGATGATGATTAAAAGAACAGTGGATAGAACGGCTATGGTTTGAAAGAGATTTGCAGATAAAATGAGTTCCGCTGTTCTTCTGTAAAACAAAAATGATTACAGAGAATTGAAAAGAAAGGTTTATTCAAAATAATTCAAACTAATTCAAACTGATTCTTCAACATAATGTTTACAAACTTATTTATAAAAGAAAGAAAAGATAAATTCAAAAAAGATTTAATAACAGAATTGCATAAATTTCGGATTGCATTTGACCATCTCGCTTGACTTAATCCTCGGGAGATTTGCTTCGATTGACTGGACTATTTCTTCCAACGGATAATTCAATATTTTCACATTTAATGATTACTTCAACTCTAACAAATTCCCCCTTGAAGTAATCTCCATTTTTCACATCAAGTTTGATTCGTAATTCTTGAAATTGAGAGATTTGGAATTGTTTTTTAAACATATCAACTACCTGCAAATAATAAAATGGATCCTTAACAAATGGAATTTCTTCTTTAAGAATTTCCGATAATTTTGAACTTGGAGTTGTAACAATAGAACAATCTTGAAAGTCAGTTTCAGAAACTTCAAATTCGGTGGAACTAAATTCCCCACCATTATTTGTCTTTAGGCTTTTTAGAACGAGATTATGATCTTTTTCTTTGGCACTGATTGAACATAATTTTTCTGGTATTTCATCCAGCTTTGGAAAGTTCTTCAACATCTCATTTTGAGTCACACTTGCCTCCTCGTATTTGCCACAATTTTTCAGGGACCATTTTAGAATATAATTTCCACATGTTACTGTTACAGATACTATCTCAGTACCTCTGAAATCATTTATGATACATCTGTTGTCTTCAAAGATGAGTTTGTATCCCTTTTTGCTAAGCTGCACTACACTTAATAGATTAATATCCAAATGAGGTACCCAAAGAACATCATTGACTAATTTATCACCATTAGGAGTTGAAATCAGAACTGATCCTTTTCCCTTTGCTTCAAGAATTGCTCCATTACCAATTTTGACTTTTGTATCTTTTTCTAGAATAATAGAATGAAAATATTTTATGTCAGAAACCATGTGACATGAACATCCAGAATCAATGACCAACAATTCTCCATTTCTTGAGTTGTTGTTTGATCATATTTTGATGTGATGTTTTTTGCTGCAAATAGAGTATCAAATTTTTCTTTGTCATCAACCACAACAGTTGATGTATTTTGATGAAGATTTTGAAATTTGTTTGGACATATCTTTTCGATGTGCCCTGTTTTTCTGCAACTCTTACAGATTGCATCTGGTATTCTCCAACAATATTTTTCCCAGTGAGAATTCTTTTGACAATGAGAACATGGCGGAAATTTACCTTCTGTTCCTTTCTGAAACTTGTCTTTCTTTTTCCATATTTGAGTGTTTCCCCCTCGATTTGAATGATCTTCAACATCATCACTATCACTATTGGTTTTTATTTGGGTGCTGATAAATGCATTCTCAGATGATGATGGAGTATTCCACAAGGCCATCCTGTTTTTTAAAGCTTGCAGGGAACTTGAAACTTTTGCGACATTTAGAGTTTTATAATCAGACGAATTTTCCAGAACACTCACCTTTGGTTCGAATCTAGGTAAAACCGTGTGTAAAAGTTTCTTTGCAACTGTAAATTCATCTCTTTTTGCACCCAACATATTCAATTGATTTACCACTTTTGAGATCCTATCCACATATTGCTTGATTGTTTCGGATGTCTTCATTTTAAGGTGCTCAAACTCATGTTCGAGTTTGGTAATTTTGAGCTCCTTAGTAAGATCATCACCTTCGAATTCCAGTTTAAGTTTGTCCCATATTTTTTTTGCTGAATTGAGTCCAAGGACCCTTGGTGATATGGAACGATCCAATCCAGAGAAAATAACCACTCTAGCTTGTCCTTTTCTTGCTTGTAATTCTTCATGACGTGTTATTTGAGCCAAAGAAGGTGATGCTGGAATTGCATTGTCAGAATACCATTGAACAATCTCCCACAATTTCAATGCTTCGAGATAAGCTTGCATGTGAGCGGCCCATATTTGATAATCCTTCCCATTAAACTTCCATACGGCTCCGGAAGATGTTGCATCCAAAGACATGTCAACTTTGTCATATTTGATAGTCTTGGAATGATCAAAGAAAATATAGTTTGATCATAATCCAAAGAAGATTATGATCGATATTCAGAGAGAATTTTTGATAGATGGATAAAAGAAAGAATTACAGAGAACAAATAATAACTTTATTTTACAAAGAATATTTCAGACATCAGATTAAAGAGCATTATACACATATATAGAGATAAACTTTATTCAAAATAATAACTGAAAACATGAATTTAGGATCAGATCTTGACTGTGTCTTTGATCTAATCTTCCGGAGATTTGTTACGGTTGACTGGACTGTTTCCTCCAACGGATAATTCAACATTTTCACATTTGGTGATTGTTGAAGAATATGAATTATTGGAGAAATAAGGTTGGAATGGAGCGATAAGGATGGAATAATTCTAGAAACTCTCAAACACAAAATGAGAGAAGTGGTCAGAGGCTCTAGTCAACCAATCTCTCTAAATTGATAAACTTTCCCACATAGCTTGCTACACATATGGAAGGGAGGCAATCAAGGCATACATTTAGGATCTTCAACAAACTTTCTGTATTATTTATTCTGTTGTCATTTGTAACACAATTACGTTGAATGCAATATTCTTTAGCCTTCACTGCCGAGATTCTCTTTTTCTTTATGGTATCAGAGCTGCCGGCCAACCATTCTCGGTCGTGATTTTTTTTCCTCGTGACCTACTTTTCCATTCTATCCATTCCTCGGCTGAAATGGCTTCCATTGCAACCAACCTCAACGNGATTAAAAGAACAGTGGATAGAACGGCTATGGTTTGAAAGGGATTTGCAGATAAAATGAGTTCTGCTGTTCTTCTGTAAAACAAAAATGATTACAGATAATTGAAAAGAAAGGTTTATTCAAAATAATTCAAACTGATTCTTCAACATAATGTTTACAAACCTATTTATAAAAGAAAGAAAAGATAAATTCAAAAAAAATTTAATAACAGAATTGCATAAATTTGGGATCGCATTTGACCATCTCGCTTGACTTAATCCTCGGGAGATTTGCTTCGATTGACTGGACTATTTCTTCCAACGGATAATTCAATATTTTCACATTTAATGATTATTTCAACTCCAACAAAAACTACCACTGCATTTTCCGAAACGAGGTTAGCGACGGTAGGTTTTTCGGACACCGACACGGCGGAGTGAAGTTTTAGCATGGAGGCGGATAAATTACTTAATGATGGGTGAGGTCAAGGGAAAGTTTTAAAGGTGCGTTGATGTGCAGCGCCATCGCCATTGGCTGCTTAATAAAATATACAAGGAAATGAATATAAAAATTATCTCAACTTTTCAATAGTTAATAAAAATCAAATCTTTGGGTACATAACTTGAAGTTATACTATTCCGGCTGAATCAACCGGAGCAGCAACCAGAGTTTTTCACAGCGGAGACGTCGTCTTTCCCTCCGAAACTAATTGTTTGTCCTTTGGCAAGTGAAGATGGATCATCACTTCTGATATCAAGAGCTTTCTTGCTTACAATATGGTAAATCTGTGTCAAAACTTCTGTAAATGAATTATCAACGTTTATAGCTTCCAATGCCGAAGTTTCCATGAAATAAGTATTCTCTCTTTCAGCAAAAGCCTTAGTTTTCTCCATTGACACACCTCTTAAATGACGAAGGTCTGCCTTGTTTCCTACCAGCATTACCACAATGTTGGTGTCTGTGTGTCCACGCAGTTCATCTCCGATCAATCGGCTCGGAATGGTGCCATCGAGTGTTCGACATTCTCGAAGGTAATGTGTCGTGTAACGTCGTAGACGAGGAGAGCTCCCACTGCACCTCTATAGTATGCGCTTGTTATTGCTCGGTACATACATGAGTTCGAGATAGACTGATCAAGCCCAGTAAAGAACAATGTCTCAAGTATTAGAATAATAAAAAAATGATCACAATTCACAAGCCAGTTCTCCAAGTTGCACAACTTAAGGAGGATTTTAAGCAATATCTTCACGGATCAAATTACACGAATCATGAATGACATGTTGATGAAACTGATGAAGACATGAGAGTGAATACGATGGCAGCAAGGAAATGAAGTTGNCCGGAGATTTGTGCACCTTCTTCTTGTATAGAGATTTTTTCACCGTTTTTTCATGTTAAGTTCATATACATTATTACCGGAGATTTGCACACGTCTCTTATATATGACGCCTTCTTTGTTTGTTAACATGAGATATCTTGACTGGTTTATTTTGTGTTTGTTCAGCGCCCGTTCTTTGGGTTCAATGGTTCCACATTTTGACACACTTGCCGCTGGAATTGAGAATTTGGCCTCAGTTGTATTTTGTGATATGTAATAATTGCAGAAGAAGTCCCTATTCTTCTCCCAAATTGTATTTTGTATTCTCATTTCTCCGCATTTCCAAACATATATCAAATTTTTACACGGTTTGCTAACTGTACCATTTTCAAAATTACCCAACGGTCATTTATTCAATTTTATATCGGTCAGTATATCTAAGATACATCAAATAACATACTAGTATCTGTATTTTTTTTATATCGAATTTTAGGCTTAGATTTTTTGTTTTTGTTGGTTTCAACCCTACAAAAAATAATTAAATATTATTATTTGTATATATATACATATAATAGAATTTGGGATATGTATACCAGACAGGTATAATTGACAATATTTTCTAAGGCACTACAGCTCAAGGGAATATGTGTTGTTATTTTTGGCAATAACAATTAAATGTATTCTATGAAGTGGAATATGATTTAAACATGAAAACTATATTCTAATAAATTTTTAGATTTTTAAAGATTTTAATATAGGAGAAAATTGTATAAATAGCTCACAAACTTACTAGATGTGTAAAAGATATGTCTTCCAACTTATGAAATTGTAGGAATGACCCATCAAATTATCAAAACTGTTTGTTGAAGATAAACATTGATGCAAATATTTGAATAATGACATCCATTTAGATCAAGTACAAACAAATCTGAATAACTTTCGAATTAAGATACAAATAAAATGGGGAATTTGGCTAAATGACCTTCTGCCAAATTTCTCTTTGTTGAATAACCTGCATCGAAAAAGTTTTGGCTAAATGACCTGTTTTTTGATAATATTGGTTGAATAGCCTATGTTTAATAAAAATAAATAAAGATATATATATATATATATATATATTTTTTATTTATTAAATTATAATGTTTTTATATTGTTTCGAAATTTCGTAACGATCCAAAATTTCGTACCGGTTTGAATCGGTATGAAATATTAATTTTTTTTTCATTTTTTCTGGGTCGACCTCGAAAACTCAGGTTCCAACCCGGAAACTTGATAGCGATCCAAATATCAGAGTCGCCCGGTTTTCGTCTTATCGGTTCAAAATATTTACGTAAAAATAATTAAATTCATTTAATAAATCGTAAGAATTTGNACAAAACACCATATGAGGCACTCTTCCAATGCAAGCCATCTCTGAAGAATTTAAGAACATTCGGAAGCATCTGCTACACATTGATACCGGCCGAAAAGAGAGACAAGTTATCGGACAAAGCAAATGTAGGAATATTCGTTGGGTATGGATTGACATGCAAAGGACTCAGAGTCCTTAATCCACTCTCACAAAAGGTCTATATCAGTCGAAGCATCAGCATAGACGAAAGCAAACGGTGGGACTGGACCCAAGGATGTTGTGTATCTGATTCAAACTACCCTGAACATGACGAAACCTTCAGCCTCATTGAAGTCTTGGATGATGGAGATTCGTCTCACATTCAGAATGATCCCGAGGAAGTTCATGAGGACGAAAATGAAGAAGAGAGACCAGTGAGAGGAATTCGATCTCTGCAAGATATTTACAGCAGATGTCTCACGGCAACTGAGACCCCATCAAATGCTGAAGAAGCCTTACGGGTGAAGGAATGGACAACAGCTATGCAAGATGAAATAGACATGATCTTGAAGAATGATACTTGGGAGTTAACAGACAGACCAAAGGATCAAGAAGTGATTGGCACTAGGTGGATCTTCAGAATTAAAAGGAACGCAGATGGGAGTGTCAACAAGCTAAAGGCCAGACTGGTGGTGAAGGGCTATTCGCAAATCCAAGGAGTCGATTTCAACGAAACGTTTGCTCCGGTGGCTAGATTAGATACGGTTAAACTATTGGTCACCTTAGCAGCACAAAAAGGATGGACAATGTATCAAATGGACGTCAAATCGGCCTTTTTAAATGGCGACTTGAAGGAGACAATCTACATAGAGCAGCCTGAAGGTTTCGCAATTCCTGAACGTAAGCATCAAGTTCTAAAACTAAAGAAGGCCCTATACGGTTTGAAGCAGGCACCGAGAGCTTGGTTCTCCAAGCTTGACAGCCACCTACTTCAGCTGAATTATTCGAAAAGCCAAGTGGAAGCAACTCTTTACTTCAAAGTCCTCAACGATTTCATAACCATCATATCGGTTTACGTTGATGATCTGCTGATTTTGGGAAACCACCGTGATGAAATTGATGCTGTAAAAAGAGGTATGTGTTCATGCTTTGAGATGAATGATTTAGGAGTGGCTTCATATTTCCTTGGTTTTGAATTAAATCAATATTCGCATGGAGTTTTTATGAGTCAAAAGAAATACGCTTCCGAGTTGTTAGTTAAGTTCAATGTACAAGATGCCTCTCAAATTCCAATGACTGGTGGGATGAAATATGAAGTGAAAGATGGAAGCTCCCTTGCCGATGCTAAGCTGTACAGGAGCGTGATTGGATCCCTCATGTTTTTAGTCACAACGAGACCTGACATCGCATTTTCGGTTAGTGTCCTGTCGCGATACATGCAGGAACCAACCCAAACTCACTTCACTGCTGCCAAAAAGATACTAAGCTACATCAAAGCGACTGTAAGTTATGGACTTATGTTTACAAAGGGGATGAATGTCAGGTTGCTGGGATTCACAGACTCTGACTTCGCCGGCTGCTTGGACGACTGCAAGAGCACATCAGGGTACTGCTTCTCGCTGGGGTCAAGCATGTTCTGCTGGAAATCAAAGAAGCAAGAATGTGTGGCTCAATCCTCATCAGAAGCCGAGTACATGGCAGCTGCCGCAGCTTCAAACCATGCGTTATGGCTGCGAGAACTGTTATCAGCTCTGGGACTCACTCAGCACCAAGCCACTACTATATTGTGTGATAACAAATCAACAGTTTCCATGATAATGAACCCGGTGTATCATGGGAGATCAAAGCATATTAAAATCAAATTTCATGCTGTGAGAGAGGCCGAAAAGGATGGAAGCGTGGAATTCGTTCACTGCCCAAATACGGATCAATTGGCGGACATATTCACCAAGAGTCTGCATCGCCCACAATTTGAGGACCTCCGTGCGAAGATTGGTGTATGTGATGGCCTCTGCATTCCGGGGGAGTGATGAAATGTTGCCAACATCCTCATAAGATGTGATCAGAGTCCAAGGGCAGACCTGAGACGCTGAATTGCTCTGTTTGAGTATCTTTCATCAATTTAATGTTTAATGGGTATGTGTGTTGCGTGTTGCCTCTGAAACTTTGCCGTTTAAGCTTATGGTTGATGTATTAAGTTTGAACTTTGATGTTTATTGAACTTGCTGTTTTCTGCTGTTTCATTTTGTTTCTTCTCTTGAATGAAGAACACAACTCAAGCCTAATATTCAATGCCATAACTTCATCAACATACAATATTCAACAACGACGTAACAAGAAGCTAATAACTGCCGCTGTTTCTACTGATAAAACAACAACATTACTCCGAACATTTTCCTACAGTTGGCACCAGCAATAGAAGCTACACTCCAGATGAGACAACTCCATGATGTGGTTTCACAATGTCGATTCCCTTCCTCCTTCAGATACAAATCAACAATTTCCCCACCAGAATCCTTCCCGGCTTCCATTCGAACATAGGATTCATCCTCGATCGCCGAAATACATTCGTTTACCCTATATAAATCATCCAAGTTCCTCAAGATCGATTTTGAGTTTCAATGCTTCGTAAAGTTACCAAGCAAATAAGGAAATAGCGCCAACGAGAGAACGCAGACCCAGTAACGGCAAGTTGTTAATTGACAACGATGTTTTGCCACGTCAGCCCAAATAAGTTTGGGCCGATTTAACTGTTTAAGGCCCAATGGGCTCTCACATAAGCGAACCCTATCGCTTCCATTGATATTAAAAATTTTAACCATCCTAATACTCTTTTGATATAAGACTCTTAATGTAGAGTTAGTGTACTAAGTTAAACACTCAATTTGTAGTTACTAACTAAATATATGATACCTCGGGTTGTATCCCATCGTGTAACTTTTATATGCCCACGTTTTTCGTCAAAAACGCACACACATAAACTGTAAGAGTCATGAGAATATATTTACTTAGTCAAATCCTAATATCATATAAAATGGAATGATCATGATTAAATAGAGGATTCGTAAAAAAATAGTACAATATTTTTCCTAACATTAGTGTGTTGAAATAAGTGGATGTTGTCCCACATCGGAAAATTAAAGTAGAAATGATTAGTTTATAAGATGGAAAGTGGACCATTGTAATTGATTTGTTCAAGTCTTTTACAATGTAATTTCATCCATCTTATACGTTATATCCGAGCACACTTTCCACATAAATTGATCTGACCTAAGAGAGACGGGTCATGACATTCACCACCCTCCACAAAATCATTATCTATTTAAAATTAATATATTTCTTTGAATTGCATGAAATCAAGAAAATGAAGAGAAAAAAAACAAATGCAATGATACTAAAATACAAAGAGAACATTTATTGTGTTGTTCCCTTATCTCTTGCATTTTGTATGCACCACTATTTTTTATTAAGATGTGCATGAATTCATGATATAAACACTTAAGCTTAAGAGTTTGATATAAAGTATTCAAAATTTACACAATTAGAAGAAGTATTTGGGAATTTTAGTTTGGTATTGGATTAAAAAGTATTCCGATTACCAATGTTTTTATATCAACTAATACATTAAATTTCGGATTGTAACAATATATGATATCAAGTATCCTGGTCTAACCCCGAGTCTTTTAATGTACAAATTGATATCGGACATCCCTAACAAAATTATGGATGGATACCAAAAATTGGTACAAACATGGTAATTTGAACATATATCACTAGGAGCATGTAGAAGTTTGAATATTTATTAATGAGTAATTTTGTAATAAACACTTAAAACTTTAAAAGTATTATATTTGACACTTTTAAAAAGATTTTCTCAAATTTTTAAAATTATAAAAATAACACTTTCAATTATTCAAAATATTCACGAAAAAATGTACCGATAATCGCTCATTATACACTTTAGTTTCATTTTAAACGATTTTGAAACTACGAGTATTAAATACAAAATTTCTAAACATTGGATGTATCTATTTTACACTATTTTAAATTAATCTTCATAATTTTTTTCATTTATTTAGTTCTAAAATAATTTTTTTATAAAATAATTGAGAATCCGAGTAGCCAATCCATTCACGATTTCACATGGTGTGATTGATAGGTTGATAGTTCAATCGAAGCATTCGCATCCAATGACCGTCTTGGCCATAATTAGATAAAGAGGATGATAAGATAAATAATGTATATATTCTACACCACAATAATATTGTTTTTTAAGTAAAACAATAATTTTCTAAAAACGGATCCAACCCAACGGGTTATTTATTATTGTGACAATAAGATCTTCAAAGTATTAAAATCGGTCTCATACTTTGTAAGTTTTGACAAAATAAATTCTCAAAGTTTAATATATACGACATAATTTGTCCTAAAAATTTTTAATTTTTGTAATTTAGATCTTTGATCAAATCAAATTTCGTTGATTAATTTTGTCACTGTGGGGATCTAATCTATTAATACAATTTGTAAATTTGAAAATTTGCTTCATAAAATACTGTATAAATTCATTTAGCACATGAAAACATCGAGTTTATTTGAATACATTATTTAAGATCTTGCAAAAATACTATATTACCAAATTATTTCAACTTATTTATCGTAAAATTTAAAAAAAACCTATAAGAATTTATAGCTAATTTGCTAAGAGAAAGTTTTCTCGCTTTTTTTACTGAAATACCAATATGCAGTGTATTTTGGCAGATGATTTGTATTGCAGATGGGTTACCCACTTTTGCCGTGGTTATTTTGTCAAAACAGTCAAGTTTTCTCCACTTTACCTATACTTTGAAAAACACACTCTACAAAATAAATATTAATATTTTATAGTAAATATGAAGTTTATTCAATAATAGTTTATTAACTTACATAAAAAATATTATCTATTAATTTTATTTATCATTTATTAACATACATTTGATGAAACATCAATCAAATAAATCTAATGCCATATACTAAATTTATGACAATCTAAATCCCACTATGTATAGGCAAAAAAATTGGGTAGAATTAGAGATTTCTCATTACATAAATATTATATATAAAAATAATTCATTTAATTAAGATTACATAATGACATATAGACGATTGTATACTAAATTTATGACATTCGACTATATATAGACAAAGAAAGTGAGATTCTTACATGATAAGAAGAGACCTAATTGTAGCCAAGAACAACTCGCCGGAGATAAAGTAAATCGGGGAGGTTTCCGGCAAGTCATCCTTGGCTACAATACGCTCTCCTCCTCTTCATGCAATAAACTCAACCAGAAGAAATGAATGAAGTGAAGTGAAGAAAGAAATGAAGAGTTAAATAAACTAGTTTCTGAATAAACGACAATTCGGACCATACCAATTTAGCTTCATTTTTAATTAAAAATAAATAATAATAATTCCATTTCCGACTTCCTTACTGTTCTAAGGTATGGCCACGTCCCCCAATAAAGATACAGATAACCTTTTAAATAATATGTACGGGTACCCATAAGTAAATGTAAAATCGAGATTTAATTGGATATAAATATAATATAATATATTTTTAAATTAAACAAATAGAGACATGTCTACAAGAGTTAGTTAGGAAAGAATTAGTCTAGTTGATTTAGGGGACAAATCAATTATGTTTTACATACCATGTTTAACTTAGGGTTTAGGGTTTAGAATAAAAGACCGATTTTAAACTAGTGAACTAGTTTTTAAATAGTTGATCGATTTTTCAACGGTTCAACCCGATTTTTTTGTGTTAAATTGGGTTTTTGGTTTTAGGGTTTTTTGAAGAAGCTGATTTATGACCGATTTATTGTTGAATT